>PVKZ01001366.1:0-410882 GCA_004027375.1 Macroglossus sobrinus
GCCACACCAGATCACCCCATGCCTGCCTCCCTCTGATCTTTGAAAATATATATACCCTTGTGTGAAAATAAACTTTGAGGCTTGATCAGAACTTTGTCTTGCCTCCGCTCTTCTTTCGCCCCCATTTTCTTTCAGGTCGGATCCTCCTCGTCCCCCCCACGAATAACTAAGTCCTGCGGGTCGGGACAGTCAACATGCAGTAAGTATGCTTGGACAATGCCCAGGGCCCTCCTTTAGTAGAAGTGCTAGTGCTTGCTGTCTTTCACCAGTGACTCTGTGTGACACGGACCTGGCATCTTTTGTCTATGAACTGTTTGTGTACACAGACTCACTGCTCTACATGTCACATCAAATATCTGTTCATGTTTTTTCTTTAATCTTTCGCCTTCCGCACTCACTGCCCTGCTCCACCAACCCATCCACTACATTAGTTCCAACATTTAGATTTTGGGTGAATTAGCTGATCCCCAATTCAGCTTCTGACTTTAACTATGTTTTCTAGTCCAACTTCTACTGGAGAATGTTGTTGGGGGGGTGGTTATAAAGTGCTTTAAAAATTAATTAAGTTACTTGAAGAGAAAAGAGGTGAGTAGTAAGATTTGGTTGCTTGGATTCTGTTTTATAAAATACAAATGAGAAGACTAGAATACATAAATTCTATGGCCAATTTTAGTCAAACACAAGCTGATGCCATGATAGAACATGGCTGATTTTCTTATATGGCTTCCAAATAAACCCTAAAGTCAATTTCAAAAAAAAATAGTGAAACTACGAATATAGTGTAAGAAGCATCATTTTCTTTGGAATAAATGCATAGCTTTCCACAGTGACTACTTTGAAAGGTAGTGCTAATTTGGAGCCGAAAAGATTTAGTGAGTTTGTTAAAAATTATTACATATTGTCATTCATTTCAGTTTCATTATTTACATCCCAAGAGAAGTCATTTAAATAGCATGTATTCATTATTGAGTGAGCTGTAAAGACAGTTATAATCAAAGAGGTTCAAAATAGGGAGGGTTCCCAAAGGTGTGGGCAGTTAGGAAAACAACTTTTAAAGAGTTGAAAGAGACCAAACAACTGCCAAGAGGAAAAGGAAGAGTCCTCCTGGCAAAGATAAAAAGCCGTAGGATTAAGAATACACAAGACTTGTTTTTTTTAGAATATGAACAGACATGTTTTCATCAGGGTGATGATGCATGTGTAAGGACAGTAATAAAAGTCATTTGGAGAAAAGATTTTCCAGTGATTGTTTCGAATTCTTTTTTTTTTTACATAAATTAAACCATTCATTATAGGCTAGCCACATTTCAAATGTGGAGCTTCTACTGGTCTTTTAATTCCTTCAGTCTTCTGATGGCAGACTTTACTGTGATGGCAGAAGTGGTGTTGTAGGTCCAGGTACCACCAGCTACTGTTTTCATGCAGGAACCACAGTGCCAGATCCCCACAGCTCTTCTCTTCATCTTGGTTTTGCCACAGAAGGAGCAAGTGTACTTGGTGTGCTGGCTGATTTCAATTTTCTTCACCATTTTACTTAGGGAGGCACCATAATGGGTCCGATATTTACCAACGCTAACTACCTTCTTGGTGTGTTTAGCCATGTTGCTGCCAACTAGATAGGAACCCACCTGTTTAGAATTCTTAAAGCTATAGGGAGATCATGCGCTGTTATTCAACGCAGATGTTATAAGTGCATGACCATGGAACATGATTTTCCTGAATGATTCAGTTCCTCTTCATGTGAACAGGAGAATCATAGTAAGCAAAATAATGGCCCTCCTTCCAGACCTGTGAATATGTTAATTTACATAGCAAAAGAGAATCTGCAGATGTGATTAAATTAAAGGGCTTGAGATGGGCAGATGATCCTGGATTATCCAATTGGGCCCAATGTAATCATAAGTATCTTCATAAAACATAAAGGCAGGAAGTCAGAGGAGACATGATGAGAGAAATGAAGGTCAGATGCAGGCCTGTGAGGTAAGGGATATAGGCAGCATCCAAAAGCTGGAAAAGGAAAAGAAATATTCTTCCCTAGAGCCTCCAGAAGGAATGCAGCCCTGCCTACCCATTTTAGGCTTCTGACCTGCAGAACTGTAAGATAATTTGTGTTATTTTAAGTCACTAAATGTGTAGTAAATTATTATAGCCACAATAGGAAACTGATATGGGGATGTATGTGTATATTAATCTCAGCAAGTCACTTCACAGCATCTTTAAAATATTTCTAAGCCAAGATTGAAAAGTTAAGACTATGTAATATTGTGTGCTATCAGATTCAAAATTATCACAATAGATATGCCCCAAACTTGCTGTTTAAAAACATGATATCTGGGGTCTGGGTTTCAACCCTGACCCTGCCCTTTTCTAATTATATAATCATGGGCAAGCTATTTGACATTTCTGTGCTTCTGTGACCCTATGTGTAAAGTAGGATTAATTATCACAACTATCTCAGAATTGCATAATAAAAATTAACACAAATTGATACTAATAATTTAATTAATATTACATAAATTAATACTTTTGGAATGTTTAGAATGTTTTATGGTACATAGTGAACGCTATGTAGAGGTTAGCTGTCAATATTACTAGTGCCAGCCTAGAGTAGATTCTGTGGTCACAAGGTTCAAGGCTCTGTACTTGATTCTAAACATTTCAACATTTGTATCAACAGCTTAACTAGTGACATAAAATTGGGAGCTATAAACCTAATGTCAGGCTGAAGGCAATTGAATGAAATATATTTAAGCTCCAAAAACCCTCGAAAGGTTTAAATCACAAACATTTGCCAATATTATGGTATATTTACTTTAAATATATGAGTACCTTGTTATAATCTCTTAATCTCTTTTACAGCTTGAATTGTAAATACAGTTAAACAAACTTTAGTTTTTTAAATAAAACATGTGATTTCATATATCATAGGACTAAATTAACAGAACATCCAATATCTACTCTCTTACCCTAAGCACACCACCCCCACGTTCAACTTGTTGAAAACATAGATAGTTTATAGAGACCTAAATGTTGGCAAGTGTCATGGGAAAGAAGGGTCAGTTTAACTTCAAATAAGAGTCATCTGCTAAATTCTTTAATGTTTGGTCTTAACACTGCCACATAAAGACATTTTTGGCAACTAATCTTACAATCCTATAGCTAATTCCCACAAAGCGACCAGTGAGAATCTTCAAAGGAGGCTGATCCATTCCTGCAGTGCTTAGCTCAACCATGGAGTCCTCTGCTTTGTGTACCCATGGTATTCTTAGGACTCAGTCGTTTTCATCCCATACAGCATCAAAATTATTTTAGGACAGTGATTGAAATTTTTTTTTTCAAGATCAACCATTGCTTACCTAGAGCTGAAGTCATGAGAGAAAATTCAGAAATAATAGAAATAAAATTTCAGAAGTCAAAAAATCAGAAATAATAGAAGTAAAACTAATGAATCACTAAAGTAATAGTTAGTAAAAATTTATTGTGCACATACCAAAAAGAATTTGCAAACTGGAAGTACTCAAACCAAAACATGGAATGAGGCTCAGGTGTATATTTTTATAAAGCAGCTTATATGGTAAGAAAGCAGTGACTTCTTCCTAGTGATTGATTATCATTTTAGAATTTTCAATGGTACCTTGTATCAACTTTGGGAAATAATTTGAGGTTTGCTACTGATTTCCAAAAGCATAAACAAGAAATGATCCAGGTTGAGTTAGTCTTGCAAAATAAGCTAAATTAAGCTTTGTTTTTATGACTAAACTGGTTTTTGCCTGTTCCAGGAATTTTCAAGGCTGGTCTCCATTTTTTTTTTTATTTCAGCGGTTACATGATTGAATACATTTGTTAAACCTCATCATGCCATACACTTAAAATGGATGGATTGTATTACATAGAAATTATACCTCACTGGCTGCTTCTTTCATTTTCCTTTATTCTCTCAAAGAACTGAAGACTGCTCATTTTCATCTTGCTAAACCTTATATGTATTTTAGAACTCTCTTTCCATCTCCAAGGAGCTTTATATTCCACCTATTTTTTTAACAACTGATAATTTATTTAAAAGGTTGATTTAAAATTCTGCAATGGTGACTTCAGCCTCAACTCCTGGCTCAGTACTGATGGACATAACCTGCTTAACAATCTCAGAAGGACTATGCAAGTCAGTGAGTCGCTTGTGGATCCTCATCTGAAAATGATCCTAAGTCTTAGAACCTCCCCCACAAGGAGGTTTTTTTTTTTTTGTAGTGATTCCCAGAGTCTTTGTAGGTATCTGAACCTGTCCTTTCACTTTGAGATTTTTTTACTTTGTACCTCTGATCAAGTTGGCACACACTTTAACCAAAGGCTTTACCTTATGGCTGGTTAGAGTAATTCTAATTGGGTGAATCACCACCCCTGGTTCCATGGGTGTCTTTCCACATCTTTAAAAGCTTTGGCTGGAGCGTGTCTTCCTGACTGACTTGTTCCTCAGTGAGAACAGCCTGCAGTGAGTCAGGAGCTGGAGCAGCCAGAACTGAGCTCCATTGTACCTGAGACAGCATCTTCCTCAAAGAGTCCACTTATTTTTAAGTTTATGTTTTAGTAAATTAGTCTTTCAATAGTTATTAACTCGGACATTTTCTCATTTTACCCTTTTTCCATAGACTGAAGCATGCTTTTCACAATTGTTTAAAAAACAATTTACTTAAAATATTTATCAAATGCCTACTAAAAATGTCAGGCAGTGTTATAAATGTAATGAATCAGAGTGAAGAAGGCAAAAACCCATGTCCTGATATACTAATATTATGTGATATGTTAAGTATAAAAAATAAAACAGGAGATGAGGATAGGAATGCTGGGATAGAGGTTGTTTTTTGCAATGTCCGGACCAAAAAATTAAAGACATCCTGGAGAATGTACTGAACACAGACTTTAAGGAGAATAAAGCATATGGGTATATCTATCACAGTATACATACATACATACATACATATGAATTAAGTGAATTTTTTTGAAACAAGTGTGAAAAGCATGCTTCAATCTATGGAAAAAGGTAAAATAAAAAAATGTCTGAGTTAATAACTACTGAAAGACTAATTTGTTAAATTTAAACTAAAACAAATTTAATAAAAATAGGTGAGCTTTTATGTATATATAATACTAAAAGTTTTATTTAAAAATAAGTACCTATCTTATTGTCTTCTTAGAAATACATAAGACAATATATGTCTCATGACTGGCACAAAGTAGGTATGCAGTCGATATTAGCTAATGACATAAAGAAAGGGACTACATAATATTTGATCTTAAGAATATAAATTATTCTGGAGAAAGAAATAGTTGTTAAAAACTAATTCCCCAAATCTCATTCAGATTAAAAAGAGGTAAGAGGTTAAGAGAACTGATAAGGCAGAGAATAATCACTTAGCTGCTCCTGTGAAAATTTATTTTGAAGAGAGCAAGTGGAAAGGGATGCTCTAAGGGGCACTGAAATATGATAATAGAGGGTGGCCTTTGGTCTGTGTTGTGATATATAACCTACCAAGCTTTGGTTAAAGTGAGAAGGGTACATAAGAAGAGGGTAGAGCTATACTGATTTAGATACTACAAAACCACTAAAATAGGCTGCTAACTCATTCCTCTTGTTCTTTTCAAAGATGGCTATGTTACTGATGGGAGATACATGAAAAGGATATTTATATTTTCAGTATTTTAATTTTTAAAAGAGGTTCTGATTTATATCTATTTATATTTATTTATCATATATATATTTACACATAAAAGATTAACAACTTATTTCTTGTTATTAATTTCATAATATACTTTGTATGATTCCTAGAAATTTATATTTTAACATTAAGTTTAGTTTCTTTATAATAATTTTAATTTGCAGGTTATATTGCTCTATCTGTAACACTACCCAGTGTGTGTGTGTGTGTGTGTGTGTGTGTGTGTGTGTGTGTGTGTTCAGTGACATTTAAAATGCAGTGTATGATCTTTACCTTTAGAGTTTACAACCATTTATATATTGAGCTTGACTAGACCTTCATAACACATAAAATTTGAAAATAAAGAGTTAAAACATAAATATACTACCTTGTTAAAATGTCATCAGGTAAAATTTATTATTTATAATTCTTGTAAATATATCTGTTCTCGGGTGGAGAGAAACAATTTTCAATCCTGGCTGCTATTAACTCTCAGTCTAGTCTCCATGTGAGGATTGCTGATCTGAGCTTTTATCTTCATATATAAAGAGCATTTGAAGTATTTTAGAAATGGAATGCATCCCTTAGACAGTTTGCATGTCCTTTGGAAATGAGATGAGTTTTCAATTGTATTTTCCTACATATTACAAATTTATCTGTCACTCTGGATGACTCTTATGGGGCTACTGAAAGATTCAGCTAAAGATTCTTACTTGAGCCATACAGTCTGTCCTGCATTTAGCATACGCTATAAACTATGTCTCTTATTTAAAAAAAAAAAAAACAGAGAGGGAGAATTGCAAACATAAAATCTGAATGCAATATTTTATTTAAATCCTATAATAACATTAATATTTTATTTATTTTTCCTTAATAATTACTTAGGGTTAAATATGTTTAAGTATGCAAGCTGTTGCTCCATTTTCTCAGAAACAGAGTATATACACTTATTTATTTATAAGACAGTTTAGTTCCTTTTAGCTAAAATGTTACTTATTTTTCTCCCATTTTAAAGTACATGTGAGGTGAATTAATTTAAAATAAAAAAATACCTAAAATATGCAAGCAGATCAACTGTATTTAGTTAAAAATCAGGCAACAATCTATCATGTTGTTAATAAATGTAAATATAGTTGTTATTTGGAGAATCCATTCTGTAGCAGTAAAGAACTAGATATGCTTGCATCTCATAAATCAACAAAATGGGTTTTTATAACCTGCTTTTCTGTTGCATGATGAATTTAACACTGTACATTCCAGCAAAGGTAGTAGACAGGTCATCTACTGGATTATAATGCAATTACAGCTGGAATAAAAAGAATGTATTCCCCTTGTTCTTCCTAGCAGAAAATTAAATACTTTCTATAGTCTGATGTATTACAAACTCAGTTTCCCAGGACTTTATACCAGTCTTCAATAATAAGTGAAATAAGCAAGGGACACTGTTCCTCACAAAGAGATAAAGAGATTAATAGAATATTTTTGTATTTGGGAGAAAAATAAATCCTCTGATACCAAATTTATCCAGTTAATTTTTTTTCACATGTAATCATATGATTTAAAATCAAGTAGAAAAATCAATTTAAACTATTATTTAAAACGTACTTCAAAGGTAGAGAGCAGGGACATACTCCTAAAGATAATATTTTATTTTATTTTTTATTAAATTTATTGGAGTAACATTAGTTAATACAATTACATAATTTCCATGTATAAATTGTAATTTGACATCTATATATTCTATTGTGTGTTTACCACCCAAAGTCCAGTTTCCTTCAGCTACCATATATTTCATCACCTTTACCTACTTCAACCTCCCCCTACACCCCTATATGTGACCCCATTTAACCATCTACCTCTTCCCTCCTCCCCCATCCCCTACCCTCTGGTAACCACTAGTCTTTAGTCCATGTCCATGAGTCTCTGTTTGTTTGTCCTGTTCATTTGGTGCTTTTTAGGTTTATATCCCACATGTAAGTGATATCATGTGATTTTCAACTTTTTCTGTCTGGCTTATTTCTCTCAGCATGATTATCTCAAGTTCCATCCATGTTGTTGCAAATGGCATTATTTCATCTCTTCTTATGGCGAGTAATATTCCATTGTATATATGTACCACAGCTTCTTTAGCCAATCATCTATTGTAGGACACTTCAGTTGCTTCCATGTCCTGGCCACTGTGAATAATATTGCTATGAACATTGGTGTGCAAATATCTTTTCGGATATGAGTTTTCAAGTCTTTGGGGTAAATACCCAGTAGAGAGGTTGCTGGATTAGAGGGTAGGTCAATTCTTATTTTTTTAAGGAACCTCCATACTGTTTTTTATACTGGCTATACTAATTTGCAGTCCCACCAGCAGTGTATGAGGGTTGCTTTTTCTCTGCATCCTCTCCAACATTTGTTATTACTTGTCCTATTGATTATACTATTCTAACAGGTGTGAGATGATATCTCATTGTGGTTTTGATTTGCATTTCCCTAATAGTTAGCAATATTGAGCATCTTTTCAAATATTTGCTGGCCATTAGTATGTCCTCTAGGGAGAAGTGTCTGTTTAGGTCTTCGCCCATTTTTTGATTGGATCATTTGTTTTTTGTTGTTATTGAGTTCTCTGAGTTCCTTATATACTTTGGATATTAGGCCCTTATCAGAAGCGTTGCTTGCAAATATATTTTCCATTTAGAAGTTGTCTCTTTACCTTGTTTACAATTTATTTTGCTGAGCAGGAGCTTTTTAGTTTGATGTAGTCCCATTAATTTATTTTTGCTTTTATTTTCCTTGCTTTTGAGGTCAAATTCATAAAATCCTCTTTAAGCCCAAGGTCCTTGAGTTTAGTTCCTATGTTTTCTTCTATGCATTTTATTGTTTCAAGTCTTATATTTAAGGTTCTTAATCCATTTTGAGTTAATTTTGGTGTGTGGTGACAGACAACAACTTAGTGTCATTCTTTAGCAGGTGGCTTTCCAGTTTTCCCAGCACCATTTATTGAAGAGGCTTTTCTTTCTCCACTCTGTTTTTAGCATTTTTGTCAAAAATTATTTCCCCATATAAATATGGGTTTACTTCTAGACTCTCAATTCTGTTCCAATGGTACATGTGTCTGTTTTGCTGCCAATACCATGCCATTTTGATTACTGTCGCTTTGTAGTATAATTTGAAGTAGCACAGAGTGATGCCTCCAGCCTCGTTCTTTTTTCTCAGGATAGCTTTGGCATTTCGAGGTTTCTTCCATACAAATCTCATGATTTTTTGTTCTATTTCTTTTGTAAAAAAATGCCGACGGGATTTTGATGGGGTTTGTAGTAAATCTATATAATGCTTTAGGTAATATGGTAATTTTAAATATGTTAATTCTTCCAATCCAAGAACACAAAAGATATTTCCATTTCTTTGTATCGTCTTCGATTTCTTTTAATAAGGTCTTGTAGTTCTCATTATATAGGTCCTTTGCATGTTTTGTTAGATTTATTCCTAGGTATTTTATTCTTTCTCTTGCAATTGCAAAAGCAATTATATTTTCCACTTCTTTATCTGATACTTCATTATTAGAGTATAGGAACACTACGGATTTTTGAACAATGATTTTGTATCCAGAAATTTTACTGTATTTTTTATTGTTTCTAGTAGTGTTCTTGTGGAGTCTTTCATGTTTTTTATATAGAGAATCATTTCTTCCACAAATACTGACAGTTTGACATTGTTTCCTATTTGGATGCCTTTTAGATATTTCTCTTGTTTGATTGTACTCACTAGGACTTCCAATGCTATATTGAATAACAGTGGTGATAGTGGACAGCCTTGCCTTGTTCCTGATCTTAGAGGGAAGGTTTTTTGTTTTTCACCATTAAGTATAACGTTGACTGAGGGTTTGTCATATATGGCTTTTATTATGTTAAGGTACTTCCCTTCTATACCAATTTTAAGTGTATTTTTTATCATAAATGGATGCTATATATTGTCAAAGGCTTTTTCTGCATCTATTGATATGATCACATGATTCTTATTTTTTAATTTGTTTATGTGGTATATCATATTAATTTATTTGCATATGTTGAACCATCCCTGTGTCCCTGGGATGAAGCCCACTTGATCGTGGTGTGTAATCTTATTAATATGTTGCTGTATTCGGTTCGTTAGTATCTTATTTAAGATTTTTGCATCTGTGTTCATGAGAAATATTGGTCTATAGTTTTCTCTTTTTTTGTATTATCTTTACCAGGTTTTGGTATCAGAATAATATTGGTCTCATAAAATGAGTTGGGAAATATTGCCTCCTCTTCGACTTTCTGGAAGAGTTTGAGAATAGGTATTAAATCTTTGAATGTTTGGTAGAATTCACTGGTAAAGCCATCTGGTCCTGGACTTTTACTTTTTGACATGTTATTGACGATTGTTTCAATTTCCATACTACTGATCAGTCTATTTAGATTGTCCAGTTCTTCCTGATTCTGTCTAGGAAAGTTGTACTTTCCTAAGTACTGGTCCATTTTTTCTAGGTTATTAAATTTGGTGTTATATACTTTTTCATAGTATTCTTGTATGATCTTTTGTATTTCCGCAATATCAGTCATAATTTCCCTCATTCATCTCTTATTTTGTTTATTTTTGTCCTTTCTCTTTTTCCTTTAGTGAGTCTAGCCATGGATTTGTCAATTTTATTAACCTCAAAAAACCAGCTCTTTGTTTTATTTATTTTTCTATTGTTTTGTTTTGTTTTCAATTTTATTTATTTATGCTCTAATTTTGATTATTTCTTTCCTTCTGCTGACTTTAGGCCTCATTTGTTCTTCCTTTTCCAGTTTTTTAAGATGAAGCATTAGGTTGTTTATTTGGGTTTGTTCTTGTTTTTGGAGGTAGGCCTGTAATGATATGAACTATCCTCTTATGACTGCTTTTGTCGTGTGCCAAAAGTTTTGATATGTTGTATTTTCATTATCATTTGTTTCTATGTATCTCTAGATTTCTTTTTATTTCTTCTGTGACCCAGTTATTCTTCAGTAGCATATTGTTTAATTTCCATGTATTTGAGGTTCTTCCTGATTTCTTTTTGCAGTTGATTTTTTAGTTTCAAAACGTTATAATCAGAAAATATAGTTGATATGATTTCAGCCCTCTTATATTTGTTCAGACTACCTCTGTGTCCCAGTATGTGGTCGACTCCTGAGAATGTTCCATGTGCACTAGAGAAGAATGTATAAGCAGCTGTTTAGGATGGAGGGCTCTGTATATGTCAATTATGTCCAGTTGGTCTAATGTGTCATTTAAGGATGTTATTTTCTTATTGATTTTCTGTTTAGATGATCTGTCCATATTCGACAATGGAATATTTAGGTCCCCTACTATGATAGTGTTTTGGTCTGTTTCTCCCTTTATTTCTATTAGTAATTGCTTTACATGTTTTAGGTATCCTTGATTGGGAGGATATATATTAATAAGTGTTATGTCTTCCTGGTGCATGATTCCCTTTATCATTATGAAGTATTCCTCAGTATCTTTCCTTAACTTTTTTATTTTGAAGTCTATTTCATCTGATATTAGTACCGCTATTCCCGCTTTGCTCTGGATGCTATTTGCTTGAAATATCCTATTCCACCCTTTCATTTTGAGTCTATATTTGTCTTTGGAGCTGAGATATGTCTCCTGGAGGCAGCATATGGTTGGGTTTTGTTTTTTGATCCATTCTGTAGCTCTGTGCCTTTTTATTGGTGAGTTCAGTCTATTTACATTTAGGGTGATTATTGAAATATGAGGTCTTCTTATTAGCCATTTTATCTTTTGCTATCTGGTAGCTTGGTGTTTCCATTGCTTCCTTGTCCTTGTGTTTCTGGGTTTTTTTTTGTTTTTTTTTTTTGGTTTGCTTTTGTGGGGTTTCCTTCTGCTTCTTCTTATGTTATATATTTCAGTTCTGAATCTCCTGTGTGTGGATAACATTACAAATATGTAAAGAATAGTCATCCATTTTCTTCTGTGCATGCCTTTTCTCCTCTCCATTCCCCTTTAAGAATTTAGATCTTTGAATTATCTTCTTTTCAATCATTGTTATCTCAATCTGTGCCTATGCTTGCTGAACGTTCATTACTAAATTGTTATAATAATTCTCTTTTTATTATTTGAGCTTATAATGCCCTATTCTTAGTAAGGATTGCACTCCTCTGCTTCTATTTGCCTAATAGTCACTTTACTCCTAATTATGTTTTTTTTTATTCATTTTGATTTAGGTGAGATGACCCCTTTCAATATTTTCTGTAGTTCAGAACTCATAGTGGAGAATTCCCTCAATTTTTATATGTCTGGCAAAGTCTTCATTTCTCCTTCATTTCTGAAGGAGAGCTTAGCTGGGTACATTATTCTAGGATAGTAGTTCCTTTCACTTAATAGTTTAAATATTTGATTCCATTCCTTTCTGGTTTGTAAGGTCTGAGCTGAGAATTCTGAAGATAATCTAATTGGTTTTCCTTTATAAGGTATTTTCTTCTCCCTGGCTGTCCTGAGAATTCTGTCTTAGTCATTGATTTTTGATAATTTTAATATAATGTGTCTTGGTGAAGGCCTTTTTGGATTGAGATAATTCGGTGTTAAGTTGACTTCTTGAATTCAAAGGTCCCACTCATTCCTTAGATTTCGGAAATTCTCATCCACTATTTGTCTGAAAATGCTTTCTATTTCCTGTTCCTTTTCCTCAGCTTTGATAATGTCCATTATTCTTGTTTCCTCTCCTGATGGTATCACTATTTCTTGTATTTCTCCTTCATTATTTTTTATTCTTCTATTTCTCTCTTCTTCCTTCAGATTTATTTCTAGGTTTCTGTCTTTGATATCACTGATCCTTTCCTCCATTTGGTCTACTCTATTTCCCAAGTTTGCTATTTAATTTTTCAACTCTTGCAGCGTGTTCTTAATCTCCAGAAGTTCTATTTGGTTCTTTTTGAAGGTTTCAATCTTCTTGTTCTGCTCATCTAGGTGTTTTTTCAATTCCTGAAATGTTGATATGACTAGTTTTGGAATTCACTGAGTTTTTTCAGAAGTACCATCCTGAATTCTCTGTCATTCAAATTGCCTATTTCTATGTCTGTAAGCTTATTTTCTGGAGACTTTTCTCTTTATTTCTGAGATGCCTTGTCACCTTAGTTGTTCATGGTATTTAATGGACTATTTCTCTGCCTGAGCATTAATGGAAGTGTATTTTGTTGTTTTTCCAGAAAGAATATTTATTATATAAAGTCTCTCTTTACCCTGCTACAAAGAAGGTGCTTCTCTTTTGATTTCCAGTGGGGTGACATCTAAGCTTCTTGGATCCCTGCTTTATATAAAGCCTTAAAAATGCCTTTTTATTTTTTGACAGATATTTAATCACACTCACTATCCTCAGTTTCAATCCCTGTGAGTGTTAGTGTTTGCTCAGATTCCCCTGGGGCTCTGTGGTTTCGGTCTCAGAGGGTATGTGGGGAAGGTCCTTCTGGGAGTTGGGGACTGTGGCTCAGCCTCAGTTTTGCAACCACAACTGGTAAAAATCAACTGTTCTTTTTCTGCCGTCCTGCTTCTCTGCTTTCTGCCCTGATGACTAGGTCTTGCTGCTGGTCACGGGGAGTGCACAGCTTTCCCAGGCAGGGCTGTTCAGGAAACTCACTGCATCATCTCCCCGCCCCATCTTCCAGCAGGGAGCTCTGGTGGCTGCAAAAGGCAGCTTCTTTATTTCCTCCAGTTCACCACCTGACACCTGGGGTTCTGACCTGTGGTAGCTTTTATGCATAGATCCCACACTCAGACATGCTGGTGTGCAGTTTGGGTGTTTTTTGTTGAGTTTTAGATGTTCAGCTTATTGTTTTAAGGGGAGAGATCTGGGGATCTCTCACTCTGTCATGTTTCCAAAAGATCTGGACTAATTTATTTTAAATTGTGATGATACAAGGATCTCTATTCTGTGCCTGATGTTCTGCTTACATTATCTCATTTAATTCTCAGAACCACTTCTACCCACCTCTGAAGATGACTTAAGCTGGCAGTGATATCAAATATATCGAAGAACAAAATTTAGATTCTCCTATTGATAATTTTTAAGAGTGCTTCATAATATCCCTTTATTATCATTTTAATGTCCATGGGATGAATATTTATGATCGCTTTCATTTCTAATTTTAATAATTTGTGTCTTCTTTTTTTTGTAATGCCACATTTTCCTTTATCTCAGCCTCAAGGTGGTCTCTTCTGTGTGCTTCTGTGTGTCCCCAGTAGTAGGACTTCTGCTCAGCTAGACTTCAGGTGACTCTCAATGATGACTATTCTATAGTTTAGTTGTAAATTTTATGTGGTTATTATCTTTTAACATTATTTTTAAATAAGTAATATATGTACATGATTCAAAAATCAAAATAATATAAAATACATGTTCAAATGTCTCCTTATGATCCTAACTCTCCAATCCATTCTACGTAACCATGTACTGAATTTTTATTCAATTTTATCCCTGCATAAGACTTATACCATTTATCACTCGCACCAGCTATGTCTGAGAAAGCTATTTTCCCACAGCCTCATCATTGTATGTATTTTTATTTAATTTTGTGATTTGACAGGTGAGAAATGGCATCTCTGTAATATATTTCCATTTCTCATAAATAAAAAATCAGACTATTTTTTATTTTTTTAAAGGCCATTTGTGTCTTTCTGAGAATTCTCAATTCATGTTCTTTTTTAAATTGGATTGTTGGTCTTATTACTCTTGTTTTCTAGAAGCTTTTTGCATCTTAAGGAGGTTAGTCTTTTGTGATACAAATTGTAATGATGTTTCACTATTTTTCATTTGCGTTTTGATTTAGCTTTTCACTTAAGCCTTCTAGATTTTGACTCTTATTTAGAAAGTTCTACCCAAATACAGACATAAAACATTTACCTATATTTACTTCTGATATATGTGAGGTTTCTTGTTTTTTCATTTAAATCTTTAATCCAATTGGAGTTAATCTTGGTGTATACTGTGAGAGATAAATCTAAAACTTATCTCCCCCCCAATGGCTCCCAGTTGTCCAAACAAGATTTATTTGAAAAATTCACTTTTATCAAATAACTTTTAGATGCCATCTTTATCATATACTAATTTCCATATTTATTCCAGTCTATCTCTGAACTTTCCATTTATTTCTTTGTTTTCTCTATTTATATACAAGTATAATACAGTTTTAATTATTAAAATTTTAAGGTATACTTTAATTTAGTGTAGGACTAGTGTCCCTGAATAAATTTTTTTACAATGTTTTGCTATCTATTTTTGCCTATTTATTTTACTGTATAAACTTTCAATTATATTTACTTAATTTTTAGAAAACAAAACAAACGCAACAGCAACAGAACTTAGTACTAGAGATCACATTGTTATTTATAAATTTTCTATCACATAAATTCACTTTTAGAGGAATAGATATCTTTTTATTGTTGAATCTTTCTAGCTAAAGCATGATATATTTTTCTATTTGTTCAACTCTACTTAGGTCCTTCAGAAAAAACTATAGGTTTCCTTTTAGATTTATTTCTAGTTATATTCTCTTCTTTGTTGTTGCTATTGTAAGGAACTGAGTATTTTTTGTTTATTTAAATGAAATTTGTTTATGTAGAAGATGTCTATTGATTTCCCAATACTAATTTTATGTCCCAATAACTTATTATTTCTAGTAGCTTTTCAGATCATTCTCCTGGGACTATAGGAACACATTCTTATCATTTGCCATCTGAAATACATTTATCTCATTTTACATTATTACACCTCTAATTTCTTTTTCTTGTTACTATCACTGGCTGATGCATCTTATGCAATGTTTATAGCAGTTGAAGTAGTAAGTATTTATTCCTCTTCCTGATTTTAACTGGCATGCCTGTTTCATCATGAGTAAAATATTTGCTTGGGAAATGTTTTTATGAAATATCTGTTGAATCCTATTTTTAGATATTTTTGTTTTGTTTTAAGAAGAAATAGGTTTGAATCCAGTCTAAATGCCTTTTCAACACTTCAAAAATCAATCATATAAATTTGCATGGAATTGCATCAGTGAGCTGCATTAGTGAGAGATAAATAAGAATTTATTCTGTAGTTTTCATTTTTTGTGCTTTTCTTCTGTTTATGGATAAAATATTACTCACACTTTATGAAAATAATTTTAAAGAATTCCCTTTTATGTACTCTTGAATAGGTGAATTACCATCAGAATGATCTGTTCTTGATTAATTTGGTAGGATTTCATGTGAAACCATCTGAGCTTGGTGTTATTTATAGAGAGGAAATTATTATTTTATTTACAGATCTCCTCAGTTCTCTAGGGAGATTTATATTTCCACTTTCTCTTCTGGTTATGCTTTGTTAGATGTTATTTTTCTAGAATCTTATCCATTTCATTTCGATTTTTTAAATTAAATTTATTGGAGTGACATTGGTTAATAAAATGATATAGATTTCAAATGTACAATTCAATAATACATCGTCTGTATAATGCATTGTTTGTTCACCACCCAAAGTCAGATCTCCTTCTGTCACCATATATTTGGTCCCCTTCACTCTTATCTACCTCCCCTTTCCTTCCTTTCTCTCTGATAACCACTAAACTATTGTCTGTGTCTGTAAGTTTTTGTCTGTCTCATTTGTTGTTGTTAATTTTATATCCCAAATATGAGTGAAATCATACAGTTCTCAGTCCTTTCTGTCTGACTTACTTCACTTAGCATGATTATCTCAAGATCCATGTTATTGCAAATGGCAGTATTTCCTCTTTTCTTATGGCTGAGTAGTCCACTGTATATATAAATCACATCTTTATCTAATTGTCTATTGAAGGACACTTCGGTTGTTTCCATGTCTTGGCCACCATGAGTAAGCAAAATAAATCAGACAGAAAAGTTTGAGAACCATAGGATTTCACTCATATTTGGGATATAAAACTGAAAGCAACAAACAAACATGACAAACAAACAGAGATTCATGGACACAAACAATGGGTTAGTTGTTACCAGAGGGATGAAGGGAAAAGGGAGGGAGGTAGGAGTAAAGAGGGCCAAATATTTGGTGACTGAAAGAAATTTAACTTTGAGTGGTGAACATGCAATGCAACATACATATTATTGAATTGTACACTTGAAACCTATTTGATTTTATTAACCAATGTCACTCCAACAGTTTTAATAAAAATGTGAAGATTTTATAAAATGAGGAAGATGCTGATATGTAAGAAAAGGTTTTATGATTTATATGCAATTATTCTTGTCCCATTTTATAACAAGTTTTCTCCTTGTGCTTTTCAATTGCTTTGTATTTTTCATGATATATTAGAATTAATTGGAAAAAAGTCTGCCTCTGACACTAATTAATATTTAAGCACTTTCATTGGGATCACTATTATTTGTAATGCCCTCACAGTTTTACATTTTAGTTAGTTCTCCCTGTGCCTAAATCATTCTCTGTTAATGACTTAGGCACTAGAGGCACATTAAAGCTTTAACCACTAAGAAATCACAGGTCTTTTAGGAAATTGATGCTGCCGTGCATAATTTGGTACTCACGGCACTCACCTGTCCCTTTAGCAATTAGCAATTTCTTCACTGATTCCCCAACATCCTGAAAGAGTTAATGGACCTCTCTAATAGTGCAGCTTCCTAACATGATCAAATAAATTGTTTCAGTGCAAGTCTTATCAGATTTATTAATAAAGATAAAAAGTAACCAAGTTGTTGGTATTCTAGTTTATCTGATGCCAATGAAGAGGGAATGTAGCACAGTTAAATTTAAGGTTATTTAATGTGTGGCTCAAAAATAATTAATAATAATAATGCTAAAAGCTCTGAGATAGAAAAATGAAAATATTTCTATCCATTCTGAAGAAAGGGATATAATTAATCTAGTATTAGGCATCTTAGAAAGTCTGGTTGTACTTGTAGCTAAAGTTTGAGGCAGAAATAACCTGGAAGAAAAATTATTATTGTGAATTTCCCTATTCTTTGTTCTTATCATGACATAACGAGACAGTGATGCCCCCCATTCTTTTCCTGTGCTACTTCTTTTCATATAAATAACTTCCCCTCACACAATATTTTTGTATTTAACTGACATTTATTGTGCTAGGCATTGTTCTACGTTTTTGACAAATATTAAAACATTACTTCTTGTAATAACCCTATGAAATGAGTATTATTGATGTGTCTCTCTTTTACTTATGAGCAACCAGAGATCCAGATACATTAAGTAATTTTTCACACTTGCTAGTCTAGATTCTGCATTCATACTTTTAACTATTCACTTAAAGTGCTTTGATGTTTCATTACTTTTTCCAAATTCCACCCCTGATATCAAGAATGGATTGAATATTAGTTACTTATGACTCCCATTTCCCTGCATATATGCTATTTTCTTTAGGAATTATGGGGCATCATACCTGTGGACGGAAAAAATACTAGTGCCATAGTAAAAAACATTTTAATTCTTCAGCATGGAGATAAAGAGCTATTTTCAGAAAAATTTGGTCTGCACTCAGAAATATATGTCTTGTGAGTTTTTTTTTAATTTTTGTCTATATTTTTCTACTTTAAACATGTTTTGTAAGGTGTCTGAAGGCTTTTTTACATAAGACCAAGATAAAATGGCCTCAAACTCAGTAGAATCCAGGGCATCAACAGTTGCAATTACTTTAAAATTTGGAGGGGTAGGTAAGATTTCAAGTTGAAAAGCTCTTGTCAGTATATTCAATCTCTCAGAAAACATCTTCTCAAACATCTGTATCCTCACTGCTATTATTTTTGCTATCTCCATAGTTTAGAGCACCTTCTGTAATGATGTTGGCTGTCAAAGACAACACAAAATGCTTTCTAAATCTTAGTGATGTTGTAATACGGTTATTTGATACAATAGAAATAAATGTATATCTACTAAAGTAAGCATATGTAGAGAAAAGTTCTTTAGAGCTGAAAACAAATGGCTAGGAAAGGAACTGCTAAGCAAGCTTCTTTGTCTACTTAGGATATATGAATTTAGGAAAAAGAAGTGTCAGACACATTTTTAGAACAATTACAAGTGCAAAAAAAATGAAGCAATGGATAAGTGGAAATTTAGAATCTGGTATGGTACAATTAAGGTTTAAAATAATTCCAACAGCTTGATTTCTTAGGCCAATCAATCTTTTTAAGCATTTAGTAAATAAAAAGCAGAAATAGGGTTATGGGAGAACTCCTTAAAAGATATTACTTTGTATTTTTCTCTCTTTCATTTAGTATAAAATGAATTTCATCTCTCAGAAATAACAAACAAAGTGTAGTTTTCATAAATTAATTGTGTTAAATACCATCACTGGATCACCATCAATGTTTCACTACTCAGGCACTTAATAGGTTTCCAGGCCAGAGAGGGCCCCAGTCACTGTCATTTCATTGAAATACAAATAGATGTCAACATCAAAATAGATGTAGATTCCCTTGATCAATTAAAATTAGCATGTACACTAATTATAAACTGTAAAATTAACATGTATGACACATATACAAAAAAATCAACTAATATCAGTTAACAAATTACAGACATGGATCATATGACCCAAGCAAGAAATATGCATATTCTATCACCATGCCTCAAGACAAGCCACTAAGCCCCATCCTCAGCTTCTTTTTGAGGTAGAAGGTAAGAGGAATTAATTTTTTAAAGCACTTTTTTGTCAAATCTACCTGTCAGTGGCCATGTTTGCCACTAGTTATACCCTGCTTAATATTAAAATTAATACAGTGGAAATTAGATCTTAGATTTGGAGAAAAAAGGTACAATGACCTAAAGGTATTCATTTATCATTTCGAAAAAGTTATTCTCATGACTAACAAAAAGCCTTACAGGTAGAGAACAGACATTTTCAAAGAGAAAGTAGTGATTCTGTTTCTGGTAGCAGGGGGTAGTATTGGAGCAGATAAAACTGAAGACGTTCAATCTAGAGATCAATTGTATAATTAAGGTCAGGTGGATGATTTAACATCTCCTAACATGAGAAAATAGAAGCAATCAGAAAAGTTGATGCATGTACAAATATGACCTTTCATTCTATCTTCATCAGAATCTATATTCCATTTCATATTCTATTAAAATGGATGAATTTTCTCTTTTTTATCAAATGATAATCTATATACTTGTATACTAGATCATATCAAGGCTTGCCTACTCAAAAACTTTATATTTTATATATTTTTTTCTCCTACATCAGGGACCAGTAAACTATGGCCCTCCATCCAAATCCTGCCTTTCATCTGTTAGTAAATTAAGTTTTATTGGAACCCAGCCATGTATGGATCTATGGCTACTTTTGTGCTACCGTGACAGATCTTAGTGGCTGTGTCAGAGATTATATGGCCAAGAAAGTCTAAAATATTTATTATCTGGTTATTTAGAAAAAAATATTTGCCAACTGATATCTGACATCTTCAATATTTTTTTTCCTCTTATTAGATTATTCCTATTAGCAAGTCAACATTCTGTAATATTTCTTATTAAAAGTAATACCCCATCCTGACTCTTCTTTCCTACTTCAATTACTATTTCATTTCTCTATTTCCCTTTACAGAAAACATCCTCAAAAAGCTTGTGTATATTCTAGCTGTTTCTACCTTTCCTTGTCCATTTTTTCTTGATTCCATGAAAAAAGTTTATTTCAACCATTTTATACTAACTGTTCTTTTAAAGCCATCAGTAATGTACATGATCTATCTATGTTGTCACAAATGGCAATATTTCATCTCTTCTTGTGACTAAGTAATACTCCATTGTATGTACATTCCACATCTTCTTTATCCAGTCATCTATCAAAGTCCACCATGAATAATGCTGCGGTGAACATTTGGGTGCATATATCTTTATGAATAAATGTTTTCAAATTTGACCTTGAGATTATCATGCTAAGTGAAATAAGTCAGACAGAAAAAGTTGAGAACCATATGATTCCATTCATGTGTGAAATATAAAACTGAAAGCAGCAAATGAACAAGACAAACAAATAAACAAAAACTCATAGAGACAACAGTTTAGTGATTACCAGAAGAAAAGAAGTAAGGAGGGGAAGTAGAAAAGGGTAAAGAGGGTCAAAAATATGGAGGTGGAAGATTTGACTTTCGGTGGTGAACACACAATGCAATATACAGATGATGTATTATTGAATTGTACACTTGAAATCTATATAACTTTGTTAACCAATGTCACCCCAATAAATTTCATTAAAATGTACATGATTTCAATTTTACTGGCCAATTTACAATCTTCATCTTATTTTATTTATGAACAACATCTGACTTATCATCTTAATCTAATTTTCTTGGAACATTTATTTAATTCTCTGGCCTATTTACAGGCCAGTTATTCCATTCTCATCACCTTTCCTAATTTCTCATTATTTTTGTGGCTCCTGAACTCTGAAGTACTTCAAGATTTAGTTCTCAGACCTTTATTTATGATTATTCTCTTCATAATGTCATCTGGTATCATGAATTTAAATCCCATATATTTCATACATTTGTGATTTTAAAAATTATATTTCCAACTCAACTTCTTCTTCAAATCCTGGAAACATATCTAACTGCCTCAGCATATCTATTTGGATCATAAATTGACATCTAATTGTTCATTTGTCCAAGACAACTGTTCGTGCACATTTTCTGATGCATCCATATTGCTGAGGTGCATGCCTTTGCTCAATTCCAAGTGAGCATAGTCTGCTTCTGTAGAAACAGGTAATTATCTATTTTAAATATTCCATTGGAGAGTTCTACTTCCAGTATGGAGGAGTAAGAGCCTAATATACTGATCCTTCCATGAATATCAGCTATGAACTTTAAACAAAAACAAATGAATAAATCAAAATACTTGGAGCACTGGGGACTGCAAAAATACAAACAAATTTGTAAAGGGAAATCAAAACTTGAACCAAATGACCAGCACAGAGTGAATTCCTTGTTTTTTTTTTTTTTACAGCAGTCATGGCAGCATGGGGTAGTTAAAACTCTTGTAGTAAATCTGAAGTTTTTTTGGTAAGAGAGTAAGGAAGCAACCTTGGAAAGAAGAGATCCAGAGAAGGGAAGCCTTAAATTTTGTGTTTAAACTCAGCTGAAACCAGTAAAATATTCACATATAGGGCAAACTGGCAAGAGTTACCAGCTAAGGCTAAAAGAATAGAATTGAAATGTGAGCCACTTTCTTTTTCACTCCCAGCACTTTTCAGTTGGAGTCTAAACCAGTAAAAGAACAACACATGTCACTACTCTTCAGAACAATATAACAGAATCCTAAGTGTCCACAATCTGATATTCACAATGGCCATGACACAATATAAAATTATTTGACATACAAAGAGCCTGGAAATTTAGACTCAACTTCAAAGGAAAAAGCAATTAACGATGCCAACCAAATGGTAGAAGCATATTAATAGAATAAGCACTCCAAATAAAAGCATATATTATTCAATTGGATACAAAGCAAGACCCAACTATATACTATCTGTAAGAGGTATACTTAAATATTAAAAAACAGATATATTTAAAATAAATGAAAAGGAACAGACACACAATGCAAAAAGTAAATCTAAGATGACTGGAACTATGTAATATTTACATTATATAAAATAGACTTTGAGACAAAGCTTGTTTCCAGAAATTTAAAAAAAAGACATTCATAAAGATAAAATAATCAATTTATCAGGAAGAAAAAAAACAATTATAAATATGTATTGCTTAATTACAGAGCTTCAAAATAAAATAAAATTTAAAAGCATTAAAAAGAAAAAATACTTTGAGATTCATAAAAGGAGATTTTAACACTTTTTCTCAAAAAATAGAATAACTACCAAAATTTAGTTAAATCATGAATATTTGGAACAATACTATAATACCACTATGGCCTAATTTATATTGATAGAACACTGTACCAGACAACTGCAGGATACACAATTTTTTTAAGTGTGCATAGTAAATTCAGAAAGATAAATTATATGATGAGCCATAAAATGAGCCTTGAAAATTAAAAATATTGAAATTATACAGAGTATATTCTCTAACGGCAACAGAATTCAATTTGAAAGTAATACACACACACACACACACACACACACATTCATACATGCACACAAAAGAGTGCTTAAAAGAAATTTTATAGCTTTAAAGATATTTTTAGTAAAATAAGGTCTAAATTCCTCGCACTAAGGTTCTATCTTAAGTAGAAAAACAAGAGTCAACCAAAAAACCATTAGAAAAAATGAAAATAGTAAAGGTATGTGCAAAAATCAAAGGATTATAAAACAGATTAAATAATGAAGATAACAGCCAAAATCTGGTTCTTGAAAAATATCAATGGAATTTACAACTCTTAGCTATAATGATCAGTAATTTAAAAGAGACTGCAAATCACCAATATCATGAATAAAAATGAATATTACTGAAGATCTTACAGATGTTAAAAGGGTCAGAAACATGGACAACTTTATGCAAACAAATTCTAAAACTTAGATGAAATAGACAAGTTCCTTGAAAGATTCAAGTCACCAAACTTTGTCAAGAATGCATAGTTAACCTGAATAGTGCCATATCTATTAAAATTTTTAAATTTATAGTTAATCTTCTTCAAAAGAAAATTCCAGTTTTATTGTTGAATCCAAATGGATATTTAAGAAAGAAATAATACCAATCATAAATACTTTCAGAAAACAGAAGGGGAGATAATACTTTTCATACTCATTCTATGAGGCCAGCATTACCCTGAAGGAAAAATCACAAAATGATATTATAAGAAGACTACAGATAAATATCCTTTATGAATTTAGATGCAAAATCCTAAAAAAAAATATTAACACACCTACTCTAGTAATATATAAAAGATAATATAACTAAGGTTTATCTCTAGAATGCAATTTTGTATAATTAAAATAATTAATGTAATTAAAAATAAGAGAACAAAGAAGAAAAATAATTTTACCATTTCCAGAGATGCTGGAAAAATTATTCTACAAAAAATATTCATTCATGATAAAAATATTTATCACACTAGAAATGGAACTTCCTCAGTTTGATAAAGGGCATCTATAACAACAACAACAACAACAAAAAAACCCTGCAGTTAACATCATACTGAATGCTGAAAGAATGAGTGCTTTCCCCTAAGATCAGAAATAAAACAAGAATGCCCCCTTTCACCATTTCTATTAAACTTTGGGTTGGAGGCCCCAGCCATAGCAATGAGGGAAGAAAAGGAAATGAGTCACAAAGATGTTAAAGGAAAAACTGTACATGCAGATGATATGACTATTTAATAGAAGAAAAGTCAGTGAATTTAGCAAAGTCACTGGGTAGAAAGTTAATATTACAAAAAACAATAACGTTTAAAAGATTTCATCTACAATAGGGCCCCAAATCACCATATACTTAGGAATAAATTTAACAAAAAAATGTGTAAGACACAACAATTAAAACAAAAATATTGACAAGAAAATTAGAGAATATTTAAATGAATTTAGAAATATACTAAAATTCTTGATTGGAACACTCAAAATAGATAATATACCAATTATGCCCAAATTTATATATCTATTCAACAAAGTCTCAATACAAATTTCAGTAGGTCTTTTTTTTTCCAGTAGAAATTGACAAATTGATAGCTAATATTTAATTGTATTTAGTAAAAGGTAAATAAAAAATAACAGAATATTTAATAACCTAGTTATAAAATTTATGTTTTTGGTTTGTTTCAGTTCAGTTGTTTTTAGAGTTCCTGAAACATATTACAATCCTCTAACCCTGCATTTAGTACACAAGTTTAGCTGAAAATTAAGAATACTTATTGAAAAGTATATAAAATATATGTGTATATAATTTAGCATACATTATTGGACATAATTATCATTTTCTCAACCCCAAAAGCTATCAGAAAACATATAGACTACACATATCCAGAGTTTTGGTTTTGAGGGAAAGGATTATATTAATGGTAGAAAATGCTGTGCAGTACAAATATTAAAGTTGACATAAGAAGATTGGCTTTAGTATTTGTTTAATAACCACTACATATGTTTTATTGCCTCTACGAAGTCCTTTTCTAGGTCTTTTCCCTGTCCATCTGACTAGTGCAAAATTGTGACCTCAGTTTGTTTTGCTGGATATTTTTAGCTGAAAAGAAGTGCCATTCAGCTTTTAACCAAGTATCAGGGGTTAGGTCAGGTTAAGAGAATATTGTATACATTTTTAAAAATATATATTTTCAGACTTTTTGTAGCACAGGCAGTGGTGCCCTCCTCAACCCCTTATGACCTCATAAACTGAAAATGCCAGACTGAACTTCCCAATTTAGTTGTGGAAATCTCCTTTCCAAGATATTAATTCTATACTAAAAAAAAAATGCTATTTCTTCTAAAGGATGCAATGTTTCCAACTTGACCCTAAATGTCTTCTCCGCCATTGTTTTCTGTGTCTAGACAGCCCTATGGAGTCTATTTAAAGAGAGATTGAGGAATCAAACCCACTGACAGTTTCTCTGAAAGATTTACTATTTCACTTGACAAGAAGTGGCTTATCAATTATCTGGAGGCCTTTTGTTTGGAAAACTAGTGCTTAGGAAGAAAAGTAAAACAAATCTTGAGGGTCATTTGGTCATAATTTGTCCATGCTTATATGTCTTAAGGTATTTATTCTTATTTAAAAACATTTCTATGTAGATTTCAGTCATATGAAACTATTTCTTAAATAGCAAATATGAGGACTAGGTGTGATAGAATTAAAACAGAAAGCGGCTTGTTTAGGTATCCAGTCTAAACGCTCTTTTTACTGGAAAACATACAGCTACACAAGGTGAATCTTCTTTTTCAAAGCCCCACAGCTAGTTACAGTCAGTTTGGGCTATATTCTTTCTAGTATGCCACCCAATACCCTATTTTTATTTTATACATATTTATATGTATTTATTTATATAAATTATGATTTTTGATAAGAGTATTAGCCTACTTATATTAAATTGTAAAAATGTACATGTACATGCAAATTCAAATGTAAATTTTAAAATGTAATATTTGAAATGAATCATAGTTCCTAGTATACTGAAAATAAGCTGAAAAGCTTCCTTTATAAAGTGTTACATGTAGGCACTAATATATCTGTTAATCAGGACAAATGTTGACTACTGTCTTAATTATAGAGAGGGTTATAATATTTATAACTGTTATTCACTATGATTTTATTACATGCCAGTCACTAAACATATTTTACCTTGAAAATTAGGTACCGTTATACACAAAGGAAAAAAATATATAACCTGTCTTTAATTAGGTGGATAGAAAGATAATCTTTTCTGTTCAGATAGCTGAACTTTCAGCGTTAATTTAGCAGTAGCTATTATTCGATATGTTTTAAAAAAACAAGTTAGTAACATTCTTTTCACACAAGCATTAATATTGAATTGTGTACTTGATAAGCACCATTGCTTATCTTCAATTTACCTTATAAAAAGATTAGTTTGATATAAAAGTTAATATTTTTAAGTTTTCAAATAAAGTTAAGTATAGCTAAATGGAGATATGTAAACACAGAAATAAATAAATTAAAATATCAAAATAAAATTATAGAACAGGTTGTTATGTGAACAGTAACATAACAAAGGAAAATAATATTTTAAGTATATATTATTTAACTAGAGTAGAATATAAGAGAATAGAAGTTATGCATCAGGTGAAAATCTAAATGAATCTAACATAAAGACTAGTGAAAACTGAATATGATGACTATAGCTAACACTGCTATTTGATATATAGTTGTTAAGAGAGCAGATCCTAAAAATTCTCATCAGAAGGAAAAATTGTTTCCTACACTGGCATATATATTGCATAACGAAATACTGGAGTCCATCTCTTTCATATTTTTCTAGAACTTGGCATGGTTTAAGACAAGGTTTCTCAGCCCCAGTACTGTTGAAATTTGGGGCTAGGTATCTCTTTGTTTGGAGGGACAGTTCTGTGTACTGTAGGATGTTTATTAGCTTCCCTGACCTCTACCCACTAGAAGCCTATAGAACACTCCCCTTCTCAATGTCATGACAATTGAAAGTGTCTGCAGACACATGCCAAATGTCCCCTGTGGGATATAAGCAACTCCTGTTCAAGAACTACTGGGTGAGGGGTAAGAAATATCTTGCCAAAGTAAAGAAACTGTGTGCTCTAAGTCTCTGATTCTTCACCCTTGAGGGTCATGGACCCATTTGAGAATCTAACTAATTCTCTTCAGAAAAATTCCACATGAAACAACATTTTGCATATTACATCTTGGCGATACAGACTTTTTAAATCATCCATGCTCTTTTGTTTAAAATATCTACTCTGAGCAGTATTTATAAGTAACATATTTGAATGAAAACAAAAAACAAATCGTGAAAATGAGAAAAATGCATATTCTTTAGGCATCTTACACATTAAATCTTTTTACAAAATCCCTTGGTACATTAAGGATTTATTTTAAATGTCAATCGAGTCTCTATAGGTAAATAAATTCTTTCTCATGATACTATGAAAAGTCCATGTCAGGCTGTTTTTTTTTCTTCCTTGATATTCATATTATGTTAATGTCTGATTTTAAGTATATATTTCCCAAATACCAGAAATCTGAATGTAGCACCTTCAGTGACAAGCAATTTTCTAGTGAACTTTGATATGTCCATACAAATAAAGCAAAGAGGAGAGCTATGTTATTTGGAAGATACTTGGGAGATGTCAGTCCTTAAACTACATTCCTTCCCCCATCACCAAGAATGATATTTTAAATCAATACTCATATTTCTAGCTTCTTGTAAAATATTTTAACTGTACCAATTATATTAATTATACCTTCAACAGAAGTGCATTACAACCAACATGTTTATAATAGAATTAACATTTTCCCAAACTCAACCCAAACTTTTCTTCTTCAGATAATCTTATTTATACTAATGACAGTTCCATATTTTGAACTTCTGGGTTTCAAATACAAAAAGAAAATTTCACCCACTTTTTTTCACTATCTACCCTTGTTCACTCTGATCACATAGTATCATGACTTTTAGATTTTGATCATCTGAGTGTGAATTCAATCTCTGTCATTTGTCAGCATGCAATTTTTGGCAAATTATAAGACAGCTTTCTGAGACATTCCTTATTTATAAAATACACACAATAGTACTTATATCATGAGCTTGCTCTGAGGATTATCATTTGTAAATTCCTTGAATATTCCATTGTCCAATATCTTGATAATAACATTTATACTTGTAATTAAAATAGGACAAAGAAACAGAAGTAGATTTTTTCAGCGGAGATTACCTATCGTTACTTATTCAGTTTTTGATATTTCTATCACATCTTTCTAGTCCAATAACCAATACTCTAGTTTTGACATATATTAATGATTTATGTAGAAATTTAAAGTTTTATTTTATTTTTAGATGAATTGTAGTTATATCTATTTTTTCCCCTTCCTGACATGGATTTAAATTGACTCTTAGAAATGCTTAGAAACCTGAAATATCTTAACCATATTTCTCTTAAAACAACTTTCCAGAAATAAATGAAACAAAAAAAAGCACACACACCTATTTAACATTAAAATAATTTATGGTATAATATCAGCTCCTTTATGAAGAGCTATAACCTTGTTAGATTCATGAAGTTAATGAATTGCTACAATTTGATTTAGATCTTAAGTGTGATATTTTGTTAGCTTTTTTCCTTAATATAGTAAATGTCATTCTGATAGAATGATAAATATGCATATATCTAAAGAAGTTTCAGGTAAATATGCAAAGAAATAACAAAAAATTGCTTGGCACAGGAAAATGTATTTTTGTCCTTCATTTAAAAAATGCTTATTTCAGTGGTACTTGGTGACACATGGGAATATTAATAGACATAACCCTTTATGTTTTCAATGTGTACTTTTCACCTAAGTCAAAAATATTTCAAAATAGTTATATTTTAAATATATTATCTCTAAATAAAATAACTTTTGTATCAATATAATTGAGTTGTAAATAGTTCATATCAGAGTTACTACTAAATGTGCAGGTTCAAGAGAGAAAAAGAGCAAAACTCAATTTATTGTGTGATAGCCAGTGAAGGCAGAGTGGAAAAAAATGAGAAAAGAGGTGGGCAGGCCCTGGTTATAGAGGATTTTGTTAGCCATTGAAACAATCTGGCACTTTATTGTGCATGTAGTAAGAGACTATTCATTTTTTTTTAGCAGTGAACAATTTGATATAATTTACATTTCTGCAAGATCATCTTACAAAGATCTGGTGGTTGGACTTTTGTGGGCAAGAAAGCCAAGTACTACTGACATTTCTAGAAAGACAGGGACAAAGAATTGAAAAATTGTATCTCCTTCTACATTTTTAGATTTATGTGTCTGAAAATTAAATAATTTAAATGTCTATAGTCAAGCCATGCATTCTTCATATCATCACATGCTTTATAATTCTCCATACTTTTCTTGCCACCTGGATTCACACATTTACATTATTGGAAGGCTACTGATGGCATTTGAGCTTGCAACCCAGATAAATATTCAAACCAGTGGATGCATCTAAGCTCCTGGCCTCCTTTAATATATCTTGTTTTATTATTTGGAAAATAATAGATGCATATGATTTTTAAAAAGGCATTTATAAAATTTATACCACAGGAAGTTATAATTTAATAATATTGACATTTTAATTTTTCATAATTTAGTCCTTCAACCTCTCTCCAGAAGTATCCACTGTCAGCAGTGTCTTATGCATCTCACAAAAAAATGTCCCATGCATGTATGCATATATATATAATTATATATGTATATTCCCTTTATTTTTAAAACAGGTAGAACTATAATAGTCAAATTGTTCTATTTATTTTTTTATTTTTACTGAGCAATATATACTTCCTGTTCCTATTTAAATTTCTTTTCTTCATGGCACTTACCAGCGCACTGCATTATATGACATATATGATATTTTAGCTTGTTTTTCTGTTTAACGTCTACTTCTCTCTATATTGTACAATCCACAGAGGCAGAGATTTTGTCTCATTCATGACTACATCACTAGTGCCCGGAACTTAGTATGAGCTCAAATTCTTGCTGAATGTATAAATGAATGAATCACTAATATCTTCCCATGTCAGCCCATATTCTGCCATCTCATTCTTCTTAATGGTTACAAAGCATTCCATTGTACAAGTAACATTAATTTTTGTAACCACAATTTTCTGATTATAGAGGCTGAAATGTGGCAGTGTATTCTTGTACATACATCTTTATGTGTATGTGTAAGTACATTTGTTACATATACATTCTGAGTACATTCATTAGATGAATTCTTAGAAGGAAAATTGTTAAATAGAAGTATGGTGCTCTTAAATTTGATAGATATAGCCAAATTGTACTCTAAAAAAGAGGGTGCTAGTTTAGAATACAGCAAAAATCTGTTTTCCCATATCCTTTCTGGTCATCAACATGGGTCCTCAGAGGCCAGGGAGGAACATCAGAGAGACCATTAATAAGATATTTCACCTCTTGTAGGTTCGGTTTTATTCTTTGATAAAGTAGAGATGATAGTAAAACCTACCTTGAGTGTGGTTTTGAAGAAAGGAACTTGTCTTTGGATTTGAAAATGAATAAAAAATGAAAGTGAGAAAATGGCTTCCATGTAGTTACTTATCAAATATACTAAGATATTAATATTATAGGTGCAATTTTTCTCATTGGCATAATTTAAGGCTATACATTTTTCCCACCAGAAAAATTTATGTATTTAACATTTTAGTGTTCTGACCTGGACTTTTACATAAAAGTTGGCCTATATCAGATAGTTCTAGATTTTACTTTTTTATTCTTAGAAGATGATATTTTTAGAAGAAAAGCACTAGGTGATAACAATACAAAAAAAAAAACACTGCTTTTTGAGCAATTATTATAGATGGTCATCATGCTAAGTGCTTTCCAAATATTTATTTGATGCTCATAGTTGTCCTTTTGAGTTATGCATTATTATTTCAATTGTCCAAATGTAAACAAAACAAACAAATGCACAAAGTTTTTAAGTAGCTTACCCAAGGCCACAGACCTAGCCTAGTAAAGAACTGTGAGGTCTAGTCCTAAATTTGTCATTGACTTGCTGAGGTGAGTTAAGCAAATTCATTTCTGTGTCTGTGTTTCTTTGCCTAAAAAAAAGTGAGAGAGAGAGAGAGAGAGAGAGAGAGAGTGCAATGGGGGTAGTTATATGTTCCTTTGAAGTTCTGGTATTTACAGATCTAATTGCTGAAAAAACTATTCTAAACCTCATCATGATCCACCCATTTTGCTCTTAATCAATTAGATAATTAACCAGTTCTTCATGTGTGACTGAAATTTTTCTCTATTACATTTAAGCCCATTTTCTTTCATTTGATCCTATTCAAACAAAACAATATTACACTCAAAAACAATAATTAGGCTTCTGGTCAATGTGGTGGAGTAGGTAAATGCTATGCTCACCTCTTCACATAACCACATCAAAATTACAACTAAACTACAGGACAGCCATCATTGGGAATCACCTGAAGTTTAGCTGACAAGGGGTCCAAGCCCAACACAGGTGACAGCTATCTGTGGATTGCTTGGTGACTCTTGCCAAGTGGCCCCAGGCAGGGCACAGGCTGTAGCTAAACTTGGCCTATGGCAGGGTGCCTTCCAGGGGGCCCCAGGGCCAGCATGCCTGGAAGCCAATTTTGGATTCATCCGAAGCATGACCCAGGGCTATGTCTGAGGATTACACACCCAGAAGGCAGACTAGAAAGGCCCCAGAGCCCTGTAAAAGTGAACCGGGCTCCATAGGGTCAGCCCCTCACTGGCCAGTCCTCAAAACCAACCAGTCTGAGGGGCAATCCCTCCTATTGATATCCAAATCTCAAACAAGGCTCAACTACAACAGGGATACATATACAACCCACACAGGAGACACACCTGTAGCACCCAGGTGACCAGGGAGACTGTGCCACTGGACCCCAAAGCACACCTATTACATAAGACCACTCTACTAAGATATAGCAGCCCTATCTAATACATAGAAACAGACACAGGGAGGCAGCCAAAATGGAGAGACAATAAAACATGTCCCAAATGAAAGAATAGAATTACCTCCAAAAAAAGAATTCAACAAAATGGAGACAAGCAATCTACCAGATACAGACTTCAAAACACGGATTATACGATGCTCAATGAACTTAGCAGAAGAGCAGATGAACTTAGTGAAAACTTTGAGAGATTAGAAAACATAAAAATGGAGATGGAAAACATAAGAGAACCAGTAAGAAATGAAGAATATAATAACTGAAATAAAGAATACATTAGAGGGAATAAATAGTAGATTAGATAAAACAGGGTTGAATCAGTAATTTAGAAGATAAGGTAGCAGGAAACACTCAATCAGAACAAGAATAAAAAAAATTTTCTAAAAATTAGGATAGTTTAAAGGCCCTCTGGAACAATATTAGGTATACCAATATTTGTATCTTAAGGGTATCAGAAAAGAAGAGAGCAAGAATTTGAAAACATATTTCAAGAAATAATAATGGAAAACTTTCTTAACATGTAAAAGGAAATAGACATACAAGCTCAGGAAACCTAGAGAGTCCCAAATAAGATGAACCGAAAAAGGCCCACACCAAAACACATCATAATTAAAATGCCAAAGGTTAAAGAGAAAGAGAAAAATCATAAAAACAGCAAAAGAAAAGCAGTTAATTCCCTACAAGGGATCTCCCATAAGACTAGCAGCTGATTTCTCAATGGAAACTTTTCAGGCCGGGAGGGATTGGCACAAAATAGTCAAAGTAATGAAAAGCAAGGAGCTACAATCAAAATTACCCAGCAAAACTACCATTTAGAATCAAAGAACAGATAAAGAGCTTCCCAGACAAGAAAAAGTTAAAAGAGTTTATCAGCACTAAACCAGTATTATAAGAAATCTTAGAGGGACTTTATGAAAAATAAGGGGAAAAAGATAAAAAATATGAATACTAAAATGTCGATAACTACGTATCTATTAACAATTACTTTAAATGTAAATGAATTAAGTGCTCTGACCAAAATATAGGGCGGCCAAATGGATAAGAAAACAAGACCTTTAAATATGCTGTCTACAAGAGACTTACTTCAGATTGAAAGATACACACAGACTGAAAGTAAGAGGAAGAAAAAATATATGAAAATGGAAATAAACAAACAAACAAAACCTAGGGTAGTAATACTTATGCCAGACAAAATAGACTTTAAAACAAAAGCTATAACAAGAGATAGGGACCCAGTTATCCCACTTCTGAGTATTTATCTGAAGAAACCCAAAACACTACTTCAAAGGGACATGTGCATTCATATGTTCATTGCAGCATTATTTACAGTAGCCAATATATGAAGGCAACCTGGGTGTCCCTCAATAGATGAATGAATAAAGAAGAAATGGTACATCTATACAATGGAATATTACTCGCCCAAAAGAAAGAATGAAATCTTGCTATCTACAACAACACAGATGGACCTAGAGGGTATTGTGCTGAGAGGAGTAAGTCAGACAGAGAAAGACAAATGCCATATGATTTCACTTACATATGGAATCTAAAGAACAAAATAAACAAAACAGAAACAAACTCATAGATATAGAGAATGTTTGGTTGCCAGATGGGAGGGGGTTATAGGGGTGGGTACAAATTGGTGATTACAAAATAGTCATGGCGATATAAAATATAGCATAAGGAATATAGTCAATATTGTAATAACTACATATGACATCAGATGAATACTAGATTTTGGGGGGTGATCATTTCATAAGTTATATAATGCCTAATCACCATGTTGTACACATGAAACTAATGTAATATTATATGACAACTGTACTTTAAAATAAAATTATTAAAAGAAAAAATAATTCATTCTTTTTATTCCATTTTCTGTGCAAACAGAACTTAATTTAGCCTTTTAACACAACTAGATTTCTCCTCAGTATTTTTAAAAATCCTTTGGCATATACTTTAATTCCTTCATATCCTTTATTAAAATACAGACTCATATTAAAACTAATACTCCAGAGTTTAAGCTGGGGAACTAAAGCCAAGTAACTTTATGAAGGAAGAATGGTTTCTTAATGCTTTAATATTGTATTTTTGATACATTCCAGAGTCATGTGAATTTTATTCTTATTATATTGCTTATATAGTTTAGAGGTGATTTTTGTTATTTTTATTTTAAAATATTTATAGTACTTATATCTATTTATTTTTCTCTTGCTATTTTATTTTGATTTATGACTATCTCTTTGTATTTAACTCATTCAGTTTTATTCAATTGTGAACAAGTTTTTCTCTAATTGTTTAAATACATTTTATTCTAACAATGAAGATGCAAAAAAAATTAGATAATCATATTTTATTTCCTTTATATAGTTATTTAATATAGTCATTGAACAAAATTGTTTTATGGAATAAAATCTTTTCATCCACAAATCAGTTATTTCTTCACCCCAAATTATTGCCAGACTCTCAACGAGTGGTCTCTTGGTGTGGCTTGGCCCTAGTGTTTTGCTTTCTTAAAAGTGGTAGAGGGGTTACAAAATTTTTTTATGTAGTCATTTAGGTTTTCCCACCTAGATTTTTTTCTTACATATTATTTTCAGATAGAAATTGGAAAACAAAATTTCTTCTTGATTTATTCATGAGCAATCAGTTGCAAAGCACTGAAGTTTCTTTATAATGCCCTCAATTGCAGAGAAAATACCATGGCATAAAAACAGTGCACAATGCTGACATGATATATCCTGTTCTAAAGCTAATCAGTTACAGAGACTACAGAAAAGAGTTATCAAAAGGATCTCATCATAAAAGGTATGTTAAAAGAAATGAGTTTGTAATTTAAAGGAGAAAATTAATAAAATGTTATCACCCAAGATTATAAGTAGGATTGATAAAGTTACAATATCTGTAATTGGACAGGTCTACAAATGATCACTAATCTCATGAATGAACTTTGCATCACTAAAATGCTAAAAGAGAGTCTGTAACACCAGGTATAAGAACTTTTAAATTGGTGTAGATGGATAGCTTGTACTAGATGACCTATACAATTCTATGTATATTTATGTCGAAGGTATGCTACTCTGTAGAACATTGGATTTGATGGAACCATATAAAAGTGATTACTTTTTTTTCCATTTTTGACCTACATTAATGATGCATAGTTCCACCTAATATAGTAGGATTCACTTTAAATTCTTAATGTCCTAAATGTAGCATATTTATGGCTTTGATCTTATTTGCTATCAAACAGTCTCTGGACTAGTCTCTCAACCTTTCTTTGTACTGTCTACCTGTGTACTTCACTCATTTTTGTCATTCTGAGGCCTACTTTAACTGGACATAAGCTGATCTTTGCAATTCAAGTCTGCAACTATTTAGTATGTTTTAATATATGAAAAAAAATCTGCTTTGGCCTCTTCTGATAACAAAAGATGCTGGGATAGAACCTGGAAGTGTCTGATATGTATCAGATGATGAGATTCTGTTGTTCTGATTCTCAGGAAACTTTTCTCCTTCTCATGCTGCTTCCTCTTTGTTACCTTATGACAGCTGTGCAGATCTCACCTATGGTTACATTTGTTGTCACTTCTCTTTTGGTTCCAGAGATCATTAGCTCTTTGAGGCAGAGATAATGTCGTTGTCTTATTTTTATCTCTTTCAGTGCCTGTTACAGAGTGGGTATTCAATAAAAAGGTCATGCAGTGAATGCAAAGAACAACTCTGATACTCTTTGTGTTGTCACCAGGAGGAGATATCTGGGCATGACAGTGAGGTTTCTATTGTTGGTGTGCCTTAAGTTAGACATAAAGTCTTAGCTGAGGATGTGTGTTAAAATAATTTAAAGAAGTGTTCCCAGAGATGCCCTGCAAGGGACAGTGAAAGGCAAGAAAGGTTCAATTTCCGGTGAAAGTCTCAGATAGTAGCTTCAGTCTGTTTCCACTGAGAAACTCTGGAGAGTAAGTTATGCCTCAGATTTATTCTTATCCCAGGCTAGGGAGCTGGACTTTAATTCTGCCTCATCGTTAGGTATTGGTTAAGGTTACCCCAGGTGATTGGCACATTAACTCCCAGTTGCTTCAAATATTTTGCACCTATGGGCAAAAGCAGTTCCAATATCTCAAGGACAGAAGAGCCATATACTGGTACTGGTGCTTGGAAAGAAAATGGAAATGGACAATACCCAAAAAAAAAGTGGTAAAAGGGGAATTGAGGGAATCTGATTGCAGCACAAACATTAAATAGCTACGGGTTGTCTATATACTGACTAGCAAGTAGGGCTTTGTTACTACTGCGTGTGCTGATGGTAGCTCAAATAAACAATAAATACAACTTTAAGAAGTTTGTATAAACCTAATTAAAAAGAGGAAACTAAAACTAAAGTCATGGTGAACAAATGCTACTCACTTCCCAAAACTTGCTGGATAGAGGGTTCAAATCCCACAGTTGCCACACCCCACTTCGTGCCTATTGAATGAGTAATATAAAACACACCGGTGGAAAGCAGGCACTGACAGTGGAAAGGGCATTTGAAGTTCTCAACAACTGCCACTGGCAAATTGTCATAGTAGGATTCACTTTTCTTGCATTGGCACAAAAAGAAAGGTTTGTCGGTATGACATCAAGAGCTGAGTTAGACATGCTTAAAGCTAAGAGGACAAAATATTATAGGACTCAATCCTCAGCTACTAATTATTTCTTTTAAAGACTTATTTTCAGAGAAGTCTCATATGTAATTAAAATGATCTTTGGACAAACCATTAGATGTTACATGTGAAATGGGTCTCATTGTAATAGCTGCCAGTTCCTGGAGACTAAAGCTTTAAAGGTTTATTCAAATGGAGCAGTGACCCAACTGAGAACCCTCTCATTCAATATCTTGTGGCTTTAACAGGAACTATTAAATATGTCAGGAAGACAAAGAGTCAATAGAACATACATAAAACTTTACAGGATTTTTTCCTTGAGATATACAGTCTTCTTCCTTTAAATAAAGGACTCTGGGAAGATTCTTGTCAGCTTCAACATATAAAAACACTCATTTTGCCAACATCATGAACTCATGTTGACCTGAATCACAATGCCCATAATCTTTTGTCATACAGAAATTTAATCTTTATTATCTACAACTACAAACAATATAAGTCTATTACATAAATCAAATTTATTGATACACATGAGGTGTTTACTAATTAAATGAAGATAGAAAAGTTTTTACAAGAAGATCTAAACCTGAGATAAAATAAGTTACTCTAAAGTAGAAGGCAATAATCCATCTTTATTGGACATTCTTTAAAAAAAATTATTGTATTTTGCTTTCTCATAAATTCTTTTCAATATTGGTCTTTTTCTTCTTTATTTTTTTAGGAAATTCTTATATTCAGAGATAATTTTAGAATGCTTTTACTAAATATACCAACAGTTTGACCTTAATAAAACATTTTTAAGTGTCTAGGAAGTCTCATTTAAAAATTAAAACTAAAAAATATATATATATTGTAGTTTTATTCTCATATTCTATGACCAGAAATAATTAGCTGAATTTCTACCATATATTAGGTCATAGTAAAATTAGTTTCTGTAGTATAAACATAAACTAGGAATTTCAGCTTAGAAAATATATAGTATCCAAACAATCATATAGTGGAGACCACTTATCTTACAAATAAGAAAACTGGGATCAAGAAAGATTCAGAGAGCAAAGCCTTAAAATGTGGACTCTTTCTGAAAGCTACTTCAATAGAAAATTGTTCAAAGAATTGATATACCATTTCATCTATGACTGTATAATTTAATCCAATCATTTAAGGTAAATAGACGGCTTGTTTGAAAATGAATTACAACTGACTAATCTATTTTTACATAATGAACATTTTGTACAATAAGTGATTGATCTGATTAAAATGATGTACTGGATTTTTTTTTCCTTCAGTTTGCTTTAGTTAATGGGATTTAATTTTAGAGTGGACCTCCCAAAGAACATGAATACAGTTCAGAATGGTGCAACACTAATGACCTGGTTGCCTTGTCACCTCACTGAAGAAAAGAGATGTAGTGTTTCACAATTAAAGGATACAACATTATGCTGGACCATTCCCTGTCTCTATTCCTACTTACTGTCTCTACTTTTGCCACCATTCCACCTTCTTTCTACTCTTACCTTCATGACAAAGCCTGTACTGATTCACTGCTTCTGCTAACTCAAATATGGTGTGTGTGTGTGTGTGTGTGTGTGTGTTTAATTTCTGCCTTTGCTAAAAACAGCTATGTCACTCCTGTTCAAACTTACCACACACTGCTGAGTACAAGGGCTCCATTAGCCCAATTCAAGGACACTAGTCAACCTATAGATATTTACCTTTAAGACAGGACCCCCACTTTGTGCAATAAATTTTGGTCAGAGAAACTGTTGCTTCTTCTCCAGAAATACCTTGAGTCTAGACTTCAACAAAGCCATCACTTACTGACCTCACCTCCCCAGGGTGTGTTCCTAGGTGAACAAGGAGAATGCAGATTTAACTTTCTGTTTCTAGCCATCCAATCACCTAAAACTGACTAAATCAAGTTTATTTTCATAGATAATAAGTTTTTAAATGTATTAATAACTCATAATATATTTCCATTTGTTTCGCAATGTCTGAGACCCCTTTATAGGACACAGCTTTTCACTTTACAACTGAAAGAACTGAAGTACCAATTTTTGGCTAAGATAATGCAGGGAGGTCAGTTAGCCAATTGTTCAACTAGTTTAAATACTTGAATAGAAATACTTCCCTGTTTCAGAAAGGAATTGGACACTAGGAATTAGATGGACAGGAAAATGGAGAAGGGGTAGCCTGTGATGTGCAGAAAAAATGATGACAAGGAAGACCAAATCAGTGAATACAATTTCCAGTATTTAAGAGATTTTTTCATTATTTTTTACCTCTAACTTTCTGTAAAGGAGAGAAATGATTTGCAAAGTGTTTTTATTGTTTTTTCTAATACACATTCTTACTCATGCTTGCTTTAACACTACTATTAAGACCCTGCATGACTCTGGACAGTAGTATCAATGTTTTATGTCAGGAGTCCCCAACCCTAGCACCGCAGACTGCTACACGTCTGTGGTCTGTTAGGAACCAGGAGATGAGTAGCAAGTGAGCCAGTGAAGCTTCATCTGTATTTGCAGCTTCTCCCCAGCGCTAGCATCACTGCCTTAGCTCCTTCTCAGATCATCAGGCATTATATTCTCATAGGAACAATGGTTCCTGGTCCTAAAAAAGTTAGGGACTGTTGTTTCAAGTAATTTATTTTTTCAAACTCAACCACATACACTGCAGAACAGTTTCATTATCTTGGGATCTGCAAGGCAAGAACAAACTTTTACAATCTAGCCATAGAGATATGTCCATTCTTAGGGTCTGTGCCACTGTTTAGTCGATAGGGACCTCAAGTAACTCTTCTTCCTATAGGTCATAATGAACCTCTACAGTGATGACTTCTTGCAATAGGATCGAGGAATGAGGAAGTAAACAGTGCTTTATCTCTCGGAGTATGGCGCCAGGGATTGGGAGGGACAGGTTTTTACTACCTGGGAAAGTTTTCTTGAGTTTCAGTGATCTGGTGCAAGTTATAGGATATGCTTACACATTTTTATTTTCTTACCACTAAATGTGTTTGGGAGGCCTCTAGAGATAATTAAGGAATATACCATATTATGTTGTTCTAGTTAGGTCCATTTATTGAATAAAGCAAAAACCTACCAGTTTTAGTGGGGCCCTGAGCAAACAAAGACTTTCTAGCTGATCCAAGGTACAAGACAAGTGGCTTTGTCAACTGGCCCTTATAAAACAGCACATGCTGTGGTACTTGAATCGTAGGAGTTAGATAAGAATGTGCTATCAAACCTATTGTAAATCATGAAAGAAGACTCATGGAGGAAGATGCATGACTTTTAGAGCAAAGTTTTGCCTTTTTTCCTGAGTTACTATTTTCTTCTTAAGAAGAACCTCTGGATCAGCTCAGACAGGCTGAGTTCTCTGTCTCAAGAACCATGGAAATACCTGACCTCAACCACTATCATAAACTGGATACAATCTGTTATACCTATAAAATCTGGTATCCTCAGAAGCTTTTAAATATCAGGTGAAAAGAAATATGTACAGCACTGAGCCTGAGCAAATTCTAAAGACTTAAGTAATTTGCATAGGCAGGTAACTCATACTACCAGAGTGCCTTATTCCTGCCAAATTACTTCTTCTTCACGCCACATCTGTAACCTGATGGCAATTCCCCATGACATTCTAAGTAGAAAAGAAAAAAAAAAGCTCAAATTGAAATTACAGAGATCTCTGCCTTATAGCAAAAACACAACTATTCTAACATTACAGCCCCAGGAGGAGAAATGAGAAATGGAATTCATCCAACAAGAGAGATTCAAGTAACATTGAAACAGTATTGATCCCTGGCTCCTAGAAATGTTCTCTCCTCTTAACTTCTCTGATATTATTCCTTCTTTGTCTTCCTCTCAAATTTCTGACCAATCCTCCTCTGTATTTAAATTAATATTTGCATTCATCAAGTTTAGTTATATACTCATTTTTTCTTTCTAGCCTACATTCAAATTAGGCAATTTTACATGGCTTCAGTTGTCATAGATATGGTAATGACTCCTTTATTTACATCTCTAGCTTAACAGTCTAAGCTCCAGATTTATATACTTCATTTTACATATTATGGCAAACTACACATAACAGAAATTTTAAAGTTTTAACTAAAATATATAGTTCAGTAACATTAAGTGCATTCACACTGTCATGCAGCTATCACCAGCAACCATCTCCAGACCTTTTTTATCTTCCCAAATTGAAACTCCATACCTATTAAACAATGACTCCCATTACCCTCTCTCCAGCCCCTGGCAACCATCATTCTGCTTTCTGTTTCTATGCATTTGCCTATGCTAGGTAGTTCATATAAGTGGAGTTATATAATATTTGTCCTTTTGTGTCGGTCTTCTTTCACTTAGCATAATGTTTTTAAAGTTCATCCATGTTGTATCATGTATAAGAATTTCATTCATTTTTAAAGTTGAATTCTATTGCATATATATATATATATATATATATATATATATATATATATACCACTTTTTGTTTATCTATTCATCCATCAGTGGACAGTTGTGTTGTTTCTTTTAGCTATTATAAAAAATGCTACTGTGAACATTGGTGTGTAAATATCTGTTCAAGTTCTCTGCTTTTGATTCTTTTGTGTATATGCACAGAAGTAGAATTATTGGATCATAAGTAGTTCTATGTTTAATTTTCTGAGAAATCTCCACACCATACACTTTTTATATACTTCCCTTTACATTTAAATGTGACATAGACTCTTCAAAAGCAAATGTTTTGTCTTGTCCTCAAAATATGGTCCTTCACTAATGTTCCCTTGAAGAATGGCAGGTATATAAACTAGAAAATAAGAAGCTACCCTTGCTTGAACCCTCCTCCTCAATTTTCATAGTGTCTTGTCAGTTTTAACTCTTAAATATTTATTTTTTCTTCTTTATTTTATTTTATTTTATTTTTTATTATGGTGACATTAGTTAATGAAAGCCAGTAAGTTTCAAGTGTACAATTCAACAGTAAGGAGTGTGTGTGTGTGTGTGTGTGTGTGTGTGTGTGTGTTGAATATATACATATATATATATACACACACACATACACACACATATATGTATATGTATATTGCATTGTGAACTCTTAAATATTTCTTAAATCTGCTTATTTATTTCTATCTTTATCACCATTACTCTAGAAAAAATTCTTATTATCATTTTGATTATCACAATTGCCTTCTAACTGGTTTACCTACATCCATTCTTACCTTATCTCCTTATACACACTGCTCTGCAAAAAGTTCCTATATAATCATGTCACCTACCTGATAAAAAACATTCAGTGGTGTAACATCATTAAGATAAAGAGCACAATTCTTAATATGGCTGGCAAAGCCCTGTGTGATCTGGCGTCCACTTTCTAAGCTTCATCCTTCACAAAGCCTGCCACTTTTTTTGATCTCCCATTATACTGAACTTCCTCGGGTTTTTAAATGAGTCTTCTACCTGAAAGAGTCATGGTAAATGATACTCAATCAAACTAGGAACCTACCCTCTATTCCTCTTCATCACCACATGGAAATTATCCTTCACCTCTAAGATCAGGTTAAACTCTCTCTCATAGGCTCTCATTAATGCATTCCTATTTTTTCTAACATCATGGGAACATTTCCAATTTTTTGTTTGTTTGTTTGTTTGTTTGTTTGTTTGATTAAAATCTGTCTTACAAGTTAGAAAATAAGTTTCAGGAGGTCAGCACCATGTCTACGTTTTTTGAACCCTAACAGCACAGTTCCTAGTACAAAGTAGACACTCAGTGCTTGTGGAATGAAAAAAATGAATTGATTTATGTCCCTATAGTCATACCAGAATTCAAACTCCTTTCTCAGATAAAGGTTTGGCATTACCTTATTCAAGTTGGCATCTCCAACATCTAGCATATGTAGGGATCAATCATGTTTGCTGAACTGAATACCGTAATTCTAAGTTCAATAGAGTTTTAAAAATTAGCCAGAAACATGCCCTTGTCCACAGTTAGTTATGTTTGTTTGAGGAGAGTTGGGAAAGAGGGAGTACAGGCAAACGTCCCTGGATGAATGCAAACTACTTCTGTCTTAATTTGTTGAACTAGAAAAAAATGCATTCCCAAAATCAATAGATAAATACCGAATGCCAGTAACTACACTGATTTCCTCTAGTTCAGAAAAAACATCTGCAACAGCAGGTAGTCATTGTCTCATTAAAGTCATGGTAATCTACTGTTCTTCTCCAAGTCCCATAAACATTTTGTGCTGACCAAACTGAAGAACCAATAGTAATGAACTGACAATTACCACTCCTGCTTCTTTTGTTTCATTCGTGGTGGTTCTAATCTCTGCTACCCCCTGGGGGTGTTTAATTTATTATTTAGTCAGGAAACAGGCAGTTCAAAGGATTCTACTTGAAACTTCCTAAGGTAACAAAGTGCCCATGTTAAGATTCTGCTATTTTATAAATAGGTATTCATTTATGCATACATACATCTATACACAAATGCTGATATATACTTCTATCTATATCAGACCACATAGACTTAAGTTGAAAATTCCTTTGAAATACAAGCACTGAAAATTCCTACTCTAGACTACAGTGACATTTGCATCTTCAAAAATTAGTGTTAATCAATACATTTTACAATTGTACCCAAGGTATTTGGATTTCACTTTCAGCATCTAGTGACTCAGGTTAATCAGTAAAAATCACTCTAGGGAAGCCTAGAAAAAGATACAGATTACTTACTTTTGGTGTTACAAGAGAACTTAAGTGGTATAGCAGACTGCTCTGGGCTTGGGAACTGACTCAGGATTGGAAATGGGGTGATAAACTGTGGCTCTCATGTTGCTTTAAGGCAGGACTAAAGTTTTGCTTCATTTTTTCTCTGCATTCGATTATGTAAATTAAATCAAACTTAAGGTATCTTATGATTAATTAGGCATAGCCAGAGATCTTTGTAAGTCATCCTTTGGCAGCTGATTACCTTGCTTTCTCCACGGCCTGTTAGCTATGGTCCTCTTACCTCTGGAAGTTAAAAAGGTCAGGCCCCTTGATTTGTCAGCTCTGAAGAAGCATGAAGTCCTATGGTTACTCCAAGTCAAAAACAAAGCCTCAATTCTGTAATTTGAAGCATCCAATCCAAAAGAGGGTTCAATCCTTCCATCTCAACTGTAGATCTTCTTTTCCTTTTCTATAGCCTGACATTTCTTCTCCTCCCTCAGATTCCTTCAACTTTGCCACCGTCAAAGCATGGAAAGAGATGACAGTAAAGGAAATAAGAAAGTTCTTTCCTGACTGGAATTTCTGTATGATGGCTGCATACTCTCAGAATCTGAACATGAGAAGGTCAGTGTCTGCATTTTCATAGGCTCTTCATAGGTGATACTGCTGGGCTCTCTATCTCTCCTTTAGCAGAGATGATACATTCTATTTCTCCAGCCTCTACACTCTACCTTAGGCCTCAGTTTTCTAGTATTTCACTCTTTCTAATTTTTTCTAAGCAGAGGAAGCCCATATAACTAATATGGTTGACTAATGTGATTTACATTCTTCATGGAAATTGGCAGAGAGGGCAAAATAAATAAATATCATTTATTGAAAATAATAAGTGCTTAGAAATGTGATATTACAGAAACACACACAGATATACACACAAATACATATATTTTTTCTTTAATCTCTTACATAACAATACATTTGTATTCCAGTTTTACAGAATTAAATTGTTAAACCAGGGCACAAATAACTTGCCAAATGTCACTCAGCATAGTAAGTGAGAAAGCATGTCTGACTAAAAGTCTATGCTTTAACTACTGTGCTATCCTAACTCACTGAACAAATAACTTACTTGATTCTAACAATCATTCATATCTGGAAAAGTGTGGAAATTTGAGTTAAGATAGGTGAATCAGGGTGTGGGCTCCAAGTGCAGGCTGCCTGGTTTGATATTTAAAGTCTTCTACTTTATAGTTGTGCAATCTTGGGCAGACTTTTAAACACTGTGCTTCAATTACCTTATCGGAAAAACAAGGAATACATATAGAGTATTATACCTCTTAAAGAGTTGTTATGAAAACTAAGTGAGTTAATTACAAGCAAAGCATTTTTTTAAGTGTTTGGCATATGGTAATGATGTAATACATATAAACTGACTCCAAAAAAATTTTGCTGTATAAAAAGGACTTAGTAAAAGTTATTGTTGTTGTTGTTTGTTATTGTTATCATTATTATGATTGTTATTACTCCTACCCCCAAGTCCTATCTAAAGCTCAGATTGATCTTTGGATTCTTTAGAACTTTCAAGAAAATAAATTATAGTCACATAAATATAGCTTATAGATATGAGAATACTTCCTAGCTGCCTGGCTTTCAGAGTGGCATGTGTATGTATGTGAGTGTCTGTTGGGAGGAGGAGTGAAGTTACCAAAACTTCTCAGGAGCTTGTGAGGACCTACATAGGCCTCAGTCATATATTTAAGTCAAGATGTCCTGAGGATAAATTTCATCTCTCTTCAATATGAAATAGTATAGAAGGAGTTGCTAGCTTCGTAACTAATTCAAATAATATGCAGACTTTTTTTCTTATCACTCCAACTGGAAATCCAAATTTGACACGTGAAAAGGCAATGTGAAAGATTTAGAGGAAATAACCATGAATTAAACTTTATCTGAAATTAAGGGATTATATTTATCAAATATAAAGGGTTTACCCTGTAGTTGTCTTGGCTTCAAGTATTCAGACTATATTAGTCAGAAATAACTTTTTTGCCAGCTAAGTTTATTCCTACTATAGGTGAAGGCCATTTTCTCAAAGTGATTAACTGGCAATAGTACTCAATCCATTTAACCTTCTTAGGCTCCCCTATTGTAATGCATTGCAATACTCTTCCCCTCTCTGTGAAACTACGAATAGGCAGTAGCTGTGAAAACTTGAATTTGGAGTTTCTAAAAGATGAAAGTCTGAGACCTAAGGAAATTGCTCCAACATAATGTTGGGAGTGTTTGGGAAAATGTAGTGTTCATCTTCTTGAGTGGTTTGCTTGGCACTTGTATTTTAACTGATCAGAAGCCAGGGAAAAAAAATGTGTTACTGAATAATTAATTAGGATAGGCTAGAAGCCCTTGCCAATGAAACGTTCCAAAGTGATTGCCCAAAGAACCCAGGCCCATGACTACCTTTAGATAAGATGAACTGCACAAATCAGAGCTCTCATAGAACATTTTCAGACTAATGACATTAACAGATTATTTCACAGTAATTCAACCAAAAGCAGACGTTCTATTTGATATGGAATCTTTATACAAGTTGAAATTATTCTGTTATAAAATGTCAGCATGCTTTTCTCTAGGTTATGTCAGCTACTAACATTTTATACATAATTTTGTTTTCTCTTAAGGAGTTATGCTGAAGATTTTAGTCCTATATTAAGATAGACTATTTATAAGTTTAAAACTTGCTTTAGTATAGCATGTAAAATTCAATACTTCATCTGGGTTCATCGTTCTAAAAATTGACATTATTTGAGGTCCCAGGAACTCAATTCATGACTTATTTTGAAAATGATGCTACTTAAATATATTAATACTACAAAGTAATTGTATGTTTTAGTTAAAAATATTTCAGTTGAAAGTGACAGAAAACAAGCAAAATTGGTCTTAGCAAATGGAAATGCGCATTCTTGAGAAGATGAAAAGCTCAGATATGGCTTTTCAAGAACTCAAGAATATCTCTGGACCTTGGATTTCCTCTTTCCATCACTTGGTTCTACTTCATCTGGGTGGATATCATTGAAAGTAGGTTCTCACCCCACCAAAAATGAAAAACTATTATGAAGAGACGGAATAGATACTGGATAGATAAAAAATGTTCATTATATTTAGAAATGGATTATTTTTTTGTGCATTCAGGAGTGATTCACCTTTAAGGATACAAATTTGTAGTATGGGAAAGAAGAGAGGCCTAAAATTTGAAGCAAGTTTTTGTTGTGTATTTGTTACTTGAAATCAAAGTTCTGACTAAACCAAGCAATTTAGAAATAATCTATAACATCAGCGAAAATTTTAACAAGCATTAGATAAGCAAAATAAAACAAAACACAGGAAGTATGGTAGCAACAAAGCAAACAAGATTTTAAAAACCACTGTGAAACAAAGATGGAAGAGTTATGGAATTGAGACTAGAGAAACTTGCTTCTCTGTGTCCTTTTAGAAATATTGGGTAGGTTATTTAGACTAAACAATGCTGGGTGATTAAATAATTATTCTCCAAGAAAAAATAAACAGTAAAGTGCTATGAATGGAGCTCATCTATGAAAGAGGCTTTAACACAGAGGCACCAATAACTAGTGTTGGGAAGGGTCAAAACCAGGGATAACTTGTCAAGAGAAAGCTCTGTAGATAATAAAATTTACATTAAACAGTAACTGTAAATGTTTCCTATGACTAACTTGGCAAACATGTGAATATTTTCCACTTTTTATTTGACAGCACCTTTTTGTGATAGAGTGAGGTTATACAAACATTTTTTTAAATAAACATTTAATTTAGGGTCTTATTTTGTATAATTGAGAAGAGAAGCCTATTCTGTCCATTCTGCCTCTATCGTATCTGCCTCTTTACTATTTGTGTGCACACAGCTTCCTAATGACTTTGTACCCCTATCTACCCGAAGTTATATTGTCTGAAAAGTCCCCTCAGCTAATACCATATGATTTCACTCATATGAGGAATTTAAGGAACAAAAACAACAAATTAATCAAAAATAGACTCACAAGTATAGAGGACAATCTGGTGAAGGCCAAAGGAGAGAGGGATTGGGGGCTGAGAGAATGGGGTGAAGGGTTAAAGAAGTACAAATTAGTAGCTGATAGATGGTCACAAGGATGGGGAGCATGGCATAGGGAATGCAGTCCGCAGTAATGTAATGGCTAGGTGGAGGACCAGAAGAAAGAAGAAACAATTAGAAGGATTGTTTTATAAACTATATAAATGTCTAACCAATGTACGTAAACTTGAAACTAATAATAAAATAATATTCAAACAAACAAACAAACAAACAAAAACTTCTTTCAGGCTGCAGAACTACTTTGCCTAAACAGACAGAGCCAGTAGTTCCTGGTGATTTATAGCAATGGCTGCAGGGGTATAAATAGTCCAGCTTCTTTGCCCTCTGGTTGAAAGCTTCCAGAGCCATAGCCATCATCTTAAGAAGCATGCCAGACTGATAAAAATATGGCTTCCAAATCTATTCTTGTTTAGTGAAAGACTGTCATGGTTTCTATGAATTCAGTTTATAAACTTGAGCAATAATTCTTGCCATAGAAGTCAATATCTTTCATATGTAAAATAACCAAACAAGAGTATTTATAGATAAATTAATAGCTTTGGTAAAAATTACTCAAGAAAAGAAATCTTGGAAATTCTTTCATAGTATAAAAGGCTCACAGAGGATTAAAAATGATTTTTAAGTACTTTGACAAGCAAATATTCTCCTTTTCAATCTCCATTGTTATTCAGTATTTTTAAAACAAAACCATAACCCAAACAAGTACTTACTAGCAAAATATTTGGGTCTGTCATAATTTGATTTGCTCTAGCTGAACTAGTCTTTGTGATTTCCAGTTTGTCTTTGTTCTCTCACAGCTGTGCATAAGCTATCTAGTCCTGTGTCCTTCTAGTCTGACTTTCCTTGATATTCTAAAACAGACATTTGAAACCACGATTCACCTTATTTTTTTCTATAGCTAACTTTAGTTTCCTCTTTCTTTTTGCTTAGTACATTTGTTTGTTTATTTATTTTGATGTTATTAAAAAAGATGGTTTACACATTCACTCACTGAACCTCATTCTTGACTTAACCTAGTCATAGATTACCAGGCAAGAAAGAATTTTTTTCCTTATTCCTAATAATCAAAAAATTGAAAACAAAATAAGCAAGCAACCGCTCACCAAAAAAAAAATCACTAGGTCAGTATCTGTACCTATTGAGAAAAAGTTATAACATTTTTTTTATCAGTTGCCTTGTATCTTTGCTCTAACTCTCCTTCTTGCCTCACACCTTTCCCCTACCCCCATCATGGACCCTTTAATCATAGATGCTGGCTACTCCACATGTAGTCCTTGACCAGCAATATCTGGAAGTGTCATCAGGAAGCTGATTAGAAATTCAGAATCTTTTGCTCTCCCCAGACTTACTGAATCAAGATCTGCATTTTAACAATTTCTCCACTAAGTTCATATGTACATTAAAATTTGAGAAGCACAGGTGTAGAGCAGTAGTCCCCAACCTTTTTGGCACCAGGGGCCAGCGCTCCTATGAGAATCTAATGCCTGATGATCTGAGGTGGAGCTGAGGCGGTGATGCTAGTGCTGGGGAGCAGCTGCAGATATAGATGAAGCTTCACTGGCTCACCTGCCTCTCACCTCCTGCTGTGCGGCCTGGTTCCTGATAGGCCATGGACCAGTACTGGTCCTCGGCCCACGGGTTGGAGACCCCTGGTGTAGAGGAAATGTTGTAGTGCTTATTGTTGAAACCAATTAGCCCTTTTCACTTCTTGTGTGGGTAATACATTATAATTAAAGGAAATAGCATTGGAATTGTATTCTTTTTTAAATGGCATTAGTTTAAGGCATAACTATAGAGATAAAAGATGGCACATGTTAAAAACAATTCTGTTTGTTACAAATTGTATAAGATTTTTGCTTTACAGCATTGAATCATAGATAACAAAATTATCTTTTAAACCAGAATTTAAAAAAAAATGATTATCGTCTTTCAATTGCCTACATAGTATAGTCTACAGAATAATACTGAAAAACAAATATGCTGTGTCACTGGCACAGTTGTCTGACTTACAAAGATCTAAATTATTCAGACTATCTTGACACTTACACTGTAGAATATTTTCTATCCAAGTAAAAATATATGATACCTGTTACCTGGATAGATATGACCTAAAATTGTGTAAGCTGTTTACTTATAAGGTTAAGTAGCTACTTCTTATATCATTTTATAAAGTAATAAGTGTCTCTTAAAACAACTGAATGTATTCAAATACAAAGAGAGTCTTTCCAAGAGAAATAGTTGTCAAATAAAACTTCCAGTTTTTTCTGAATCTTCTTATTAAACAAAAACTTTATTTGTTTTTATTGTCTAAAATGTTAGAGGCTGTGTATAGATTGCATACACCATAAGAGAAGATTAGTTTTGATTTTTACTGTAAATTTTAATAATTAATTTTGTAAACATTCATAACTTTAATATTTTTAAAGGACACTATTTACAGTCGAATCACAATAAAATATAAATTATTGATGAAAGTGAATATCACTAATGTTTATTACATTTTAAATGATTTTGAACACATTATGCATGAGGTTTTTTTCTTAATGTCACATATTTACAGACACTCCCTACCTTTAGTGAGTTTTTGTTGACTTTGTTGTTATATTTGTTTTACTTGCATTACTTTCACCCTATGGTATTACTACTGTAATATGTTAGTAGATCATCATTATCAGCTATAATTTATTCTATTCTATGCCTTGAAGCTTTGGGTGATCAGAATTATTTTCATATGCTATTTGCTAATATTCTTTCAACTAATATTTGAATGCTTATTATATTAAAAAATGTAGTGTAGATTTGATATTGGAAATGCAATAGTAAATAAAACATAGTTTATACCCACGGCTTATACTCTAATGGAGATGAAGGACAAATAAAAATGCAATTGCTATTGTATACTAGAAGCCTTGGATCATAATAGGCAAATACAGAAGCACATGAGAGGGACACTGATTTTCTATGCATCGGATCAATTGTTCTTTCCTTATTCTCTATAACACGATGTTAGGAACAATTTCTCTTAAAAACTTGTATACAGTTCAGACAGATTGTAAATTCATATAACCATTTTGTAAGGTATTTGGCTACAGTATCACAAGTGTTTCGAACTGACAGTTTAAATGATTTATTTTGAACCAGTAGTTCCACATCTAGGAATTTCCTTAAATAACAAATATGTGCACAGAGAGCTTTGTGAAAGAATACTCACTGTAGTATTGCTTATGATAATGATACAGTGCCAAAGCTATGTGATACTATGTCACCTTTGAGATGATGCTCTGGAGCATATTTAATGAGAATGAAAAATATAAATAATATATTTTTGAAAAAATTAAAAATTAAATGGACAATATCCCATTTCTTAAAGAAAAGGGCATGTATGTGTATAGAAAATGTCAAACTGTGTGTATATTTATTATATATAATATATGTTCAGAATGGTTACTCCAGATGGTAATATTAAGAAAAAATTGAAAAATTATCCATATGTATTTTATATATATGCAATATATATACAATAGACTTATCTTTTTTTGTTTTGATATTTTATAAAGGCCATTTTATTTCATATTCATCCATAGAGTTCCTATATAATTATTTATACATCTGCTTTCTTATAGAGGCAATATTCACACATATTACACTAACTCTCCTCTTTCCCTCTCTCCTTTCTTCACTTTCAGCACATGCTTTTGGCCTATGACAATAGTCAAATCACAGAATGGGTCATTAAGTACCTAGTTCCAAGTGTCCTATTTCTGAAAATTGATTTTTGGAGCTGCCAAAATTTGAAAATATTTATTCATTCTATTTCTGATATAATTAAAATATTCCCATGTCTTGTCTTAATTGCAATTTTATTTTCTCATGTTGTCTTAGCTAGAAAACACCCTTGCTGATTTTATTACAGTTCAATAAAAACCAAGTCTCATGTAAGTTTCCAGACATCTCAGGGAGTGGTTATTTACTTAAAACCTTCACAGTATTTCTGTGACCCTCTTGCCACACCATCAGTGAAACATTTCTCACTGATATTTTCCTCCTTTTTATGAGAAATGTTATTACTATTTCTCTAGAATTAAGACATAGATTTTTTTCAATATTAATTGGCTGGTCAATGAAACTTGGTCATTCTACTTTCTCAAAAGTGAAGCACTTATAAATCTCTCTTTCTGATTCTCTCATTCTGATCTACTATATCTAAATATTCTTTAATTTAAGTAGTAATATAAACTTTGATAACATTAAATCAACAAACATTTAATAATCACCTACTACGAGATAGCATAATACTAGCAACATTGGGAGAAAAAAAGATAAATAAGGGGAAAACTTCACTGTATTATATGAAGCTGTTTATTGCTTTGTCTAGGGTATGGACCTGTTAATATCTCTTCTAGAAGTCTGCCCACCATAGCTATTGGTTGTTTCTATATGTAGAAACAACCAAACTTACTGGATTTAAGTTGATTATCCTCAAACTAGATTTCAGGGTGTTCACAGACACCTGACATTTTACTAAAATTATAGACCAAAACAAATGCACATTTTATATGGTAATTTTTCCTCAGAGTCTCTGAATAGTGGTTCTTAACACATTAGGAGTATCTAGGGAACTTTTATAAATTATCTATGCCAGTAACTCATTCCAGACCAGATAAATTATGATCTCTCTGGGGATTCTCTAAGGGGCCCAGATCCAGAAAAATTTTAAGGGAGCCATTTTAGATGATGCAGTTCATATTAATGGTGAGGCACAATGCACCAGGTACACAAAACCCTACTAACACAGGGTCTGTCTCCCCAAGTAATCCATTCCAAAAAGTTGTAATTGGCAGCAAGATGTGAGTTTCCTCTTCTCAGATATGCTAAAATCCATCCTAAAGGAGGAAAAAGACTTAGGAAGGTTAGGAGATGGTCTGTGTGTGTGAATTTACATGACCATATATATTCAACAGCATGATTTCTGTCTCAGATATTGACCTCTCTTCTCCCAACAACTTGATTTGTAATAAAATTTTGGAGAGAGAAGGCTGAAGGGCAATGATGATTCTTCTACTTTGCATCAAATACCTATGAGCATCAACTCAATGAGGAGCCCATAGAATGCAATGTCCTTTGGGTACTCAGAGAGGCCACAACATCAGGTAGAAAAGATAGCAACATAGGATACTATATTAGCATTTCTCGGAGGGTTGAGTGGCAGTGCAGCCAGCTGGGGAAGAACTGATTCTCAAGTACTGTTGTAGGCCCTGAGCATCAGTGAAAGGGATTAAGGTCAAGAAATGGGAGAAGGCCTCTCATGAGCATATTTGAGACTCTCACTGGGGACATCCAAACATAACTAGAAGAGATATAGGGGGAAGGGACCAAAGTTCTACCTCAGCAGATAGGAGCTAGAGTTATTAAAATCTGAGGTGATAATATGATTCCATTTTAACTCATCACTTAATAAAGGTTGGAGAAATTTGGTTATGGATTCATATTTTGATTTCCTCTAAACAACTTTGTGGTGTAGGCAAATTTAGCTTTATTTTTATGGGTAAAAACAAAATGAAATGGGGTTTTGTAGTATCAAATAACTTGACCAAGTTTGTTTGACTACTAAGAATCCAGTTTTTTTTTAGTCTAGCAGTGTCAATCTCATAATACTGTATCCTTCAAAAATAATTAGTGAATATTTATTATGTATCACACACTTTCATCAGCAGAACAAACATATGCAGAAATGCTCTCAGCTTCCTAGCTTCCAATCTGAATTTAATGAAGTTCTGAAATGTTTTTGGTGTGAAGTAAGGCAAGTGGACCAACTGTGAGATTCAGTACAACTAGTAATCTTGAAAAAATAATAGTGTATATCTAAGATGAAGATTCTATCTGCTATTTCACAAGCTTCACCTGGATATTCATTTTAGTATTTTAGTAATCCAATTTCTATGAATGCCAATGTATTTCCAGATAAAATTTGTCTCATCTCTGTATATGGCTTAACTTTGGGGAGAAATCTTGTGACATGGAGGTTGGATTTATATCAGAGACCATCTTATTTAATTTTGCTTTATTGTTTTCTGGTTTGTTCTAGAATATAATGCTCTTTTTAACAATTTGTGATATTTATTAAGCCACACTTTATACAATAAAGAACAGTATGAAAATATAGAAATCACAGACTTACTTTTTTGATTCAACTAAACCTCTTCATATTTCTGAAAACAACTGTTAGACAAAAAATAAAAATATATAAAATTGAGAAACTACTGCAAATATAAACATATCCTAAGACTACATTGCTATTGATTGCCAAAAAGACAATTAGAAAATACTTTAATTAAGAATGTACTTAGATTTCTACTGACACTGGAATAATTAACTTCCCATTCACTAAAATTCTTTGTCAGTATTATAATTATTTGTGGCTTTTGGTTAATGGTATTAGAAACTACAAAACTGTATTTGTGTGGTGTGCATTTTTTTACAAAACAGAATCAGTTATAATTTTTATATGTGGTGTTTGTCGTCAAAGAAAAGTGTCTTTCTTGTTCCAAGGAACAATTATTGGTCACAAAAGAACTATAAATGGAAATTTAATTTATTAATTTGCCTGTGGTTCTTCCCTGCTGAAGACATTATCCTTATTCTGTCTCACGTATAAATGAATTTTAAGGATGAGATGACTTAGAAATGAATAGTGTTATCCCAGAAGAGTTTTTGTTATGCTCTACCCTTATTCATTATCATTATAATGATGACTGAACATTATATCCCGTATCTTTATAACCTTTGCAATGAATATAGAAATAGTCTTTGACACCAGGTAGAATGGAACATTTGAGAAAAATCGCATAGTGTTTAAGGTATGTTTAGATGTCAATCATTCCTTTATCAATTGCTGGTAGTGTGGTCCTAAACAAGTTGCTAAACCTCTCTGAATCTTAGTTTCTTATTTGTAAAATAATGATGACAATAATACATGGGACTGCTCTGAGGACTAAATAAGATGATGTATATAATATGAACAAAGGAGTCTGGACCATAGTATGGATAGTACATTGTATTATTGGTTTACATTTTTCACCCCTCCTTTTGTCATGTGACATTTCAGTCTCACCTACTAAAGAGATAATGTTTATTTATTAAAATAATGGTGATTATTTACTATCATTTGAAACAGAAGCCCAATAAAAATAAATAAAGCAAAGCATTGTGATAATTGGTAAGGTATAGAACTCTATTTTCTGAACCTGAGATTGTTCTTAAGAAATGCTGTTTTATCTACTCCTGTGTGTTTTCTAAAAGCCTTGTTGGCAGATAGCAGCTTCTTCAGGAAAAGAAAATGCAAATGCCCGGGAGATTTTGTGTAATCTGCCACTTCTCCAAGGAAAAAAGGAATCCTATAATAAACAATCTTGTGATTACGAATATATAAATGTAATTACGATGTTACAAACATCTCACACGTGCAAACCCCAAAAATGTATCTCCCTCCTACAGATTCTTCCACAAATATTCTGCTGCATCTCATGGACGGAATTGCAGCATTTCTTCCAGAAGCCCCAAACTGTAGCTCTCAGCAGAAGCCAAAGCAGAAATAGCCCTCCGAACTGTGACAGAGAGTGGGGTCAGGAGACAGAGGTTTTTACAAGAAATTAAAGGGCAGAACAGAGAGAAAAATTGAAGGCAAAGGTACTTAACTATCAAAACTTTTAACCGCTCACAAATTTGAAACAGTTAAAAGCATATAAAAATAGAATGTCCTTCAGCTGAATGCAGTGTACAAATTGGATTCCTCCTTTCTAGGGTGCATATTGCATAGCTATTGAGCATGTAAACAGGAATAGTTTGTGAGTTTTGGTGTAAGATTGCATGATTAAATATGGTTCAAATACAAATAAAAGATGTACTGTAATCCTACAGTGGTCTGAGTAGGTACTATAAAAAGTGGGGAACAATCTTATAATAAGGGGTGAAATAATAATAATAATAATAATAATAATAATAATAATAATAAAGTTTTAAAAGCTGTCCACCATTAAATTCAATTGAGAATTCTAGAGGAAAATTGCAGTTTGTTTCTATATATTGTTTTGCCCTTCAGCTCAGCTGTTGGCTCTGCAATGATATTCAGGCAGCATCAGTGCCAGTCCTGGTGATTCACTGAGATATTATGAATATGTAAAGGAGCAAGAGCTTTTTATGTTGATGGTTTGTCTTTCTTAGATGTCTGAAGAAATAATTGGAGCCAATCAGCTACTGATAACTTGTATATAGATAACTATTGTTCTGGAATCTAAAACCATTTAATAATTATTCTTATACCAAAGGGTTGATTACAATCAGTCTTTCTTAAAAACAGTACTCCCAGTATTCTCTTAAATTGACTTACTTAGAGGTTAAAGTGACAAATTATTTTAACTTCTTAGATTATAGTGACAGCATTTTGGAGTGAATAGTACACAAAAGAAGAATTTGTATTAGTCTCTGACTTTTTATTTTTCCCTAGGTCTTTATTCATTTTCCCTGGATATTTCAAAATCAAAATGCAGAAGTTGGAGTGTTCCAAATAGATGAATTCTAGCGCTTCTAAAGTGTAGAGATAGAATCAACAGAAGGAGGTAATAGAAAGAAAAAATGATTTCTCATATTCAGCAGTAAGTGTTTGATTTTAAAATTGCATTAATATTATCTTAATGATATATATTAAGGAAAAAGAATAAACATTAACATTTCTGTATAATTAATTTTAACACGAACAAACAAGAATAACCTTATCAAGAAAAATAACATTAGAGACCTGAGCCCTCTGCCGGCAACCATGGTCTGCCAGATTCTTTATCAGACCAAGAAGCATCCAAGCTTGAGCCCCCTTTTTATATTTATTGGAACCGAAAGTACTAGAGTAACGCTGTGTATCTTGCATCTGGCATTGTTCAATCCAGTTGTCTGTTGGGACAGAAAGAATAACCCAGAACCCTGGAACAAACTGGGTCCCAAAGAGCAATACCAGTTCTCTTTCGTAAATGTAGATTACAACAAACTGAAGAAAGTGCAGACTTTTAAATAAAATGTTTCACTATAAAGTGGCTTAGAATAAAGGTCTTTTAGAAGCCATCTGAGCAATTTTCCACTTAACCAGGAAGTATTTCTTCTCCAAATGCACAAAATCATGTTGGTGTATTGCCTTGGGGTTTATACTGATTAAAAAATATCTGAAACTTGCAAAAAATGAAAAAAGGAAAAGGACACTATAAATAAACTAGGTAAATTTTAATATAAATTTTGGTGGCTCATATTACATCTTGATGAGGGATTTTGTAATGCAGTTAATAATTTCAATTTAGTTTTCAATCACTGTGACACTGTTAAAAGAGATGCAATAATATGTATACTATTTCTATTGTTGTGTCTTATTCCTGACAAAAACATTTGTGGTCATTTACTTTTGATGTTCTAGCACCAGCTCATTTATATGAAGAGATGACCTTTAAATTGCCACAATTTGCTGAATGTAAATAGAGAACTACTTTATTACTGTGTGAAATAATGAGCATTCTGCTAACATTTAGTACTTAGATTTAATTGAGGAAGCATTTCAGCTATAGCAAATAGTTTAAAAATAATATCATATAGTTAGGTGATTCCTCTATAGCTAGTAAAAGGAATCATCTGCTTTTTATTAAAGAACAAGTACTAAGTAGTTCAGGCTAGGCTATGTTCTGTTTTTGTTGTTATTGTTTGGCTGCTTAGTTTATTTTTCCATCTCTGAAAAAAACAAAGATTTACTTCTCGCACATGCTATATGTACCACTTGGGTTGTTAGGGGTGCTGTATTAATCATAGATATTTAGAGACCTGGATTGATGAGAGGCTCCAAGTTCACAAGTGCTCCCCTACTTGTAATGTCAGAGGAAGAGCAGTACTAGAGGGCCTTGCATCAGCAATTAAATGTTCAAGCCTGACATGACACATGTCACTTCTACCTATGAATCATTGACTGAAATAGTTACATGACCATACTTAACTTCACTGGTTGGAGAAGGAAACAATAATCTCCAGTGCCTCAAAGAAAAAGAGAAAAGGAATATTTATGCATGTTAATAATTTCAGCCCCATGACAGCATTCATGCACTCTCAATAGAAAGGCCAAGTCATTTACCAAAGTCATATTTCAAATTGAAAATATAAAAAAAAAACCTGTAAGACTCCCAAGAATATTCAATAGTTGGTAAAAGCTGAGACATATTAAAAGCATTCCAGAAAAAATGTGTGTATCTGTATTTTATTATTATTTAATGCCCTGTGACTGACTTAAACATATATGTAAAATACACAAATATTAAATATATATGTATTCTATATTTGGAGCTGGAGTGAGTTGGAGCTAGACATACAGGTACTCAGCAGGAAAATCTATTGCAGGAAAACCTAAAATGTCAATGAAAATATAAAGAATTAGAAAAAATGTATTTTTTGGAACTCCTCTTTGGAAATCTACTGACTACAATTATTTTGGCAAGCCACTTAGGGTGAGACTACTATAAAGGGACAGTCTTCTTTTTCTTTCATTCTCTTTTATTTAACATCCTTATTTTTTCCAATTGCATTGAGGAATGATTGACAAAACATGTACATATTTAAGGTGTACAATGTGATATTTTGATACATGTATACACTGTAAAATGATTACCACAATAAAGCTAATTAACATATCTATCACCTCATGTAGTTACCATTTTTTTCTCTAGTGAAAATGCTTAAGACTTACTCTCTTAGCATATTTCAAGTATCCAATATATTATTAATTATAATCACCTTGTTGTACATTAGGTCTTCAGAACTTATTCAACTTACAACTGAAAGTTTGTATCTTTGATCGATATATCCCATTTTCCCCAACTCCTCAGCCTCTGGTAACCACTATTTGTCTGTTACTACAAGTTTAAATTTTTTTGTTTCGATTCCACATATAAGTGAGGTGATGTCATGATATCATGCAGTATTTATATTTCAGTGTCTGTCTTATTTCCTTCAGCATAATGTTCACAAGTTCATTCACATTGTCACAAATGGCAGGATTTCCTTCTTTTTAAAGGCCGAATAATATTCTATCATACACGTCACATGTTCTTTTATTATTCATCTGTTGACTGACTCTTAGGTTGTTTCCATATCTTGGCTAATGTGAATAAGTGCTGCAAAAAAAAAATGAGGTTGCAGATATCTCCTGGAGAGAGTGATTTCATTTCCTTCAGATATATACCCAGAAGTGAGGTTTCTGGACCATATAGTAGTTCTATTTCTAATATTTTGAGGAAATTCCATGCTGTTTTCCATAACGGCTGTACCAATTTACAATCCCACTAATAGTATATAAATATTCCTTTTTCTCCACATGCTATAAGAGACTTCTAAAAGTAACAATAGAGGAGCATTAGGTTTTTTTACTAAGAGGGTAAAACCAATGAATGATGATCTGACTGATGTCAGTGAGTGGGGTATAGCCATTTAGAGGCAGGGTTTTTTGACAATATTTGTCCTCCTAGTCATCCTTGCACACAACAATCAACTAAAAACTGAATAAAATAAAAATAAAAACTGAACAAATATTAAAAGTGTACTGGTTTAAATAAGCCAAGCTGTGGGGGTTTTGGCAGAGACATATACTATATACTGCCCACTAATCTCTAGAATATGACTTCACTGATTAGACTCTAGATGGCAGCTACCTACACCCTCACCACTCTATTCAGTGCCTCCTATCAAATATCATGCAGCAGTATCATTGTTAAGTCAATTATACTGTGAATTAATGCATTAGGTCATTATAAGAAAATATATATATAAAGAAAAAAGAGTTAATATAAATGAGCTCACTTGCTCTGCATTTTATCATCTTATTTTCCATTTCTTAGGAACTGAATTCCTAATTATACTTTTAAAAAATTGAATGGTGATCATAATTTGCTGAAAAATAATTCAACATAGACAGTCTATGCATTCTAACCAGGAATCCCCACTCCAGGGACAGTTGGATATCACTTTTTCAAAGAGGACACACTCCCCTCCAGAGGCAGTGATTACAAACACATTAGCTATCTCAATGATCAATATATCATTGATCATATCCAGATGTTTTGCTAATCACCATAGTTCATGTCAGAAATGGATTTTCATTGGTTAAATAAGTAGCTAGCAATCAATTAGCATGGTACCTGTTAAAAATGGATGGTAATTAGTGAAATGAAAAGCTTTCAACTTACATAAATTGTCTAAAATAGTATAAAGACACTCCCTATCCTTGAATAAACAGGACATAAAAGTCCAGAAAGGTTTGTAGCTTCTGCCCTTGGGATGGTGCCAAAGACATGGTTTACAAACTATCCTGTATCCTGCCTTTGAATTAGAAGGATGCTGGTTGTCTAATGCTGACCATAATAGTAACTGAGTCCTACTTCTGGGATGTTGTCCATTGCTGAGTCAATATTTATTGTCCGGGGTCAGCCAAAGCTCCTAAGATAACAGACAGCTGAGACTTCATCAAGCTTACAGAATAAGCTGTATGAACTATGTCTGCCTCTTTGCTAATAAATGTTTCTATTATGATAGAGCTTATTCGGAGACTTGATTTCATAATAACCTGGTTACAATGTTTAAGGGAAGTAGCATACCCTTATTCATATAAAATATTTTGTTGGTTACTGCTTATTAAAAGCAAACAAACAAAACAGCCCTAAGAGTTTTGCCTGTTCACATTTATTTAGGGTCATCACCAAAAGAATTAAATATTGAGTAATGGTAGCTCCAGTTTTCCTACTCCACATTAGTAAATCCCATCTACTAGAGAGGTCTTTTAAAAATGTGTTATTGTAGTAAAATTTACATCGACTAAATAACTTTTATAACTGCTAATCACCATTTTCATCTTGACTTGATCTTCCATGAAAAATCAAAGTACAAGTAATATCAGATAATAGCATCATTTAGATGATGAGATTGTATACTTTCTCATTTTTATTATATAAACCAAATTTATTTTCTGAAAGATTATTTTACATGCAAGAAGTCATTGATGTAGGGTGTTTAATGTTACTTAAATAACAACTGAATAAAGTTTATAAATAATAATTAAAATGGCAAAATTTTAGACAGTTGTAGAAAATGTTAATAAGTAACATTCTCCAATGTACCAAATTTAAAAAATAAGAGACAGAATTGAAATATTGTGCCTATTGATTAATAACTCCCCATTTTTCCCTGCCCCCAGTCTCTGATAACCATTATTCTAGTCTTAAATGTTATGAATTTGACTATTTTAGATGCAGTACCTCATATAAGTAAGTGGAACCATAGAGTACTTGTCTTTCTATGCCTGGCTTATTTCACTTAGCACCTATAGTTAACATTAATGTATTGTACATTTAAAATCTGTTGAGAGGATTTTTTAAAAAGCAAGAGACAAAAACTAATTATTTGCTTAAAATTATCACCCAATTAAACCAAGGATCAACATTACAAGTTATTGTCTGAATGAGTTAATGTTTTCCCAAAGAATCCATGCATCTTTTGTGTGGCAGGCATGGTGTTACTCACAGGTAATATTATAATAAAAAAACTGGGCTCTCCTCTTTAAAAAATTCCAGATATCAAGAAATAACTGTGAATCACTGTGTAATATGGTCTAAACTATATTGGAGACAGTACTATTTAGAACAAGCTGCCAGTTTTGGTTTTGATATTTATTAACTGGAAAGCTAATGGTAAAGTGTTTAAGCTCACTGAGATTCATTTTCTTCATTTCTAAAAATGAGATAATAATACCTGACTCACAAAGTTCTCATGTTGTCATGAGGATTAAATACACCAATGTTTTTAAAATGCTTACGTGAATGCCTAGTATACTATAACAGACAACCTCTTAAGCACTGGTTTGAGCAATTGCCTTCAATACCTCCATAATACATATTGACAGATGCTCTTGACACCCTAAATGCTCACAGCTACAAGACTATGCTCTACTACACCCTTGAATGTCCGTCCACATCAATGAAGTTATTTACTTATCAAAGAGTCACTTATGCTTTATCCCCTCAAATTTGTTGTGCCATTTTTACTTGTTTTAACCATATAATTTAATTCAATATGAACAAAAGAGACAAAAAATTTAAGTGCTGAGATAGATTTTTGTCTATAAAGAACTAAGTCAAATTCTTTTGCTAGCACTTGATAAATGTGAGCTGCTAAAGTATATGGAAGAGACACTTGTAAATAATGGAAAAATCATAATCTAGAAATTTTTTACATAAATTGCTTCCTAAATGTCTTTGAGTTTATACTTTATTAATAAAAAAAGAAAACTAAAACTAGAATGTGTAGATGCATGTGACTGGAAAAAAAATCAAACTCAAAGAAACTGTCTTGGCACTATATCAAAAAAGTGGGAAATGAAAGTACATTAATTTTAGGGTAAAATGAGTTGTGAATCAAAATATATTTATATTTAAGTTAAATGAGCATTTTAAAGTATACATTCATATATGCATATACATATACATATACATACATATATAGTTATTATGTTATTTCCTCTGTATTAGACTTTTTTGAGGAACTGACCAGTCTCCTATCTCTGGTTGCTTCAGAGAAGAGTGTTTCTAATGTTGGCAAAAAAATCAATGGTCGATATGAGTGTATGAAAGCTGATTTTGTCCATGCTGAACATTAGGGAATTGTTGTTCTTAATCTGACAAATGTAAACACAGTACATATTTTTATCATGAGCATTTACTTAAAAACACACCTATCAATTAGCTTAGCCAGAATATTAATGGAATGCTTAAACAAAAAAAAAATGGCTTTCTTCACTAAGAAGTCATTTATTGAGAATTTTTTTATAAGATGTTAAGATTATTTATGTTTGTCAATTATAGTTAGAGTTCTTTGGCATTCATTATAAAATGCTAGGATTATTTGTTTGTTAATTTTACTTGGAGTTCTTTGGTTAATAAATATAATTTAGAAAATTTCTTCCTGTAGCATCTTGTAGGGTTCTCTTTTGTTTTATCTATATCTATTTTATTAAAGTAAAAAAAATTTGGAGATAGGGACAATGCCTCAGCATTTTTGTGCTCATCACATTATGTGACACAGAGATTGAGTAAAAATATGTGATCAGTACCTTTTCCTAGGAACAAATGAATATCTGGAAATTACTGCTTTCCAGTTACTAAAATAGAATGACTTTTAAATTTTATTTACAGACTACTTGAAAAAATAAATCATATTACTTATATCTAAACCTAGAAGAGACATAAGTCTCATAGAGTGTGGCTAAACTCTTTGAATAATGCATGATTACTTTGCTTCATAGACTAATGTATCAATGAATTGATCCGGCTCTGCAGAAATGTTACTTAAAATTTTTTTCCATATTTCTCTTCAAATTTTCATGAATAAAAATTTATTAGAGTGCACATTTACTAGCAGATGCTGCATAAATCCTTATTCATAAATATTTAGATCTTGATTTGATGAGAAAAATATAAGATTACAGTATATGTCACAGTCTTTCCACCTAAGTATATAACCATGTTCTTGAATTATTCCCATTACATAATGTCTTTACAAGTATTTTATTATAGCAATGCATTTCCCCATGGAAAAATGTTTATAAATATATGAATTAAGGTGATACATTCTGCTGGTATTATTTTCTTGTCTTTTTGATTTGCTTTCATGAATTCAAAATATTTAGAATAAAATGAGCCAACAGGAATTGCTATTTTAAAGTAGACAAAGGATTCAGTTATTCTGGCAACTATTATATGAATGTGTTTTTTGTTACTGTTCTTAAAACTAGAGAAATGCATACTGGCAACAAATTATTATTCTAAATAATTAGACTCTCTCCCAGATAATCTAAAATTAAAACTCTTTTGTTTTAAATTCTTCAGATTATGGTAACCTAGAAAAAATTTACATCCTAAATTAAACATGTCAGTTTAATTGTGTGTCTGTTTTTCTGACATATGTATAAAAATAATTTTTAGTGTTATCACTTCAGAGTAATTTTGATCAATTTAAATGAATGAGACAATCTGAAGTTCTAAAAACATTGCAAGCAATTTGAAAATCTTTGGTCCTTATGTTTTTCTTTTAACCTTTGAATTGGATGAGATTATTGTCCTTGATTGTGTTTCTTTTTTCTGAGGTTTCAATGGTTCTATTTTTTAATCACTTTGTTCTGAAATAATAATAGTATGCCAGGTCCTCATCATTCTATAACATATTCTATCCTCATCTCTGCTGATGCATGACTGAGTGGTGAAATAATGGAATACTCTCAAGTTGTTAGAATTGACAAAATGATCCAGCAACTAATTGATGGATCTCAGAAATCCATACCTATTTCTTTTTTTGAGTCTTTTGCAGATGACTGAACACATCTAATCAAGTTTCTCTGCCTTGAAACTTCAGTTTCTACAGATCCATGAGAGGGGGAGCTTAATCTATTTTGTTCACAACTGTAGACCCAGAACTCAGTCAGTACCTGGTATATAGTAAGCACTCCATGAATATGACTGAAGAAATGGATGAAACGAATTGTAGTAATTAGTTACTTCAATTAGAGAATCAATAGGTTGATGCTTACATTTTAAAAGTGTTTATATGCCATAATGGTTACACTCAAGGGCTTTAGAGTTAGAAAGAGCGGGTTATGTGATCTCATGAGTTATTTAGTCTGTTGATTTTTTTCTCATTTTAAATGAAAATAATGTTATGAAGATTAAATAGGACAATATATAGTTAATGATTATGTCTGTCACATTTTAATCACTCAATACGTAGTAGCTATTTTTATTATGGACAGGAATTTAATTTGCATGAGAATTCACTCTCAGAAACTAGTATTAGAACAGGGCATTTAGGAACTTCATCAGTTAAAAATATTAGAAATTAAAGAGCAAAGCATTTGATAAGGATTACAAAGGGGCTTGGAAATGGGAGAAAAGAAAATACAGATGCTAACAGCCATTTTTAGTTTTTAAAAAGTATCTAATACTACTATGTCAGAGTTAGGTTCTTGGAACAAAGTACTGCTAGGATTTCTGAAAGTAAAATATCTGACATTCAAATGTCTACTTTTAATTCTAATATTCACATTATTTTAATCAAGAAAATTCTTATGGTGATTTTATACATAGCAATGAAGAAGATAACTTAGGCAACTATCATAAACAGAAAAAGTAAATTGACCTATTTTGCTTTAAAATAACACAATGAATGATGTGTTAAATGCTAGCATCAGAAGGGTTTGAATTATTTAATGTTGTCCAATAAAACTTCCTGTGACAATGGAAATGATCTATATCTGAGCTGTCCTGTCCAAGACAGTAGCCACAAGTCACATAAAGCTACTGAGCACTGAAAATGTAGCTAGTGCTAATAATGATAATCTGATTTTTAAATTAAGGTCAATGTAAAGAGCCATAGCAGCTGATGCCTACCATATTGGACAGCATAGATCTAGATATATGCCACAATATCCACTTTTCCCTTCTTTGGCAAAAGTATAAACACTGGATTCTGTTTTGTCAATTACAGAGTTCACATATTCAGAAGCTGTTCAACCTAAAGTAAAATGTGTTATGTATATTTTTGTGTTCCTTGGGCCTTTTTGTTTCATTTAAGTAAAAGTTGTTAACTGAGCAAATGGATATGCACTGGAATAAAATTGTATAGAATTTGATATTTAGTTTTAATTTCTATAAAGATTAAAATAGTGATAAAAGTGTTATTCATAACTGAAGATTTTTTTTCCAAAAGCAAAACACTTCTCCCTTAATTTACCTATCTTTCTTCACTTCCATTATTTCCCGTGTTCTAAGGAAATAGATCATTTTATTTAGGTACAGAATGACAAGCTAAATTTACAGTGTCGATAATTATTCATTTGTTTTTTGTTAATGCCACTAGGATTTAACTTATTACTGTCTTTATTATTTAATTATTTAACACATAAGAGTACACTGTCATTGTTTTCATATGTTCTCTTTTTAATCTCAGTTCTCTATTCTTATTTTCACCCTAAGATTTTATCAGAAAATTAACTTTTTAAAAGATTATTTTAAAAACATATTTGTTTGTTTTGTTTGTTGTTCTCTGTTTTATATCACATTATGAGTGAAATCACATGGTTCTTGTCCTTTTCTGTCTAAACTATTTCAATTAGCATAATCCAAACATGTACAATAGTATGGTGGTTACCAGAGGGGTAAGGGGGAGTTTGGAGAGAGTAAGGAAGTCAAATATATGGTGACAAAAGGAGAACTACACTTTGTGTGGTGAGCACACAATGCAGCATACAGATGATGTATTATAGAACTGTACACTTGAAACCTATACAGTGTTACTGACCAATGTCTCCCAATAAATTTAATAAAATAAAACAAAACATGTTGAATCCTAGAATGTCCATAGATCTAAAATAAGGTTACTTAAATTCGTATGTGAATGCATAGATCCTGAATATAATGAAGGTAAGAATCTTCCAATATTCCTAATTCTTTTACCTTAATCCAAAAACATTCCTGCAGTTCTTGGGCATGGATAACAAAGAAGTTTCAAACTATTTCCAGGCTAATGGGAGCAGTCAAATATGTATGAAATACTAAAGTAGCTCTAATAGAACCATTTTCATTTGCAGGTTCTTACCAATTCCAGGTTACATAAATCTTACTTAGGATCATTATTATGCCACTTGATTGTGCTTTGTCTACCTTTCTCTACCTGCATATTATTTATGGTCTTAAAATAAAGGTGAGCATGAAGGCTAGGGGTATGCAAAAGGATACAGTAACTGTCTTGAATAGCTAATACCCATAACATACTATGTCCAATCAACTAAGAAGAGAGTGTGAAACTGTAAGATAATTACAATCATTGTGCAATTCTAAATTCCTCTTTTAGAAAAGTTTGCCTATTTTGTCCCTGATCTAAATTTCCTAATAAGTGAATGCAAATCCAAAAAGTATATTACAGATACTTTTAAAATTATGCCTAATCAACTAGAAAATATTACTATTGGCCTTTGAAGTCAGTTCTCTTAAAATACAAATTTTGCCTCTATCAAGATACTTTCTGAGAATATATTATCCTCTTTTCCTTGCCTCCACTTTCTTCACAGGTATCATTATACTGAATGTAGTGTTTATAATAATTTTTTCATTTTCTTATTCCCATATTTATATATCCCTAAAATATAAAATATTATTTTATATATTTTTATGTTATGATTCCCAAATGCAAAATTATTTTCAGAAAGCTCTGTCATTTTTATTTCTTTAAAAATTTTGCACATAGTTGTTTTATCATCTTTATCCACTAATTTTAATATCCCAGTTTCTTGGTCATCAAAATCTATCCTTTTCTTCCTTCCTTACTTTTGCTTATGGTACCTTGTTTCCTTTTATGCTGTATAATTTTGAATTTTGAGTTTCAATTCAGAGAATCTTTCTATGAGAAGAGCCTGTGAATCCTTTTTTAAGATTACATTCTTCTAGAACGGCAATGCATTTACCTTTATGAAGTCGCCCAAGTCACTACTAACTCAGAATGTTTTTAACTTTATGGCATGAGGTTTTATGGACATGTGGGTAGTAAACACAGGAACTAATAAGTGACAACAGTAATGAAATTGTGATATCTCAGTGGAACCTTCTTAAAATTTTCTTCCCAGAACCCATACCTGGATAGATAATTGTAGTTGTCATTGACCTTTGACAAAGGTTTTTGTCTAATTCATTTTTTCACTAAAGGTATAGATCTTGGCTTGGTCTGGGATCTTTCTTGTTCCATCTTTGCCTGTTCCCTGTTCCACTCCTTGTTAGGAGCAAAGGACTCATCTCCTCCTCCTTCTCCAGCTGTAGAAAGGTGCAGTTGTCTTGGATACTGAAAAAGGCAAAGGATCCCCAGAATAGCATGGTTTCAGCTCTATTGTATCACTTGATTCCTAACTTCCTCTTCATTTTTGTATGGCTCCTGAGGATTTCCCTTAGCTTCTTGAGAACTCAGTATGTAATTAAATACCTGTTGTTTATATTTATCCAGTATACTAGGTGATTTGTAACAGGCAGTTTTTTCAGAGGAGTTAGTCTGCTTTATCGCCAAAAACAGATGTGTCCTATATTACTAAAAGTCTTGATGATAAAGCTTCTGGTAATGAAGTGTATCATCTACCTCTTACTACATTTATTCATTCACTTAACAAATATTAATTGAATATCTCCTCTGTGTCTTTCTTCTGTACCCTGGAGATAAAGTGGTTATCAAGAACTGCTGTTACTTACTGTCAAGGAGCTTACATTCTAGTAGGAAAAACAAACACCAAATTAAATGTGTGTGTGTGTGTGTGTGTGTGTGTGTGTTTTATAAATATGTATTGTACACACATATATCACATTCTCAAGTAGCTCTCAAAGAAAAGCAGAGTCTTGGGTCAGCATGACGACTATATTTTAGATATAGTGGTCAATGAAGGCTTCTCAAAAGAGGCGACATTGATAAAGTAGAAAAGTAGAGAGGGAGCTAAGCAGATAACAGAAGTTGTATGAGTGATCTGGAAAGGACAACATTAAGTGCAAATACCTAATAATGGGAATTGAGATGTTCTTATGGAGTTAAATAAAAACTCAGGATAATATAGTTCTTTCAGAGAAAGCAGAATTTTTGGAACACTAAATCAGTCGGTCATTGAAGAACTAGAGATGTCCTAATCAGTTCATTCAGTCAAATCAATCATTCAGCCGAACAAAAAAAGAAATTTGAATACTTCATATATTACATGTTGCATTGCATAAGACACAGAACCTAAACACCAATAACTCAATGTGTGGTCACAATTTAATAGAAAAGTCAAGGGATAACCTCATGTATAGTAACATAGTAACAAGAAATATTTTAATTACTGTCATCCTATTGCTTCCAGAAAAATAACATAGGACGTTTTTTTACTGTTTTCAATTTATTAATCATTTTAATAATTTTAATATTATAATCTCATCATATGTATATGTAAGCACTAATATATGTATTTTTATAAATGTGCTTGAATTTATCAGAAGTTACTTGGATATTTTTTATCAGTTTCTTTTGGTTTCTGGTTTTTCCCGAATCATCTCAGACTATCTTCAGCTTTTACTTAAAACAAAAGAGTATAAAAATAAAAATAGCTCTTTTAGAAACAAACGCACAAATGAAAACAAACTTAAAAATACTTTTGAAATAATTTTATGAGAAAAAAGTAAAAAGAAAATTTTCTACAAAATTCATAATGAGAGTTAGCATCAGCAAATTGCTAATAATGTCCAGATCTCTTGCCTTAACAAGGCTCTGAGTCCTTATAGCCCTTACTTTTACTGAATAGTACAGATATCTCCCACTTAACATTAGTAATTCATTCCTGAAATGAGAATTTCTAAGTGGAAATGCTAACTAGGAGCTGAGTTTCCATTGTTTGAAATGAGAAATATATTTCTCACCACCTCAAAACCTAAACCAAGTTGTTAAAGTGTATTATAAGCATAGTAAAAACATCTACATATAAATAGCAACCTATTGTATTAAAAGGGAAAATGGTTAAAATATCACTTTTGGATTAAAAAAAACCAGTAGATTAAAAAAACAATAGATTAAAAAATAATAATAATGGCATCATCACTAATGCTGTAATGTTTCTCTTATCACCTACAACATCCAATTTGTATATCACCTATATATCCTTTTCAAAATGACTGTATGATTCTGATGGCATGACAATTATATTTGAAAAATAATGCAAAATGTATCTTGTATATCTTTTTGTTAAAAAAATTTAAAGGTTATACTGAGTTTGGAGAAAATAAATATAAATTTGACCATACAAATATTGATTGTTGTGAGAAACACACAGCACATGAAGTTCAAGCATTAGAAACTAAGAGGCATTCTATAAGGAAAATACTAGCCAGAGAGATATTCTATACACTATATCTCTCCTGTCTTTAGTTTAACTTATTCTAAAAACCTTAAAACATGTTTTCCTCCTTCATGTTTCAAGGCTAAAAGACAAGTAAAACATTAATGATAATAAGTATCCATATACACAAAAATACACATGTATACATAAAATCTAGAATGGTAGAAGTCTATATAATCTTACACAAGTGGAACAAAAATTACATGACTAAAGAAATACTAAATTTTATAAAAGTCAAATTCCTTGAATATTAAAAAATAAATGATTACATAATATGTTTATGCAATAATATTTTTGCTTAGAGGCAAGCATTCATTAGGGGATCTCATTTGTAAATTAATTTATAAAGTTTTTAGTCTAATATATTTTAAAATCACACTTCAATTGCGCACATTTTCATATTTCTAAATGTAGAAAAACTTATTGATGCTTTTAAAAATAATAGTTTAAAATAATATGAATTCCTTATTAAATAGTAAGAATATGATTCAATTAAGATTGACAAAATACAGATTAAAAGATTAAGTTTACTTTTAGAGGAACTATGCCAAATAGTTGACATACATTATTTTATGTAATTCTTATAACAACCTGGCAAAGTACCTATTATTATTGCAAGTGTTATAGAAAATAATGAAATAAAATAAAACAAAACAACCAAACTTCCAGTCAAGATGGAGAAAAAAGGACCAGGTTTACCTTTCTGCCTTAAACAACTAAAAGAGTAGGAAAAAATAGTTTTCAGATGTTAGACAATAAGCAGTGCAAGACTCTGATCTCTGAAAGAGGGGAAAAAATGAATTGAGTTCTATGATCATCCAGCATATTACTTAGAGTTTTCAGACCAAGTACAGGGTTGTGAAAGCCAGGCAAACCTGAGTTGAAGAGACAGACTTGAGAAGGAGGAGATCAAGGTATCTAGAGTTCACAGGGCAGAGTAAAGGAGAAGAGAAAGTTGCAGAGAGAGAAAGCTCTGAAAATCTGCAGAAGGTCCTCTCTCTCTGAGTCTTCTTCTGAGTATTTATCAGAACATGCAAGTGAAGAAGCTTCCTGAAGCCAAGGAAAGACTAACCTGAAAGAAGCAGGCAGAAAAAGTCTCAAATAAACCAGGAATTATTGGTGTTTTCACCAGGCTGATTAGAAAACATAATATATGGAGTATTGGGTAAACTGTTCAGAAGTGTATCAGCTCATTTAAGGGGCAAGATAAGACCTAGACTAAAGGCTCCTCTGGTACTGCTTAACAAAGCTTAAAAGAAAGATTAAAAGGATCAAACCTCAAGGGAATAAAAATGAAGAAAACTTTAGCAAGACACATCATAACAAATTACAACCAGTGATAGAGGGAAACATGTTTTGCAGAAAGAAATATAAGAATTACAGCAGATTTTTCGTTGGGAATAGTACAAACCAGAAAACCGTGGAACAATATATTTAAAACACTAAAAGAAAATAATAATCAACCTTGAATGGTTTAACCAGTAAAAATATATATTTCAATAATAAAAATGAAATGCTTATTCAAACTTATAAAAAGTGAAATAATTAATCATCAGCTGACATGCAATTTTAAAGGAAGTCCTTCAGGTATAAAGAAATGATACCATAAAGAAATCTGCACCAATACAAAAGAATAAATAACACCAGAAATGAGAAATATGTGAATAAATACAAATGCTGTTTTTCTCATGTTCTAAATTACATTAAAAGATAATTGGATATTTAAGTAGAAATAACAATGTATAATGGTATTTATAACATGTGAAAATAAACTGTATAACAACAATAAGAGAAAGGACTAGAAAAGGGAAATGAATTGTACTATTTTATGGTTCTTGTACTATAGATGAAAGGATATAATATTACTTGAGAGTATACCGTTATTACGTTATCTATACTAGAAACACTAATGCAAAATTTCACCAATGAAGAAATATGGATTGCAAATAGGCATATGAGTAGATTAATCCTTAGGGAAATTTACATTACGATGACAATAAAATACTACTATATACTTATTAGAATGAGTAAAATAAAATAATAATAAAATGATGGTATTAAATGCTGGCAAAGATTTGGAGTAACTGGAATTCTCATGCACTGCTGTGGGAATGCAAAATGGTACAGCCACTTTGGAAAACAGTTTGGTAGTTTCTTATAAAATTAAACATACACTTGCCACATGACCCAGAAACTATATACTTTTAGATGTTTACTTAAATGAAATAATTATATTCATGAATATTTACAGCAGCTTTATTCATAATGCCAAAATTTGGAAATGATGAAAATGTCCTTCAACTGGGGAATGATAAACATAGTGCGATGTATACACACAATGAGATACTATTCAGCAATACAATAAATGAAATACTGATATTTGCATGACATTTTCTGATATTACATGGGTAAATGTAAATGCATGTTGTAAGTAAAAGAAGCCAGACTACCAAATCTACACACTATGTTTATCCATTTATCTAATATCCTGGAAAAGGCAAAACTATAGGGACAAAAACTGATGAGTGATTGCCAGTGGCTGGGAGTATGGGAGGTGATGAATCCAAAAACCCAAAAAACAAACTAAAAAACCTAGCCAAGAATTTCAATCTTAAACCAAGGCTTGTTCAATACCTAAGCGCCTCTTTCTTAGCAATAATCCTATGTTGACATGTTCAAGGTTAATTAAAGAGAGAGAAGTATCAGAGCAATTATTTGGGTAACTCATATTCTTAAAAAACTACTATTCTTATATTACTTTCTAGGTTCTCCACATATGCTACCTAGACTGGCAACATCAGCAACAAATGGGAACTTGTTAGAAATTCAAATTCTCAGTCCCCATTCCCAGATTCACACTGAATCAGAAAGTCTGTGAATAGGGGTGGATCCAGTAATTTGGATGATTACTGAGATACACCGAATGATTCTGAGATACACTGAATCTTGAGAACTACATTAATCATTAGCCCTCATTACTTCAAACAAAAAATGCAAATAAATTAAGTTAATCTCAGTTGATCTACATTGGGACACTGCTTACCTTTTAAAATGCAAACTCTTTGTGAAATCTCCCATTCCTCCCAGCCTCTCCATAATATATTGTTTATACCTTTATTAAATACACATTTCCTTTTGCCTTGTACTATATTTCATTGCTGACATGTCTATAACCTTCACTAGAATGCCAGTTCCATGGGGCATGAATTTTCATATTTCAAGATTTATAAAACTCATTGTCAGTATAATTTGAGTAAGGGAAAATCCAGCTGGTCATGAAGGTTAAAATTATTGGGAAGTGTCAGTTTCCAAGGTACATAAAGTTTCAGGCTTGGTTCAAGTAAATCATTTACATTTAGTAGTCATCATTTTTTCAGACTCATCAAAATGAGGGTGGGGTTATGGCAGCCATGAAAATGTTGCTCACAGATCTCCTACTGTGGGAAGCATAATTGATCAATGGCCCAAGCTGTCAAGTTCTGAATCCGTCACTGCATTTCCCACAGGTTGTTTCTAGCCAGTGACAGTGTGCAATAGGGATGCTGGAGCACGGGTGTCATTGCAAGGTATAGGATTTTTCTAATGAGCAACTTTGGCTCAAGGACTCCCCATCAACCTTGCTGAAACTTCACTGTACTGCAGTCTAAGACTTCCTACCCAATGTTCCTTCCTTCTATCCCTCCTGCACAGGGGTCCAAATTGCATTACGGTCTGATAGCTTTCCAAGCCTCTTACAGCTCTCTCTCCATTTTCTCTCACAGCCATTTTCTCCAGTAAATCTCTGCTTTGTTTAATCCTGTTTTAGTGTCTATTTCTCCAAGATCTGAACCAACTTTGTTTTGCTTCTCATAAGCAATTGTTTTGTTTTAATGCATGGACAAAGTTACCTTCATAAATGATTACTTCCTCTTTGCAGATTGGCTGCTAGAAAGCTGAGAAAAAAAGGATGACTCTATTTTATGAGCTAATTACTTTTTCTTTAAATCTTGAGTCTACTTTTGTTCATAATTTTTTTTAATTTTATTTTGAATTTAATTGTATGGATTTTTGTAAGCTACATAAAATAATTTCTGAAGAAAAAAAATTCAGGGTAAAAATAATCCAGATAATGGTAAAATATTATGGGATAGGGGATTAGGATTGCCATGTTCAGCCAATCCCATAGGCTCTGTACCCCATGGCTTAAATTGGATACATACTCAATGTGAATGGTGTCATCTGAAGTTGTGTGTTGGTCCTGGGTGGCATGTGCCCGAATGTGGAAAGAACATGCTAATGGCAGATCCAGATAGTGACATTCAGAAGTCCAGTCAAGCAGCCAATATGACTGGGTAATAATACACAGCTGAGTAATTATAACCTCACTAAAAAATCAGAAGTCTGGTCTCCTCAATGTTAAGGGGAGAGCTCTTTAGAGTCCTAGAACAGGGACCCCATAATGAAGAAAATATGCTTTGAGGTAAAATTTACTCTCTCCCCATCTCCTGGTGGCCACAGTACAGGAATCAATACTCGAATGTTCTCACCTTGGGCTCATAACATGAAGGGGAAAGAGTTTTTTTCATTCGGTCGCCTATATCTAGCTATGGTGGCTGTGTCTTGAGAAAGAGATGGTAAACAATAGCATCAGATACATTTAAAGATCAGATTTTTTTCTGCAACATTATTTAACTCTTTGGTTCCTTATTTCCTGGGCATGATTCCCCAATTCTCCCCTTGATTATTTGAGCTATTAATATCCTTCCAATTAATTTATCCTCTGTTTAATTTTCCAGAAGTGGTTTTAGGTGCATTTAGCCCACCTGATATTATTAGTTTCTCTGTATCTATTTGTCAGTTTGTCTTCCTTCATCTTAGAACACATATAACTGTCAGTGCCTCCTGGGGTTACATGCTTCTTCCTTCAAGTTCAGCAGGAAGCATGCCTCATTTTCCAAAGAGTTTCGTGAATGAATGAATCAACACACAGTTTTTCTATTTTTATATCTTTGGACTAATTTGAACTCATTTACTGACAGCTAAATGTTAGTGATAGATTTAAAATGCATAGCAATAGATTTTACTTTATAATAAAAATGGGGTTAAAAATAAAATCAAATCTTTAAGGGTGAGAGGAACATGTTGTTTCTAAACATGGAGAATGGACCGTGAACACAGATGCATCATAAGGCCTCAACTGTCTAAAATAATTTATGTCAGCATTAGGGTTTTCATACAATAGAGTTCATTAGAAAAATGAAATATCTCAAACACCCTGTATTTCTATTGACATGAATAGAAGTTGCTTGCACACACCAGGTGTTAATTATTGTCCAGAAATATTGAAATAATTTCAAACACCAATGATTGAAGCATTTTATAGTTATTATGCTAAAAATGGAAGTAGAATGGCCGGTTGAATGAATGTTGAATTGACAGGAAATGAGGTGTTTGTTACATTCTTGAGTTCCTCTACACCAGTGAAAAAATTGACACTTCTGTGTCTTGGCTCCCTCATGTCTTAAAGGTATTTATTTCATAGGGTTGACTTAGAAGAAAACATTATATTGAGTACAATCACTAGCATAGCACCTGATACTGATAAAAGATGACTATCAACACAGTTTTTTAAGCATGATACTTTAAAATTATCGTGAATTCTCCTTGGGCAAGTATTAGAAATTAATCATTAGAAATGTTAATGGTTTCATTAAAAAGATAATTCAGTTTATTTAGTCACTCCAAAAAAATATTTATTGTGTCCTATTGAATATTAAGCCCTGTGTTAGATCCAGCTGATGACTGGGTAAAAGTGTCTGTTCTCAGTAAGTGCATGGTTTAGTCAGGAGGTAAAAATAATTAAAAATCAATGTCAAAACTCTAAAAAACAAAAACAAGCAAAACCCTAAACTCATTGATAGAGAAAACAGATTGATGGTTGTCAAAGGCAGGGCACAGGAGTAGTCAAGATGAGTGAAGGGAGTTAAACAGTCAGTATAAACTTCCAGTTATGAAACAAATAAGCCCTGTACAGCATGCTGACTAGTTAATAACACTGTATTGTATATTTGAAAGTTGCTAACAGAGTAGATCTTAAAAGTCCTCATCACAAGAAAAATGAATAAATTCCCGACTATGTGTGGCAAAAAATGTTAACTAGGCTTATTGTGTTAATCAGTTCACAACATACACACATATCAAATCATTATGTTGTAAGCCTGAAACTAATATAATGTTATGTCATTTGTATCAATGTTATGTCATTTGTATCAATAAAAAATCAATGTTAAACAGCAACAATAAAATTATGTACTGAACTCTGCTTAAGGGATCAGAATGACAACAAACTAGCAATATAATAAAAGCTAGCATTTACTTACTGCTTATTGTGAAACTGGTATGGTCCCAAGCTCTTTATACCTATTAACTTATTTAATCCTTACAGCAACCCTATGAAATAAATGCTATTATTTTCCTTTCTTTACAGTTAAGGAAACTGAGGCACAGAGAGGTTAAATCACTTTCCTGACATTATTCAACTAGTAAGAGGCAAAATAAACCAACCCCAGCCATCTAATTTCAGAGTCTGAGCTCTTAACCACAAGGCTGTAGTGCCACTCTGAGGCATCAGAAGTGCCTTTGCAGAGATGGCAACATATGAATAGAATCTAGAAGTATGTACAGGATTGAGCCAGGCAGATATGGGTAAAAGGCAATTCAGGAAGAAAAAGCAGTATGTGTTTTTGTATATAGAACAAGTTATAGCCAAGCTACTTATAAGAAATTTACTATGTTTATAGCCCCAGTCAGTTAAGAAACCAGAGGTAGGGAGACTAGTTAAGAAGTTACAGCTCTAGTCTAGATAAGAAATAATGAGGGACCAGCCATTTTGGTGCTAGCTGGAATGGAGTAACTGTTATGTGCTAAATTCTGTAGTGAATACAAAAATGAATGGGACATAACCTTGTCCTCAAATGGTTTATACTCGTGCAGGATTAGAGATAGAATACAGTAGACAAAAAATTTTGCTGGAAATACCAGCTCTCATAAAGGCTGTGAAACAGCCTCTCCAACAAGAAAGAAACTTGACCTTCACAAGTAGAAAGAGAGAAAAAATGCTAATTTTAACATTGATAAGTATAGGATAATTTTAAGGATAAAACATGATTTCCATGACTACACAATCAGAAATAACCAGCTTTGAAGCAGTTGCCAGAAAAATATTCCAAGGCTTATTATGGACTCAAAGTTAAATTTGTCAGTAATATAATTCTTTTAAGAAAGAAGAGATGAAAATAGGATTCGTATGCTGAAGCAGAGGCTCTAAGAACAGCAAGCTTTCTTCCCACAGCTGTCAGCAGTGGTCAAGTATTATGAGGATACTATGTCTGCACTGGGGCTTTTTAATCAATATCAGCAACTTAGAGAGGGTACAGAATGTGATAAAGGTTTTAGGAAACAGACGCACTGAACAAAGGTTAAAGGTATTCTGCCTATTTATTCTGAGCTACACTGACACGTGCGAGCATGTCTCACATCGAGAAAACACAAGCTCTATTTAAAAAGACACAAGCTTACATTTTAAAAGTTTCAACTAGTTTAACTGGAAACTGCATATACATACTTCTTTTATGCTCTGAAATTTCCTGGAAAATTAAACACAACATGCATTTTAATACCATAAGTATTGAAATTAAAGATGGAAGAATTTGGGCATCAAAAAAATTATAATTTTCTCTAATATCATTATCTCAGCCCAATTGAACACATATGGGATTTTATGTCACTATTAAAATACTTTGAAACAAATTAACATCTACTAAAGAAATTTTATGACATATCATTTAGAAATTCTGACTTGGCAATTTTCACATTACATTAACAATCAGATATATTTACTCATAAAGGCTTAATTCATTGAAAACTTTAATTCATATATATAAATTCATTTATATATGTATATAGCTAAATCACAGACATGACCTTGATTAATAAACATTTGCTGATATACTTAATATACTTTTATGAAGTGTTATTGTGTGTTAGGCACTCTTCATGGTGTTTGGTATATATCAGCGAACAAAAAAGGCAACATTTGCTGCCTTCCTGGAGTTTATATTCTATTGGAGGAAGGTAGACAGTGAAAAATGAGCATAATAAATAAATGTTCTAATACTGAAGAAAAGGCAAACCAAAAAGAACAAGTTTAGGAAAATCTGGAGGGCTGGGAGATGTTGGGGACAAGAACAGAATTAAAAAGTGTGGTCAAAGTAGCATCATGAGAATGGGACAATTGAGCAAAATTCAGTGGAGAGGAAGAAGACAGACATGGAAAAGATAGACGATGTTCTGATGGAAGAATGTTCTAGAGGAAATAGCTAGTGCAAAGGCCCTAAGGTAAGAGGGTGTCTCATGCTTGTGAGTAACAGCAAAGAAGCCGATGTGTCTGGGGCAGAGCGAACAGGGGGAGAAAAATGAAGATAAGTCAGAGAAATGGGGTGGAGACCATGTAGGGTCTCATAGGTCATTGTAAACTTTGACTTTTACTCTGAATAAAATAAAATGGAGTCGCTGCAGTATTTTGAGGAGAGGAATGCCATGATCTAACTTCTGTGTTGAGAAGAGACTATAAGAGGGAAAGGATAGAAGCAGAACACCAGTTAAGAGATTATTGCAATAATCCAGGCAAGAGACAATGATTCAAATGTGGTAGCAGTGAGGGTGGTGAGAAGTGGCTGAACCTGAATGAATGGCATGAATGGAAAAAGCAACTTCTACATTTTAGTTTTGTTTTGCTTTCCATTTCCCAGTATGGATCTTAATGGAGTTTTATGAGTGCTTCAAAATGCTATCAGAAAATACTTATTTACTCCCCTTTTTATTATAACTTCATAGCATACACTAACGGATATAAAGTGGGGAACAAATGCTCATCTTAGCATTAAAGCTGTCTTCATTCTAATTCTAAATTATTTGCTATCAGTTTAGAGTGTAGATGAGTATGAGGGAAATTAAGCTGTGACATAACCAGGGATCATTTAGCTGTTCTTATTGGTAGAAAGAAATCACCTTTTTACCTCAGTGCTCCAAAACTGCCCTTCTTGGAGTTATTCATTATAAAAGGAAAACATCTTTCAACAAGTTTGAACAATGTCTTTGGTCTGTGCTGTCCAAAAATGTGTCATTGGTTACAGGTGCTCTTTAAATACAAATTAAAATTAATTAAAATTAAATCAAAATGAAAATTTAGTTTTTTGGTCATAATAGCCACATTTCGAGTGCTTAATAGCCACGCATGGCTGATGGCTACTGTATTTGATAGAACAAACACAGAACTACTCTATCATCTCATAAAGTTCTCATAAAGTATTGGATAGCACTGGCTAGGTACTGGTAGGGAAAATTACATAGTAAATATTTGCAAGAGATTCCTTGAATCCCTCTTTCTAGATTCTATCAGTTTGGATAATTATCAAAAATAAAAAAAGAATAGGAAAGAAAACACACACTTTCAATCATTAATGTATTTTAATGAAATACCAGCCCTGTATTTTTCCCATTTCTTTTACGTCTTTTTTCTTTTTCTTCCTTTTTTTTTTTTGTCTTGAATTTACTGGTGCTATCTATTTTATCCACCATCTAGAATTAGAAATCAATTATTTTGTTTCAAATGTGAATCCCCCCCCAATTATAAGCTGCTACTTTATAAAACAAAAGAATTGATTTCTGAAAGCACTATTCAGACGTTGGCAAAACCGACTATTGGAATTATTATTCAAATCAATGTCCCTTATGAGTGTTAAGAGGCAATGGCAAGACATAACCTTATTTTTAGACTCTTCTCCACATTCATCTACTTATGCCTTTGAATCAATCCTATATCATAGCAGGCATCTTTCTTTACTCTCTACATTTCAGCTTGCTTTCTCATCCTTTTTGTGCAGTGCTATTTATTTAGACCCCTTGCTAACTGAAACAGAAAGTACATATTTATTCAAGTTGCAGAATGATTTATTTTCTTGGGAAACAAAGAATAAATATTACGTATTAAATGAATTATTCTAACATGAGTCTGCTTAGATACTTTAGGTAATTTCTATTCACCATGTCATCTTGGGGCTGGGTTAATTTGAAGTAGGCTAGAAAACTAGCCTTGTGATTAGATAATTTTCCTTTTCACTCAGATCCACCTTCTCCCCCACTTTCCTGGGCTCTGTTCTGTATCACAGGCCACAGAGGGATGAATTCTGCAAACTACATTTCCCAGATTCCCACCAAATTGGTTCTTTTGGGGCTCCGCCAATGAGAGGCACAGGCTGGAGACTGGAGATGAGACACCAAGGTATGTCTTCATCCCTCTCTTAGTTTCTGGAAGTATCTTTATTAGTGTCTGCAGCAACTCTGCACTTGCAGCTGCCACACTTTCCTCTGCAGTGCCAGCTCCTACTTTGCACTCCTCCAAGTTTCCAGCTCCCAAAAAGGAATTCAGACCCTGGACTCTGGTTACATCAGCTCCTTCTATTGTCCCTCCAGCCCTAGTAATAGTAGCAGCTACCTTGTGCTTAATCTAGGTTATCTCCCCTCTCCCTAGTTTTATCAGCTCTTCTAACAATTTGACTAGCAACTCATATAAAACTCCCTTCATTGAACTATCTGCCATGACTTCTGTTTTCCTAATTGCTCTGTGAGTGATAAACCCTGATAACATGGTATCTTAAAGCAGCAGGTAGGTACAAAAACAAATGTTCTTTGGGTCAGAAAAACTGCATTTGAAATCCGAACATTCCAATTCTTTAGAGTGTGACTGGAAAAGATACTTAAACTTTGAGTTTCAATATCCTCATCTGTAAAGTTCAGAAAACAATTACGATTCCATTGTGAATTATAAATAGTGAATGAGATAACTTCAGTGAATGCCCATAGACAATATCTAACAGGAAATACTGAATGTATATTCAGATAATTGTAAAGGTGTTTTCTTTTTTCCTCTAGGAAGCAACTTCACTGTTGCAACTTTAGCTCTCAGATCTTTATCTAATTGGCAGACTTCAAACACAATTGGTTTGAAAGGAAATCTAATCCTTTCACGTTCATGTGTGTTTAAATCTGCATTGCTATTTTCTCAGAGGTATGAGGGATATATTCTTGCTATTAAAAAAAGACTGTGACTAATTCAACATAAAAGAAATCATACTCAGACTGTCATGCAATCTTTTACACTAAAGTATATGTTCTAGGGTTCCTGAATTTTTCTATCCCTGAAGGGCAGTGGGAGAAATTGATCCACAGTTTTGTGAAACCCTCCCTTCTTAATGTCACCAAGACATCCATTTCTGGTAGCCCACAACTCAGTGGTATGAAATGTAGGCTATATTATGAGCAGAAATCTTCCAGAACATAATTTTCAACTACCAGTCACTGAGGCCTATCTCTTGTCATTGGCAAATACATTTATAACATCCTCGTTCTAAGCAAAAGTGTTTCCCTATAATTAGAGCAATTCCAAATATTAGAGGATTATGTATTGACCAACTGTTTTGTTTTTTAATCACATTTTTTGTGAACTGTAATATACACTGCAGAAAATGTACAAAGCAGGAATTTACAGCTTAATTTTTTCTCATATAGTGAACTTCTGTTCTGTGATCTTCAAGATCAAGGAATAAAATAAGGTCACCAACCTAAACGCCTCATTTAGATCCTGTCATAACCACTACTTCTCTCCTGTAAAGATAATCTGAATTTTATGATTATTTCCTTCTTTTCTTTATTCATAGTTTTACTTTCTAAGAATGTATCCTTAAACAGTATGATATATGTGTACCTGATATTTATACTAATTTGATGTAATAATCTAGAAGTGTCTACGTTTATCTTCTCAGCATACATTTATGGGAAACATACATGTAACTCTAATTCATTCATGTTTATGTTTCATAATATTTCATTGCTTGACTTACCATAATTTATTTTTCCATTTTACTTTTTAATGAGTATACTTCAAATAATGATACTAAGAATATGTTTGTATATGTTACTTCCTATATATGAGCCTATGTTTCTTTTAAGTGGAGATTTAAGATTAGAATTCCGAAGTTATAGGGCAAAAATATCTTTAACTTTGATAGATAATATCAAACAGTATTTCAAAGTACTTTAAACAATTTCTATTCTTACAATATCTTAATAGAATTTACATTGCATACATCTTTAACAACACCTGGTATTGTGTGTGTATGTGTGCATACATACGTGTTTCTTAAATTTTAGTGCTATCTTGTTATAATTTTAATTTCCTTTTTGTTGGTTACTAATGAATTGAGCATATTTTGTGTATTTATAGACCACTTGGGTATCCTTTTTGTGGGGAGGGGAGATTTAAGAGCTGGTTCAATTTTTTTAGAGCCCTATTTTTTAATTGGATTATCGAGATTTTCTTGTTGATTTTTTAGAAGTTCTTTATTTATTCAGGAAGCTCTTTATTAGCTATATGTACTATAAATGTCTTATACAGCTCCAGGTCTTTTGTCAATGAAGTAAAAGGTTGATTAAATGTACTACATTAATATTAAGAACTTTAATTGTCTCATAAAAAATAATTGGGCAAAAATCCTCAACAAAATATTAAAAAATCAAATACAACAGTATATTAAAAGAATTATTCATCATGATGAACTGGAATTCATCCCAGGGTGGTTCAACATAAGAAAATCAATGTAATACACCACATTCAAAGAACCAGCAAGAAAAACACGGGATCATCTCAATTGATGTAGGAAAGTGATTTGACAAAAATACAGCAGGTTTTCATGATAAAATCTCTAAGAAAACTAGGAATAGAAGTAAAATTTTTTAATGCAATGAAGTACTTAGGAAAAACCCACAGCTAACATCCATTATACTCAATGGTGAATGTGAAAGTTTCCCCTCTAAGGGCAGAAATAAGGCAAAGATGTCGACTTTCTCTGCTGCTATTCAACATTGTACTGAACGTTCTAGTCAGAGCTATAAGACAAGAAAAAGAAATAAAAGGTATCCAAGTTGGAAAGGAAGAGGTAAAACTAAATTTGCAAATGACATGAAGCTATACTTAGAAAGTCCCAAAGGATCCACATGAAAGCTACTAGAGCTAATAAATGAATTAAGCAAAGTTGCAAGGTATAAGAACAACATACAAAAATCAGTTGTGTTTCTATATATCAGCACTGAACAATCTGAAAAAGAAACTAAGAAAGAAATTCCATTTATAATAGCATCTAAAAGAATTAAATACTTAGGAAAAATAAAACTAAGGAGGTGAAAGATATATGCTGAAAACTATAAAACATTACTGAAACAAAACAAAGATCTAAATAAATGGAAAGATATCTCATGTTCAAAGCTAGGAAGACTTAGCATTATAAGATAATAATACTATATAAAGCCATTTTCAGATTAAATATGATTGCTATCAAATTTCCAAAAGCCTTTTTCACAGAAATGGAGAAACTGACCCTCAGATTCATATGGAATTGCAAAGGGCTCTGGGTGCCCAAAACTATCTTGGAAAAAAGAAAAAGAACTTGGAGGACTCACACTTGTCAACACTGAAACTTACTATAAAGCTACAGTAATTAAAACAGTATGATTCTGGCCTAAGGGCAGACATATAGACCAAAAAAATCTCAGCATTAGAGTTAAAACTATACAAAAGGTATATTTAGATAGTCACCTCCACTCCCACAACTCCTCCATCACTTTCTCATCCCCTCTAGGTAATTAGTCTCAGTAGTTTCTGCTTTACTTTTCACTTTTGTTTTTCTAAAAATAATAAGATACATGTGTGTGTGTGTGTGTGTGTGTACATATATATTCCTATTTCTTCTTCTTTATAATGAAAGGGAGCATGCAATAAATATTTCTTCAGATTTTCTTTTCTACTCTGACAGTGTAGCCTGAAAAAATCACTCTATCTCAGTTAAAATAAATCTTCCAATGAAGAACTCCACTATATGTATGTACCATAAATTATTTATTTAATCTTCTCTGTATGGACACTAACATTGTTTCCAATATTGTTCAATAGGAAACAAATGCTATAACCAATAGACTTGTGTTTTTCTTTTTTGTTTTGTTTTGTTTTGTTTTGTTCTTGTCTTCCTCCTCCTTCTCCTCTTCCTGGTATTTTTGTAATGTACCCTCTGGCTAAATTTCTGAAAGTGATACTACTGAATCAAAAGGTAAAGACCTAAGCATATTTGTTAAATTTTGCCAAATGACCTCCATAAAGATTGTACTATTGGGCCTTCTCACTAGCAGTGTATGAGAGTGCCTGTTCTCCACAGTCTTGTCAACAGAGGGTGTGGTAGAGCTCTCAAACTTCTGGCAATGTGATAGTGCAAGAAATTGTCAGTGTAGATTGAATTTACATTGTCCTTATTATATGCATCTTTTCACAAGTTTATGGACCATTTTCATGTCTTTTTAAAGTCTCTTTGAAATATAAAATTATTCCTTTTTTCCAATTTTTTCTATATCTTGTTGGTTGTTAAACATTATTTAGATTTTTTATTAGGATATTAATAATTTATCTGTAACACATGTTGCAAATATCTCCTCCCATATTGTCATTTTTCTTTTGACTTTGCCCATGTTTCTTTCTTCTTTTTGCTATGGAATTCTTCTTTAATTTTAAGCAGTAGAATTTGTCTCTTTTATTTCATCTGGGCTTTGACTAGTAGTTAAGAAAATTGGTTTTTCTGTAGTTTGGACAGGTTATTAGTGAATCCTTTTGCTCAAGAAGTTTTTGTTGGAGAGTAGAAGAAGCAGCCATTTTGTAGAATACACATGCTGTTGCTGATCTGCTGACTCACTTCATCGGCATGATGCTGCATCTAAGCTTGCAATTACTCTAGCTTCCTTGAATTTTCCTTCACTTTTTTCTGACTTCTGGGCCAGCTTACATTCATGGGTTTTCCAGCCTACTTGGAATCTTCCTTCTCTGACTGCCTTCCCAGTGGACTTCAAGTTCTAGCATCAGATATGTAAATATAGCCTTTAAAAGATTGTAAATAGAGCTCCCACAATTGGGAAAGCCAATCCCCTGTAATAAATCTGCATATCTATCATCTATATCTATTTATCTATCTACATATCTATCTATCTATCTATCTATCTATCTATCTATCATCTATCTATCTATCTATCTATCATCTATCTATCTATCTATCTATCTATCATCTATCTATCTATCACCTATCATCTTCATCATCACCTATCATCTGTCTAATCTACTAGTTGGGCTTCTCTGGTTGAACCCTCACTGTTTCACAAATCATTTCCATTGTAAATTATTTTGGAGAAATGTTGCAAGATATCCCTGATTCAAGATTCACAATAGATGTTATCATATTAAAGTGTCTAAGACAACCTAAAATGAAGAAACCTCACTTTATTCATCACAGCATTGCTACACTTTCTTGACTTATGAATAAAACCACTTACCTAAAATTGATTCATAGTTTTCCAAATAAAATTTGAAATTTGTATCAAGATGAGTATGTTTAATCATAAAAGAGCAATTTCCAGTCTTTCTCAACATTGAAACTAAAAAGCATAAGTTTGGGATAGTTTTTCTTATTAACAAAACTAAACTTTTCTTTAAAGGTTCATTCCTTTTGGTCTATGATCAACAGAGCTGAAAAACAAATGACTATTAATTTGTCTCTTCCTTTTCTATTAATATTAACAGAACTCACAATAACCAGGAGAGCTAAGTCCTGAACACATGTTCCAGTTGTTCACTTTACATATGCAACCAGCCAAGAGGGCAAGTGTAGGTTGAAATCAATACTGACCTCTTTTAAAAAATAATTTGCCTTGTGGGGCAGAGGATTATTTTGTCTAATTAATACAAAGGCTCTGTCTGCTCTCCAAGATGTATGACTATGAGCTGTGCATACATGGAGACATGTATATCTAATCTCAACAAAGATGCCATATATATTTGTGTCTATAAAAGTTTTGCTATTATTTCCATTTTGCTGATAAGGAAATCATATTTCAAAGAAGATAAATAATCTGCACATAATTCCAGAGCTAGTAAACAGACTCCAAACTACCTTTATTTATTTTCTACTCTAATAGTCTCTATTACACTATATTGCTCCCATACACTGTACTTCGTCATGTGTTACACTTTTAAAGTTCTGAGTAACTTCTTGTATATCCTCTTTAAAATCTAGATTGATCTCAATGTGACAAGTGGAAAATTAATGCCTTTCATTCTACTGTGTATTGCTGAAATGCTTCATATATACGTCATTCAAAGTAAATTCTGTAATTTTATTTTGAAAATTAATTCTACATATTTTACTGACTTTTCTCTAAGCTTCTGTGTTTTTTGAACTTTAAAACTATCTGCAACCAATCATGGGACAGAAAAATGTACCTAAGTGTCCTCTACGAAGTTGCTAAGCCATGTGATATTACAACATAGAATACTGCTATATGTTAGAACATAAATGACAAAAGTTGCACACAAAACAATTGTTTTATTTTTTAAATAGTATCTATTTATATTTTACATTATTTAAGTACCATTGTACTTTTGAATAAACATCACTTGACATATTCAGTTCCCTTGTCCCATAAAAGGTAGCAATTTGTTTATTGTCTAAATCATGAAACACGGTGCTTTTTAAAAAGACTCAGTAGAAAACATTTAAAAATTGACCAGTTAACAAACGTGTGGACTAGTCACTAGATGGCAGACAACTGGATATTTGGGGAATATGAAAACGTCAGTAAATGGTTTGCAATAGAAACATGCAAAAAAGGCATAAGACTAATAAAAGAGGTAAAATAATGGAAGATTCTTTTTCAACATGCTTTTATTTTTCCAAAAACATCATGATCCTGAGTAAACAAATTAGGGAACCATGTTGATTGCTATATGAAACTGTTAAATCATGCAACTCAATTCATAGTTTTGCAAGCCAGTGAAAGAAAATGGTTAAGCCATGTCAGGCAAAGCACCATGTGGTGCAGCTATAAAACAGGATTTATTGGGAGTAAATTTACAAACAGAGAAATGTAAAGCACACACATTTTCCTGAACTCTCCCTATGCCACAGTGAAGACTGGACATAGGTCTGCACATATCACATTGTACTAGACAGAAGAAACCTTCTCCCCAAACATCTAAATATTCATGTTTTCATTATGGAGAGCAGGGGAAATCTATGTAACTAAGAAACAGAGGAACTCACTGGTTGGGGAAATGGCTTTGTTAGAAATGGGAGTTCCTGAAGCCCCATAATTGGTATTAGCCTGCTATTCTGATGAGCTAATTCAGAATACTGACTTCTAAATTATTAAAGGAGGCAAAGAGATTAACCATCAGAATCCTCCAGATTTATTGCTCCTTGTATATTTAACCAGTGTAGCGTGAAACTTCAGTAGGGAAGTTCTATGGATTATAAATGGAGAATCAATAATTGTAAATTTTTTTTGCTTTTTTTCCCCATCAGTCCAGACTTTTATCTTACTTCTAGGAGAATGTATTTTTCTCCTTTGGGAAATACATTTTATGTGGTTTTGATAAGACTAATTCTGCCCCCAACATTTTCTTCCACCTCCTGGACAGTGGTATGTGTGATTGAGCCAGTGGTTGCTGTAACACCAGGCATGTCCCATCGGTATTCCCCTGGACAATTTCCTCCATAGCTATCAGAGAGAGAAATCCTCTTTCTGATGGGGATGTTAAGCAGTAGATTATGAATCTAGGGCTTCCAGCAGAAATTCTATCCCCCTAACAGAGAGAATCACCAAAACAAAATAAGCACTAGCAAAAGTGGAAGAAAAAAGAACTGAGGACACTGTATACTTTATATTCAGTTATGACTGAACCCAAGTCTATTTTCTTTTTGAATAGGCAAATAAATATCTATATTGGATGACACTGATTTGAACTGAATTACTCTTTTTTGTACATAAACAAGCCATCACTGGAATAATACTGAAAAAAAATATCTGCCACTTTCATTTATGCTAGCAGAATTAATTATTCCAATTCTCATAGAAAGTAGAGACCTATTCTTCCAATTTTAAAGTAACTGATGTACTATTTATTATACTAATATTATGACTGATGATTGATATTTTGGTAGACAAAAAAACAATGTGCTTTCTAAGGGAGGATAATTTACTCTTGGGAAGGCCCAAAAGAACACTATATTGCAACACTTCAGAATAATAATAATAAAAAAAACAGAGAATACTAATAATGCAATAATTCCAGAAATAGCAGCGATGGCATCATCAACCACAAAATCTTCTATAAAAATTTCATATATACTTTTTCTTTTAAAAAATATTGTATGAAGCAAGCATTCACTGTTACATCATCAAGAGGAAAATACTAATAATGTATTCTGTTTACTTTTACAATATATTATAGCTGAAAAAAATAAAACAATTTTCTTAAACAATTATGTTGGTGCTCTTTACTTCATAAATCTAAGATACACATCCTCTATCTTTCTGTATTATTACTTATTTATATAGTTTTTTATAGAAAAGTAAAAAAGAATAGTGTTATATATGTTGAATATGAGAGAGATGGGAATTGATAGTGACATTTATTTTATTATTTATTTTTGAAGTTCATTAACTTTAAGAGATTTTAATGACATTGTAGATCTTCAAATATTGCAGACTTAAGAGAATTAAGAAATAAGTATTTCAATATTCTCTTCTGATCTATATTTCAGTGATTTTATTCAGAGTTAATTAGAAAAACCTTAAAAGTGGTAATGAACAAAAGTTTTATTTTTATTAGAATTATGTTGAAGAGTTAGCATATAGTGCAGACTTCTTAAATTACAAAGTCAGGGATCAGTGGATCTATTTCTTGGTCACTTTTTCAGATTAAAGTTATATATTAGTTGGATTGTGTTCAGCTCTGAAATATATTACTTTATTTCTGGGTGCAATCAATGCAGAGAAAATTCTCAAAAATATGTATATTTTTTATAAATATTCCCATTTTGATTATATCTTTGATAAAATATTTGACACATCGAAAATATGAAAGCATCCACATGACATGTAGTCATTTCTTCTTTTTTAAATATCTTGTGGCTAAACAATGCTTTTAAAATTGTTAATTCTTTATATTCAAATGTATTTTAAAGTTTCAAAAGTGTTCACTGGAAAAAAAAATTTTGACCTCTTAAATATAAATCAATCAAGAATCAGAAAACTTCAGAAAAATTGCCATGACTACAACAGGGATAAATTGGGTATCTGTTTGTTTTTTTCATGTCCAGCATCCATTTTCCTTTTTTAGGGTAATAATACTTCAGTTTCTTTGGGGGGAACTGCATCTTTCTTCTCACTCTGACACCTCTTTCCCCACCACTGATACCTCCAACATCACAGGGTCCAGCAAACTATATGGCCCAAAAAGCACTGATTCTCACACTAAAACTTGGATTTGCTACAGAACACTTTTTTTGCTCTGGGACCCACTCAGAGCTGGCAGTCTTTTATGTCACCTAGTTTCTGGGCTAAAGTAGTGTCCCTAGGTATGGAATATGTTTCCCACAAAACCTAAAGAAGTTCACCAGGTATTGCACTTTCTTTTTTATGATAGGAGGTCCAAGATGTAATGATCTCTCTTTTACTTTAGAGGCTGTGTCCTGGCACTGAATTCATAAAAATTGTTTAGATATCGTAGGCCCCTGACTCTTCCTCAGATTTATATCTCATCCTCTGGATTGCACATGTCTTACCAAGCTTACCATTGTGATAGTCAACTCTTGATTATTCTGCCTGATCAATATACTATCACTGATGTAATGAATCAGTGTGATGTCCTGTGGGATAGCCAGACAGTCTAGAGCTCTTTAGACTTTATTATAATAAAACAAGTAGAGTCAACACAGCCCTGAAGCAAAACTGTTAATGAATTCATTTGTCTGTTCCACATGAATTCAAACTGTTACTGTTCTTCTTTTCCGATTAAAATAGAAAGAACACATTTTTCAAATCAATGGTCATATACCATGTGCATGAGGCCATATTAATCTGCTCTAACCATGATACCAGTCCAGCACAGCAGCTACAATCGAGGCTACTACTTGTTGACATCTGCAGTAGTCTACGGTCATCCTCTCGGATCCATCCAGTTTCTCTAAGGTCCAGATGGTGAATGAAACAGAGATAAAATGGGGACTACTGTCCTTGTAGCCTTGAGATCATAAAGGTAGCATTACTTTTCACCATGTGCTCCAGACGTATTAGTGCTTTTGATGCACACTCTTGGCCAGAGTGAAATTGCTTCTCCTCTCTTGGCCAGAGAGGAGAAGCAGTTCCAGAAGCTTCCAGTGTTTTTTCCCACTATGACAGCACTTATCTCAAAAAGGAGCTAAACTCAAACTATTAAATATGGACAAATCCCATAGAAGGAAAGATAACATTATAAATTGCAGCACCATACACTGATTTTCTCATTAAATACTAAACATCATGGTGTATACCTTGTTAAATAAACATTTATTTGATATAATTTGAATATATATATATATATTAGAGTAGCTAATATATATATATATTTCATTAGCTACTCTATATATATATATATAGAGAGAGAGAGAGAGAGAGTAGCTAATGAAATTTTTCTTTAAAAGCATTAGACATTTGTATTAAGCTTTAGCACTAAAACCAAGAGTCATTTGACAAGGAATCCAGTGGCATGAGGATGGAAATGCTGAGGGACCATAAGCATTGAGGAGCCTGCCAGGAGATACATCTGGAAAACTGATTTTTGTTTTACCTAAGCTTGCACTGGACACACACAATGCATTTGGGTTGTTTTGTACCAGCTGGTGAATAATTTGACATGTAGCCAGAATCTGCAGAACAGCCCAGTGTCGCTAGGGGACCTAGACGATATAAAACTGCTATGGGAAAGACAATGTTAATTCCTGTGGTATCTACCACACCTGTACCTCCTTATCAAGAACTTTGGGAGATCTGAGAAGTAAATCCTCCCTAGAAGCATGTACTGTCCTCTATCTTTTCTCCATTAAAGAAATTTAAATCCTATAACTTTGTGGCATTTCTACCACCCCATTCTGAGAGTATTGGCACTATATTTAGCCACTACTAATTTTTAGTTTCTTCATCAATAAAACAGAGATAAGGACCTTGTGAAGAAAACATGAAATAACAAATGGGAAGCATTAATCATAGTTCCTGACAGGTGATAGGAGCACAATACCTATTGAATATTCAATATCATTACTTCTGATTAACAAGTGTAACAATATAGGTATAATAGTAATTTGGGGAATGTCAGCTCATTTTAAGAGAACTCCCTTTATTAATGCAGTATTGTCCCAACTTCTGTATCTAGTCCTATAGGCAGCTGAAACCATGGTAACAATACATGTTGTCATTCTAGATACTATTGATTGGACAAGTGTTGGACAGCAGGCCTGAGCTGAGTTAACCAGATTCTCTCTTCTAGGAATGTGAAATCATCATGCCATTAGGTTCTATAAATGCTGAAAGTGAGGGACTCATAAATCTTAGAGGGGGGAGCTTTCCTCTGTCTTATTTGCAAAAAGTCATAGAGAAAAATGATGTTCAGGATAATAAGAATTTAGCAGATAGAGAAACAGAAAGAATGAAATGCATGTCTACAACTTTTAAAACTCTTGCTTCCGGTCTTCCCTTAAAGGTTGGCTCCCTTTGAATTCTAGGATAAACCCCAATGTCCCTCCTGTAAAGGTACATTGTTACTTAGCTGGAGTTATTCCTCATTTTGCATATTCAAAAGAAATTTAAAGCAAAAAGAAAGTGTTCCCCAGATTTTATCTTTTACTGACATTAATATTTGAAATTACTTCTGTTTTATTTTATCATAATATAGTATCAAGGTCTACATGATCAGTATGTAAAAACATTTTAGTAACATTACCTACTTAATTGGTTATATTTTATATCCAAGAAAATTACCTTGAAAACCATATTGTGCAGAGAAAAACTGATTGTTAAATTCTGAGACCAAAATAAAGTTTTTTTTTTTAATTCTAAATAAAAAGTAAATTAAAATTGCTTTAAAAATATGTTAGCACTCTTGTTAACAGAAATGTAACTTTATATATTTACTAATGGAAAAATACACAAGGTTTAAATTAAATTATTAAGTGTAACATACAACTTAAAAACTATTTTTCTCCTTTAGAAACAAAGAACTTCTCAGTCATATTAAGAGCTGAATTACCTCTTCTAGTTCTAACACGTTTTTCTGAATTGTATTCTATATTATATCCATTATTTTGGCATAGTTACTAGACTATTTAAATGGTGGTTACCACAAATAAAAAAAGAGGGAACAAAAACTAAAAGTAATCCCATTAAAAAAATAAATATATAGGGCTTGAAAAAAGATCATCAAACATAATTCAGTGAAAGAATTCTGGAATGGGGTTTCAAAGAAAATTAAACTCAGTGTAGCAAAGAGAATCATGATTATTTGTGAAAATATTTGCAGAGGACAACTTCTACTGAGCTAAAATCCATGGTTTGCGATCTTGCCTGTGTCATGGTAGGTTAGTATTCAAAGAGAAAAAGCTATGAAGCCCAGTTGGAGATTAAATAATTCTTTGTTAAATAATCATAGATCTTGTTCAAGAGACTCAGCCCATCTTAGAAGACTCTAAGAAAAATAATGACAACCACTGAGACCACTGAAGTTCTATTCTGGAAAATAACAGGGCAATCTCAGAGAAAAGTGCATATCCTATATAGAAAAGAATTCATAAAATTTACTTGACAATAATTCATACTTCATTATTTCTTATATCATGTGGTAATTCAGGCCTCAACACTGTATTTTTAGAATTACTGAAGTTTACTTTAATCGAAAACATAAAAACCAAACCCACACTATTTGTTTGCTCTTCTGATGTATGCTGTTCTGAAATGTTGCTTTCTCTGTCTTTATAAACAGCATAGTAAACAAAAGTTTTTGTCATAATTTAAAATATTATCAGTTATACTGATTTTACATTGCTCTATTTTTCAAGTACTTAATCTCTTTTTCCAGTTTCACTGAGTAATAATGAACATGTAATATTGTATATGTTTTTGTACCATGTAATGATTTAATAGATGTATATATTATGAAATTATTATTATAGTGACTTTACTTAACATTCTTAATCGCATATAGCTACAACTTTTTTCTTGTGATAATTTGTAAAATTATTTTCTAGCAACTTTCAAATATACAATATTGTTAACTCTAGTCACCATGCTGTACTTTCTGACCACCTTTACCCCATTCCCCCACCCTTCACTCTCAAACTCGTAATCAATCTATTCTCTGTTTCTATGAGTTTGTTTGTTTTTTTCAAGATTCTACACATAAGTATCATACAGTATTTGCCTTTATCTGTCTGACTTATTTCACTTGGAATAATGCCCTCAGGGTCTATCCACGTTGTCACAAATGATGTGATTTCCTTTTTTATGGCTGAATAATATTTCATTTTATATACATCACATTTTATTTATCCATTCATTCATCAGTGCATACTTAGGTTGTTTTTGTGTCTTAGTTATTATAAATAATGCTGTAATAAACAACTGAGTTGCAACCTCCACCCCAAATAATTCAAATAAAAATGAGCAAAGCACCTGAAACTTTTCTATTTATATAGATATTTTATCTATAAAACACATAAAATATATTTTATCTATAAAATAGAAATTTTTCTAAAGAAGATACTCAAATGCCCAACAGATACATGAGAACACGCTCAACATCACTAATTATCAGGGAAATGCAAATCAAAACAACAGTGAGGTATTATTTCACACTTATTAGTATGGGTGTTACCAAAAAGACAAGAGATTACAAATGTTAGAGAGGATGTGGAGAAAAATAAGTCCTTGTGAATTATGTAAATTGGTGCAGTCATTATGGAAATCATTATTACGATTCCTCCAAAAATTAAAAATAGAGCTACTATATGATCCAGCAATTCTACTTCTGGGTATACGTCCTAAACTTTTTTTTAATATATTTCTGGTCTCCATCCTAGATTTAATATTGCCAGCTACCATACTTTTATACTTGTGTTCCTGCTGATGAAAGTTCCTTGATGATTCTAATATACTATAATTTAAGGAATCAGAAAATCAAACTACTGTAATTAGAATGTTGGATAAGATATGAATAAATGGACCCTCTTGCAGCATCCAAGAGGTTTTCCTGTTGAAGGACATGAAAACAAGTTAAAGGGTTGTATTCTGACTTCTCAGAGAAAATTTTTAAATTAAATTCCCTATCATTGCTTAATTTGTATAATCACTAGAGAAATGATATACAAGTGTAGGAAATAATTTAACAAACTCTAGAAAATAAAGTCACACAAAACATTTGAACTCGGAAAAATATATCACTGGGAATTGGAAATAGCACAGAGGTCCTACCTGTGAACTTCTTGAAGACTATCTTCCATACCATAAGAACGCATGTAGTAAATATAACCTCATTAAAATTCCAGGACAGTTGACGCTTCTATATCTCTTCAAAAAGAACATACTATCCCTTTGTGACTTTGTTTATATAAAGCTCATGCTTGCTCTTCTTCATCTACTGGGCAGAGAATTTCCCACAAGGAACTCAGAAGGTGGTGCCAAATTAAATCAGTCTGAGTCCATCAATGATAATTTTACCAAATATAAGAGATCAATAAAAGCATTACAAAATGCACCTACCACCAGCTCCCTGGGACCTCATTCACTTTCAAGAGTTTGAGATAGATGTGTGACATTCTCTGTACTCAAGTCTCCCCTATCATCTCACTTTTTGCTTGTCAGAGCACTACTATTCTAGTCTCTTTTATTCTTCACTTGTGATTAGCTCCACCCATGGTGAGAATTCAGCTATGTCTCACTTATTTGAAATGAAGAACAAGATTATTCAATGGATAAAATGTGCCTGTTAAGAACCTGGTCCTTCAGAAACCCCTTCTAATGCCCCAGGGCAAATGTCTTACTGTAGGAGTTTTTCTGATCTGAACAGATAAGGGCAGAACTTTTGCTTTCTTAGTAAATATCCAAGGATTAAATTTAAGCCAGCTCCAGTGAAGATATTTCCAAAAGAGGGATATGCTTCAATATTTCCAAAATCTGCAGGACTCCAAACCCCCAAATTTCAAAATACTAGAACAATATATAATACAACAAAATGCTAGTACAGTATATAAAATTATATGTATATTTTATATGACCTTAAGAAGAAAAATATCTAATTTTCAATTTTTTGAAGGCATCACAAAGGCTTCTTTTATTTGGTGGCCTCCATACATCTAAAACTTTTCTTTTAGAGCCAAATATTCTCCTCAATCAATTACACAATATCTTTTTCACATTGTTTGTATCCTATGAAACATAATATTCCAAGTCTGATGAACACCAGTCTTACAATAATTTCCTTGCAATAGTGAGATACTAAGAGTGAATAATGTGCTCTTAGCTCATTTCAGTGATCATTACATCTTTATGTGCAATGAGGTTTTGCACATTATGAAAAAAATTCCAGATGAAAGTCTTCCAAAATGTAATTCAAATATAAAAAGACCCACCCTCACAGCCAACTGACTTTAGATACTTTGACACAATGTATATCTCTACCCTAAATTTTCTTAAGGGAATCTTTGTAGGAATTTCCCATTATACTTCACAAATAAAATCTCCTACAAATACCAGTGAAACATCTTCCCTCTCCCTACATTTCCACACTCATCCAAGTTGCTAAAAAAAAAAAACAAACAACCTCTTTACCTTAGAATCTACTCTCCAGCACTCTCCACTCAATTTGTTCACCATTAGACTGCTTCTTATTTCTTCTTCCATTATCCATTATCTCACAGAAGCATGTCTAGACTTTCTACCTCTGCTCACCAGGCGTATAATACCATGGTGGAATTAATATTTATAGAGGACAGCAAAGGTAGACCCTGGCACTCATTTCTATAATTTCTCTTATAAATAATATATATTTGTAAAAAAAAAAAAAAAAAAAAAGAATGGTGACTAGAATTCTCCACTTGTTATACCAGTTAGAGAAAAAGATTTTTGGTGAAGTGATTTTTCTCATGTTTCTCAAATTATATCACATATAAATCATTCTTAAATCATTTATTCACAAGATATTTACAGAACTTCTGCAATGTGCATACCTCAATGCTAAGACTGTATAAGATAGAATAAAGTGAAAGATTTGATATGTGGTCTGAATCCTTCAGGAACATATTGCTAATTGTAAGGGTAACTGAAATTGGCACTTTAGAGTATGAATGTGACATAAAATCTGCTACTACAGTGTACATTTAGAAAGCTTTCTACGTGGCAAGCACCTTAATGCTCTAACAACCTGTACAAATTATTATCATGTACTGAGTTTCATTTCCAAATGTGGAATGGAGGAATAGTCCACTAAGCATGGCAATTAAAGATACAAAGTCATGCTTTTGCTCCCTTAAGAAAGATCAGACTCCCAAAACCAGTATCTTCATAGTTGATGTTATTGTGAGAATGTAAAAAGCAGAGGGTGGCAAAAACCTGTTGCCTGTATATGAATGTGAAGAGCAGTTATGTTGTTTCAATCTCTGCGGGAAGGATTCGGTAACCGTACTACTGTTGTTAAATACAAGATACCAAAGAATCATAAAATAGCACTGTGTACAGTTATTAAAAACTTAACAAATTAATTAATAATTGGGAAATATCAACATTTTGTAGCTTTGTGGAAAGGTGTGAATGCCAACAAACAGCTGTTTAGTTGTTTTGTGTTATTGTATGAAAAAAGTTATGAGGTAAATCTCCCAATATTGCAACAAATATAACAAATAAATTACAAATGGTCACAGAATGCCTTTAAATTCCTATAACCTTTAAAGCTATCTAACTCTCTAAGCCCCCAACTGATAACAGCACACATTACATATCCACTTGTGACAAAATAAAAATGTGTACTTGTGTCTATCAGTGTTGACTGATACTTGTGTTCCAACACACTGTATTTCAGAAATACACTTTATATATGTCTGTGATATCAGTTCTTGTTTTGTGATTTCTGCTTCTAGCTCTATGAAAACTTCTTGGTTATCCCCACTAAATGATATATAACTAGTGTCCTTGGTTAAAATCTCCACTAAATGATATATAACTAGTGTCTTTTTGCTTGAATTAAAGCTTCCAAATGTATTGTGTTTTATTTTATATCAGTTCGAACTTTATAATGCAGGCTATGAATAATTCACTTTGGTTGAATAAAAGCATCTAAAGGTGAATAAGTGACTAACTAGAATGATGCATTTTAAATATGATCTCTGGGCACTTTACATTCCTAAACTGTCTTGTAGGTCAAAAATAAAGTTTAAAATGGTACACTAAAGTTTAAAGGTTGTCATCCAGATCTCAAACATAAGCACACACACATGAAAAAGCTTTAAATTAAGCAGTTAAACAGGAAGCAATCACTCCAATAGAAAATGTTCAAAATAATAAATGTAAAATAACAAAAAAAGGTAAAATTCACTAATGATAATATAAAAATTAAAACAAAAAGACGATATCCTTTAAACCAAGTAAGAAGGACTGCTGTCCTGGCTCTATAGAGTTACAGATATCACAAAGCAAAAAAATTTTAAGATCACACCTAAGTGTTTCTGTCACTTGCAGTTTTATTATAAAAATATCTTATAAAACATAATAAAGTCTTCAAAAATAAATCTAAAATTTTAGTTGTTTTAAATAATTTTTAGTTTCATTAAATAAATATGTATTGTGTATTTTCTTTTAGTAGATAATTTTAAATATATCAGGAGAAAAATATTTTTTAAAGAAAATTAATTTTAATGTTTTTATTTTTCATTTCATAGCATTCATGTTTTTAGTGAAAATGCTTCAAATTATTTACATTTTGAATGTAATAACATTTTTTAATTCTTAAGTTACTTAATACAAAATAAATTATTTGAAAATTCAGTTATAACAAGACAACTAGTAATTTTGCTGCTATAAAGGCAAAACTACATAATTTATAGAATAGATGATAAAATAATTTAGGAATTACTGTCTTTATTTTATTACTTATCTAATCAATTGCTAAACTATTTATATGTAATGGTAATAATTAAATTTATTAGTTTTGCTATTTTGTGACTTTTAGTTATATGAAACCCAGAGCTTAACACAAATTTTTGTTTTGTATATTTTTGAAGTTTAGAGAATAGTACATTTTAACAGATTTTTAGCTTGAATTTTAATTTTAAAATATTTGGACATAAAGCATGTTGCCTTCTATTTGTACTCTTGCCCAGGGCCTCACAAATGTTAGAGCGAGGTCTACAAAAGTACATGTCTGTTTCTATGGCAAGATTATGGCAAGCTTTTGAAAGAAACTGATAGTATCTTCTTGTCTGGCAATTTGGAAATATATAATTTGTATTAAAATAAAATAGTCTGAAAAAATTTTCAAAGCAGTTAAGAAACTAGAAAGACATATGACACAATATTTGAATTATACTGTCCATTTTTATTTATGAAATTACTGTCATCCTTTATTTTCTGTATATTCCTTTGTTAATTTCTATATTTTCTAGATATTCTACACTAATCATAAAAGATTTTATAAATAAAATGAGAACATAATTTAATGCTTCTATTATAGTACCAACATTTACATAAATTTAAGAATTTCGTTTTCATGATCTCAATGATCTTTAATTTGATTATTAGAGGAAGGCATTTCCTTAAGCAAGATAGTTGAAATAAAAACATACTTTAAACAGTGATTATATCAAGTGTTATATTCTCTTTCCATTCATATTAACTGATCATAAAGAGTATTTAAATAAATTAAATGAAGAAATTTCCTTAGTTTTGTTTCCCTTCTCTTTTCTCCTCTCCTCTGATCTCTCCTTTTCTTTAATATATACTAGGATGTCTTTAACAAATTAATCACAACTTCTTTCTTGACTTTCTTAGGATAAAACTATATATAAAATAAGTCATGCCTTGGTGACAACTGGAGTTTGATAAAATAAAAATACATGAAGGAATAAAATGTTAAATTTTGATTTTATAAATTTCTATGAGACTTGGAATCATGTTAGATGTTACAAATATATTTTCAATGATGTTTCTTTAGCTTTAACATTAGAAAATGTAAAGTTGAAATTTCTCAGAAACTTTCATTCCTTTTTAATTTGTGGCTTTCCTTTTATTATATGACATTAGTTAACGAAATCCAATGTTTCAAGTGTACAATTCAGTAGTAAGTTATATTTACATTGCATTGTATGTTCACTGCCCATAGAGTTCTTTCTTTCACATATTTGTCCCCTTTTACCCACCTACCTCGCCCTCTCCCCGCCATCTTCTGGTAACCACTAGTCTATAGTCCATATCCATAAGTCTCTGTTTGTTTGTCATGTTTGTTTGTTGCTTTTAGATTTATATCCTCCATATAAGTGATATCATGGCTTTCATTCTTAACCAAAGAGCTTTCAACATCACTCAAAATAAGAGATCGACATATGCTACCAACAGTACAAAATTAAACTAAAAATTTGCCATACCTTTGTAACCATAGGTCTTTTGAGATCAAATGTTTTGATATTTTTGGCCATGCCTTTCTTGGGTTATTTCTGCACATAATTAAAAATAAATTATTAAAAGCACGAAATAATAACATCAATCATCTAATGATGATGGTGATGATGATGCCTGTAGTGATATTTAGCATGATGGTATGGAGGAGGAAATTGGAGTTGGTGTGATAACAGGGTACATGTTTGGGCAGGATGATTGACCATCAGTAACAAGAAACCCAATTAATACAGATTAGCACAGAATATATGAGTAAGGATTTAATATTTAGTTGGCATAGCTTCATGGACTATTAGAACTGAAAATAAAAAATCCTAACCATTTCATTTTATATATATTCCTGGATTTTTTACCATAACAAAAAGATGTATGTATAATATAGAAAATAAGGGAAATGTTGGGAAAATAAAGAAAATTTATATAATTATATCATCTAAATTATTGTTAATATTTTAGTCTAGGGTTTTTTTCTTTCTTGTGTATGTTTTTTAAAAAGGGCCAAAATGTGTACACTCATGTCTATATATACCTACTGTACACACATTCTTATAACAGATATTTTTACTATTCAACATGTCAATTGTAAGGGTGCACTTGTCCTAAATGCTTGCAGATGATGGTGATTACTGAATAAAAAGTTCTATACAATTTACTTTATGAAATGAATATGTTCTTGATACTGAAACCAGAAAAGAACAACATAAACAATTAATGATATATATATATATATAAATAATTATGTATATATGACATTCTTTCATATATATGTATATAAAAATATTAGTAAATAAATTAGTAATACAGTAAGAATTGTAACCTAATGGGGTTTATCTAGAAAGGCAAAGAGGGTTCAGTATTGAAAAACCTATCACTATGATTCAGTACATTAACACATGAAGCAGAAAAGCCAAAGGATATTTTGATAAAATAAAAAGAAACTTTTGATACCATTACCACATGTAAGTTAATGTACTTAGTTAACTAGAAACATGGAAATTTCCTTAGACTGATTTTTTTTAAAAAAGGCATTTAAAAGATTGGGAAAGCAGCTAAAAGATTAGAGGCATTCTCATTAAACACAGGGATAAGTTCAGATTGGTTCCATTACTGCTACAATCCAACATGAATGTCCAATGTTAAATAATAACAGAACAAACAAATAAAAATCAATGTTTCCATGTGTCAGATATTTACCTATAAAATTAAAGAAAAGCAATGGAGACAGTATTAGAATGAATCAATTGGTTCAGAAGATATACTATATTCAAGATCAACTTAAAAATGAATCATTACCTCATATCAACAATAACTGTCTACAGCCATGCTACCCTGAACAAGCCCAATCCCGTCTGATCTCAAAAGTTGAGCAGAATTGGGCCTGGTTAGTACTTGGATGGGAGACCACCTAGGAAGACCAGGTGCTGTAGGCATAAAAAATAAAAAAAATAATAAAAAAAGATTGTAAGCTGACAAGGTCCTTGCAATCTGTGAGGTCAACCAAAGGTTGCCTCACCTAAAACAAAACAAAGCAAACAAACAAACAAACAAAAACAATAACCAACCAGCATTTGTTATAGAAAAATAAAACCCTTTACAAATACAATATAATTTTAAAAGCCCCCAGAATTATGTTAAACTAAAGTCTGCAACATTTTTATAGAGAAAATTATATAACATATATGAAAGACATAAAAGAAGACCTGAATAAATGGAAAGATAGACAGTTTTCCTGGATAAAAGGCAGACTACAATTATCTCTTAATTTTTTTCAAAATTCTATGTATATGCAATGATAATTCCAACAGGGTGCTTGGATGAACAAAGTAAATTTATATGAGAGTTAAATTACGTGTTTAGCTATTTTATTGTAAAAAAAAAGAATAGAGAAACTCACGCTACAGATAGAAAGATATTTGTACAGCTATGCAAATTAAAATAATGTTGTATTTAATGAACCTTTTAAAGAGAATTATGAGTCAAGAAACATACACATATATGGACACTTGGTATATGACAGACTTGGCATCATAAAATGTAGAAAGCAAACGCTGCTCAATAAAAATGGTGGAAAACTTGGCTTTCCATGTAGAACTAAAAGGACATACATTTCTAGGTTAATTGAAAGGACATACATTCTAAATAGATAAAAATTTTAAATAAGTGTTTAAACAATTAGATGAAAAAATTAGAATATTTTTATAATCTCATATTAGGGGAAACTTTTTTATATATACATAACAACACACACACACACACACACACACAACCAAGTATATCTGAACAAAGAGATAAAAGGTAGGTCATTATTTTAAAGATTTAAAAAACGGATTTACAAACTGCAAATTCATGTTTAAGTTCCCATGTTACATTTCTGCTTAAGACTCTCCAATATTTCCCATCTCTCACACAGTAAAAGCTAGAGTACAATGACTTTTAGGCCCTTTATTATATGGTTCCTTGGTACCTCTTTTACTTCATCTCCTACTGTTGTCCCCATCACACTTTCCATTCCAGCCACATTAGCATCCACATCAGACTCATTCAGATCTCAGTGCCATTGCACTTCATGTTCTCTCTCCTTCTCCTTCTCTTTCATTGCCATCTGCCCAGACATCCTCATGACTCGTTTTCCCTTTTCTTTTTTAGATATCTCACTTTCATGATATTTGCCCTTCATCAGTTAGTTACCTTTCTAGACAACTCTATTTAAAATCCCTCTTGGCTATTGTGAATAATGTTGGAATGAACCTGGCTAGGCAGATATCTCTTAAAGATACTGATTTCAGTTCTTTTAGGATATATAGTCAGGAGTAGGACTGCTGGATCATATGGTTGTTCTATTTTTAATTTTTTGAGGAACTTCCATACTGTTTTCCATAGTGTCAGCCCAATTTATATTCCCAACAACAGTACACAAGGGTTTGCTTTTCTCCACATCCTTGCCAATGTTTGTTATCTCTTGCCTTTTTGATAATAGCCATCCTGACAGGGCTAGGGGAGGAGGAAATGGAGTTATGTAGGTGAAAGGGTACAAACTATCAGTTATAAGGTAAGTTCTGAAGATCTAATGTACGACATGGTGACTTCAGTTAATAATACTCTATTGTAAACTTAAAAGTTGCTGGGAGTAGATCTTAGGCATCCTCACCATGAAAAAAGGAGTTAATTATATTAACTACATGAGGTGATGGATATGTTAATTATCTTGACCTTTGTAATCATTCTACAATGTGTATGCACATCAAATCAACATGCAGTATACCTTAAATATAGATAATGATATTTGTCAATTATTTCTCATTAAAGTTAAAAAAATTAAAACTTAAATCCCTCTAACTCTCCCTATCACTTGTTGTATTATCCCTAAAGCAGTTATCTCAGTCTGACATTTTATCTATTTTTATCTTTTATATTTTTATTTTCTCTATCCAAATCTCTGCAGCCTGCTTCTGAGCTATAAGCTCCATAAAAGCAAATGTTTTACAAGTTGTTTATTTCCACATTTCCAGCACCAAAGACAGAGCCTGGCACTGCCTCAATACATTGGGGATATCTGGAGAGAAATGGGCAGGACATAATGATTGGATGAAACTTTTTCTATAAATCTATTTATATTATAATCTATTATATTAAAATATACAAAGTGAAGGTGAGGAATTATAATTAGTGGCTTATTTTGCATAGTAGGAATATAGGGTTTTAATATTTTCCTATACTTTTAAAATTTATCAAACTAAAAAATGACTCAAAAACTTAGGTAAAAGTCATTACTAGTGCCAAGAATATTCACACACTTGAGATTCTTAATCCATATTGCCAACTTTTCAAAAATGGAAATAACCTAGTAGCCAATAAGTTAACACTGAAAAAAAGACAGTATAATAAATCTGATGAAATTCCATACAACCATTAAAAAGCATATGCTACTATTAAGAATATATAATGAAATGGTAAAATATTCAAAACATTAAGTGAAAAAAGTAGGTTATGAAACACTATATACAGGAAGATCATAAGTTTAACTACATGTGCATTAGTGTGTGTATATGTAAAATATATAAGCAATAAAGAAAAATATACAACTTTCAACATGATTTTTATGAGATTATGAGAGATAGATAATTTTTATGCTTTTACATACTTCCAGAATTCTGAAAATTTTATAATCACAAAAATAAATAAAATCTCTTAGAAATAAATTTCACTCTGCTGTATATAAATTTTGTCTCTTAATAGAGCCAGCTGACATTTAGGAACATTTCTATTTTTGTTCCACTGGCTAGCTTTATAATCACATTGTTTATATAATTATCTTTAACCCTTTATTTCTTTATAAAAGTCTAATATTCCCTATTACTGACAACAATATTTTCTCATGTCCTTTTCCTCCATCTTCTTTTTATTCTCCACTACACCACCTAACATTATATATTTTTTAATATCTCATCTTTTATGTAAACTAACTCATTGAGTGCTATAATATTTTTAAGCATCAAAACATAGATATGATGGTCATTGTATAATCACTAATTATAGTAGTTACCCAGCTCTATGCTAATGCTCCAAAGATCTGTGGTGTGAGAGCTTGTCATATTTGTGACTGTGAGAGTCAAACCTCTAGAATTCCAGACAAACCTTATCATCATCATCATTATCATCATCATCATCATTATCAAAACATTCTCAATGCTTTACCTTAAAAATTAATGTATTTGTCATATGCCTGAAACTGCCAATTTTGTATCGTACAAGTCTCAGAGGAAACAGAATCTATCTCAAGTGACTCAAATGAAGACACATTAGATAAAAGTCTTCTTACGGAGGTATGAAGAGATTGAAAGGAACAAACACAGGATGGGGACAGCACCCACAGACAGCAACAGAAGAAAGTTTTTATCATTCCAAAAACTGGAGCAGAATGAGAAGGAAACAGTGTTCCTGGATCCCAGAGAGACCTAGTGTCAAGGAGAAGCCACTTAGCAGAAACAGTGGTTCTGGAAAAGGAAGCTAGTAATGTAGTACCAAAGTCAGCGTGGAATAGGAAAAAAAATGCCCTGCATCTCGCTAGTCCCACTCCATGATCACTCATTGAGATCATGCCTCTCATTGACTAAATCCAATGAATATGTAGCTGGGACGGGAGCCTGCAAGATTCAGTCAACAGAGCTCAGCCTCCCAAGCCACTGATCAGGGCAGAGAAGAGCAGAGAAAGTATCTGTGTGGGTTTAGGATTGGCAATAGAGAATAACTAGCATTGGCTACCACGTTTGCCACTCAGCAAATGGAGCAACTTTTACTTCTATCTGCTGCCAGCATTTCTTGCAGACCCATCTTTAAACCAGACCTACACATTTTTCCTCTTCTTTTATCTGGTCATAAGAAATTCTCCATAAAACCATAGCAATGGTTGAGAGTGAGGTAGAAAAGCAGCAGGAATGAGCAGTAGAAAAAATAAATCTCTCTGCACTGCAATTCCTTGCTAGTGCCTTCCATTAGCCAAACTCCAGCAGTATCCAGAAGGCTAAGTAGCCCAGGTGATGAAGTCTGCAGGCATCATGACAGAGAGGGATGAAGATTTGTTGGGGCATTGGAGGGGGGATGAGTGTAAATACTGATCTAGTTCAAAAATATAACATTTCAGTGCCATAGATGGCTCTCTTTTGCTACCTTCTTGTTACAACCATCCTCTCTCATAAAAATAACCATGCTCATGTCACTTATCATAATCATCTACTCACTTTCCTGCATAGTTTTACCACATAAGTAACCATTCTTAAATACTTAAGTTTAATTTTGTGTTTTCTTTTTGTAAAGTTGTTATTGTAAGGGATCTTTAGTTTATTGTAATACCTTTGAGATGTGTCTGTGTTACTGCATGCAGCTCTCTTTACCCATTTTCACTGCTTTATAGTTTTCTTAGTAGCAATATGCAATTTTTATCACCATATGACTCTACATTTGAAATTTGGGTTGGCTACAGTTTGGGTTTAATAAATAACTCTGTTAAGACCATTCTTTCACATATCTCAGTGCAAGGGAGGAGAAATTTAAGCAAGTGAGCAGTCCAAACCTCTAATTTAACAGATCAGGATACGAATTACTTATGTAACAAAGTCAAGGTTACTTTTTTGATGATTGAACTTTGCTATGTTTTAGAAGGAAATATTTTTTTCATATAAAGTATATTGCTGTTTTTCACCCATTTTTGCCTTCCCTAATTCTCATACCAGTCATATTTTCTTATTCCTTTGTTCCTCTACAAAGAGAATATTTTGTTTGTTTATTTTGCTTTGATTCTATCTTCTAGAATTATTGCCCTCATTGATAATATAATTAATAATTTATATCAAAATTATATTTATATCTTTAGGAAAATTAAATAGTTTTTATTCTCTTTAGATTCAAGTAGATATCCTTAATTCTCACATTTGAGAAAGAGCCACATAAACATCCCATAATGCATGAGTGATATACAGTAATGTCAAAAGAGAGAACATTACTTTCTGACCTTTACACAAATTCTCCTGTGCCCCATTGCTAGAGGGCTGAGAGCCCTTTAAACTCTGTGACCTACTTAGCATGGCTTAAAATGTCATTCTTATTCATAGCAACATTTAATGCTTTCCTGGATTTTGCTAAACTATTTACCACAATGATATATTGCAGAATTGAATTCCACAGCTTGATTGTGTGCTGCATAAAGAATTGTATTGTTCATCATCTTAAGTGGAATGCGATTCATTCTCATTGAGAGTCAGCTTGTTTCCATGGGATGCAAATGGGAGGAGAAAACACCTTATGTTTTCAGTAAAACGTTCATTACTTTTATAGCTGTTTTTCCTTATCATAGTTTACTTCTCTCCATTACTAAGTAAATCAAACTAGAATGCCTCCCAGACATAATTTTTATATTTATTTTGGCCTTTTTACCTGACATTAACATTTGGCCTGATTTTAACCTGTCACATTTTACGTAATCTTCATTATAAATTGACTGCTGAGTGAAACTGATGCTCAAAAGAAATCTACAAGCACTGCAAGAAAAAGACATCAGCATTATATAGTTAGAAATAAATCAGAATTGGAAATTCAAAATTTTTAAGTTCAGTTCATAGGAATGCCACGTTGTCTTTCTCTTCTTACATCTGCTAGAAAATTAGAAAACGCTTGCTTCTGCCAGTTTAATGACATTCAAAATTTTATCTCATTATAAAATATTTCTATAAAATCATCATTGAAATAAATTCTTAGATAATATTTATTTTTTACAGCTGTGAAAATCAATGCAAATATGTTCCTGTTAACTCAATATAAATGACCTTATCTTTGCGAAGATATTTAGAGTTACAATTTCTGCCCATGAAAGTGTTTCAAGAGTGTTTTCTAATACCAACAGGAAAAGAAAACAATTATTTTAGCTACCCAGAAAAACTGTTTGCAACAGTATTATTCTCTGAATACTGATTGTAGAACCAATGATTTATGCACATCCTAAAATACTTCCTATATATAATGCCAACAGAAGACAATTTTTAAAAAGGATTGAAAATAAAACACAATTCATTAACAGTGTCCACAATCACACTGACAATCATAAGAACTAAATGTCTTTAAAATTAACCTGAAGAATTAATTTTTGCAGGTAAGTTTAGACAATACTGAGTTTATTACTTTGTATATAATTGTTTCTTGTGAGATTCTTTTCATGTATTAGTACAGACATGCTTGCCTTAATCTTTCATATCTAGACATTTCTATGGCTATTAAATCTAGAAGACTGCTAGGTGAACTTTTCATAGCAAACATATTGCTTTTCACCCATTAAACAATGTAATTACTTAAATCAAATGTGTGTATATTAATAATCATATCAAGATCTCTAACCCTTCAAGACTACAATGATATAGTAATTTAACAAGAATCGCTTTGTTCCTCTACAAGCCTGTCGGATCTAGGTTTTAATTATCTTCTCACTACTCCTAGGCCTTTTCATATTCAGATGGTATGTAAATTAATGTAGTCTCTCATTTTGAAAGAGTTAAGGGATAAGAATATCTCTAGAATACTTCTCTCTTCCCTCTATTAACCACACATCTGCCTTCCTTTAAAATGTACTTCAAAAAGAAAAATACAGAAACAATTTTGGGGAGTAAAATGAGGAGGGAAAAAATCCTTCCTCTCAAGAAAATAAACACCAACAATCCTTAGGGTCATCAAAGTATAGTTAAAGGAAAATTGGTTTAAAAGTTTATTTTACAAATTTCTAAAACAAAACAAAATTCCATCTTCATTAAAATAGATTTCTTTGTTCAACAAACATTTCTTTAAGTACCTACTATATGTTAGGCACTATTGTAAACCTGGGTCTGTAACACTGAACTAAAAAGACAAAGCCCTTGTCTTTGCATATATTTTACATGCTAGAGAAAGAGACAGAAAATAAATAACAATGTGATGTGTACTATGTCAGGCAGTTGTAAGTGTTATGAAGAAAAGGAACTGAGGTAATTCAGAGGGAGTGAATGAAGGAGAACCTAAGGAAATCAGAAAGGGATTCTCTTCCTACATGAAAATTGAGCAATGATCTGTAGTAAGGAAGTAAAATATGGATACCTGTGGGAAGAACATTAGAAATGGTCAAAATTGATTCCAAGGTTCAGAGTCTGATTAATTAAAATGATGGAATTACCATTAACTGAGATAAGAAAGACTGGAGGAGGAGAGCACTGACAAAATCTGGAGTTTGAATTTGGGCTTGTTACTTCTGCAGTACCTTTTAGATATCCAAAGGGAAATGTCATGTAGACAATTTGATATTAGATGATCTCTAGTTGAGGGATCTATATTGAATTATAAATTTGGTAGTTATCAACATATAGACGCACTTGCAGCCATGAGGGACTAGGTAAAAATGAAGAAGAGAGGAGCTTTTCAGTTGTTGGAGTTAAGAAGAGGAGGAGGATATAGCAGTAGAGACTGAGAAAGAGCACACATATGATCAGAAGAAAACCAAAAAAAAAAAAGGTGTTGTACTGGAAGCCAAGTGAAAAAAAAATGTTTGCATTAAGAGGAAGCAAACAATTGTGTCAGATGTTATTTAACTGGTCAAGTATAATAAAGATTGTGAATTGACCACTGGAACTCGCAAAAGGAAAGCCATAACAGAATGTCACTAAAGCTGTTTTAGTTGTTTGAGTAAAACCTTGATTGGAGTGAGTTCAAAAGAGAGGACAAGAGGAAACAATTGAAGACAGTGTACTAATAGCTTTTTTTGAGAATTGTAATGTAAAGAGGGAAAGAGAAATGGAGAGGAAGCTATAGAAGAATATGAAGTTAGGGGACTTTTGTTTGGTGAAGGAGATAGTACAGCCTACTCATGTGCTGGTAAGAAAAATCCACAAGAGAGGGAAACTTACGAAAGAGGAGAGAAAGAATTATGTCTGAGTAAGCTAATAAGAATGGAATTCAGTTCACAAGTATACGGGTTAGCCTTGGATAGCATCAGTAACCATTTTTTTTGATAGCAATAGGAGGGCAGGGAAAGGCTATAGATCCAGATGAAAGTAAGTTGGTAGATGTGGTAACAAAAGTGGACTCTTTTATCAGTTGTATTTTATTTCATCAAGAAATAAGGCCATGAACTGAAAGTAAATAAAGAGAAAGAAATATTCATACTTTATGAAGAGAAATAGTTATTTAAGAAAATAGGAGAACAAATGCATTAGGAAAATATGGTATGATTACATTAGGACTCATGCATTTACAGTAAGATGCTGTTAGCACCTTTATCTGTTTTTCTATTCAGGTTTAACTGCTTAGGTGCAAATGTGAAATAGGTAGAGAATTATATTTAGCTATGTTTGGGGTTTTGTCAGGCAAGTAAAATGAAGAGAGAAGGGAACAAGGAAAGTGAAAGTGTATGTGAGTGCAACTAGGCTTGGGTAAGGTTGAAAGTGATGATGGAGGGGTTGAGAGATAGGGAAAACATGAAGGTTAATTGGTGATCTCATACAGTTGAATAATATTAAAGGTCAGTTTATGAGGTAGAAGGAATTAGAAAGAAAGGAAGCAGTGATCAGAGTGGATGCATGGAAATGAGATTATTGGGTAAGTACAGATATTAGCAGAGAGAGAGAGAGAGAAAGAGAGAGAGAGAGAGAGAGAGAGAGAGAGAGAGAGAGAGAGAGACGGGCTGCCTTCTTTATCTTAGTATTTGAGTCAGGAGATGGTTGGGTCATGGTTCAGCATTCGATTCATCGACTCATAGACCTCTGGTTCCAGGCACAACAAGATTCCATAAGACAGTGTAAATTCTCTCTGCTTTTTGCTCCTGCCTTTGTTGTTTTCTCAGGAAAACTGGAGTGAAGAGAATTGTTAGGCTGAGTGAATTATCATCATATTTTTTAGTCTTTCAGACTTCATTTTGTTCTGCCTGCATCAATAGCTTAATAGCCAAACCCAGCTTTTGCCCTCAAGCAGTATTCTTGGCTCACTGTTATCTCTAAAGAAGGGCCCCTTTCTCTAGAAATCAGCTCATTTAGGCTTCTGTGCTTCTACTACTCTTTGATAATTCTTTTAAAAAGTATGGATTCTATTTTATCTGGATTTATGATGATGTACTATGGAAACAAAGATATTCTGCATCATTTTGTATCCTATGTAGAGTGGAATTCATTATCTATATTTTCAACTTCTCGATGCATCCCCTGGGATAATCAGAATCTCTTAGGATAAGCTTAATCAATGCCTGATTGAAGAAAACCAAAGAAATCTTTTCTTTTTTCTTCTAAATGATCATGCTCATTTTTGTTGTCCTGAACCTCTAAAAGTATTCAGTCTGTTTTAGGGGTACATATCACAGTTTTCCTTATTACTCCTCTTGTACTATTCCATGTAGATAATCCTCCTAACATCCTTGCCTCACAATTTGGTCTTCAACAATCTACCTTTTTGGATCTAGAACTGTTAATCACCTCATATCTTGGTATACCTGACATACTGTTTTGGCAATAATAATCAGATTTCTAGATTCTTCATCATCATGTTTTCCATCTGAATGTATTCATTTTTATTTATATCTCTGTAATCTGGCATCTACAGCTGGAAAAATCTCTCCATATTCAAGAACTATGCAATCATATTTTATCTCTTGGTCACTCCAATTTATGATTTCTACTTTTCGTAAGTTTGAACTGCAATGAGAGATTTTGAGCTGGTTTCACACTGAGCATCTAGCCAAATAAAACATTTGGCTCATCTAAATGTGGTAAAAAAGCAGTTGAATCAACCATTCGCCTTTCTGTGCTGGGGTGATAAAAAGTTGAATAAAACGTCAAGATTTTATTCCTATTTCAATTTACTTTGTTGTTAGAGACCACAATTATAGTCTATGGTATCCTGTAAATTATTATAAATTTTCAACTAACATATTAGATATTGACTCACATTTTTAAAAATTGAAAGAGTTCTTAAGCATATTATATATGCTATACTTTGAGAAGTTGGTCTTTCTCCCTTATGTGTCTCTGTCCCTTTAACACAAGTAAGCAAAGAAGATGTTTTTAAATACTATCTGCATTTGTCATGTTTGTACATGTCATGAAAGTATGATTGATTAGAAAGTTTATAGGTCTGCTTTTGTTCTTTTAAAAATTGAACACTATTAATATCCCATAAAATATTGTACAAGCGAGCACAATCATTTAGCACATGTTCTACACTCACCAGGGACTATATGCACATAACCGCTTGCCATATTATGGCAAGAAGTCAGAAGTCAATTGTAAGATAATAAGTAAATCTATAGGTTAGTTTATCATTATAATATTGTGTGACAGATCATTTTAGCCATGATCGTGAGTTTACAGTATTTTGTATCTGACTTTAACATAGGCCTAAATATTTAAATCAAAAATGCCTGCTCATGATACCATATTATAACTTTGGAGAGAGTGACCAAATGGAAGCAAAGCAAGATTAATTTGACTATTTAGAAATTGTTAGCAACTAATAACAGTAAGTAGTATTTAGACTTTCTCATTTTCTTTAAAAAGAGATTTTTGAATATCTCATAAAATTGCAAGATACATTTCAAGATTTTCTACCAAGAAATAATTTTAGTTGGTTTACAAACTTATATATATATATATGTATATATTCTTAATATTCTTTCAACATTCTGAATAAGTTAAAGAATATGTTGAAATTTAAAGATAAGTTATGAAATGACTGATGCAATTAGCCATGCCTTATCTATATGAATTTTATTCTCTTGAGGTTGTGTAACAGAAATAAAATTTAGAAATAAAAGTACATTATGAAGTTAAAATGGTAAACTGACTGCAATTGTCAATCATTATGCCCATTTTGTAAGTTATGTTCATTAAAACAATCCCATATTTTACTGCCTGATTTTATAATATATTTTATAATATACATTATTTTGAACTTGTAAGATGCATTAATAATTTAAATAATCGATTTGTTTTAAACATTGCGACTAAGCATGTGATTTCATTACAACAAAAGGAATTTGCAACTATATCTTCTCTACTTCTTCCCTTTGACAAATCTAGGCTTTTATAGCTTAGTATTTCATATGTACTTTGTTTAGTATAGAAACCATTTTAAGTTATTTCTTATATCAGTAATGTTCATATCAAGCTGAGCACCAAACAAATATTAGGCTTCAATACTTTTTTATGAATAGATGGTAAAACATAATTATCCATGTTTTATCTTTAACAATTAATTATTAAACCATTAACATTTTTATGTAGGCAATATGTACATTAGTCTGCATCATGAAATTCATGACTTAAGTTCTACTGAATGGGGATACTTTCTCCCCTATTTAAAAATTGTTTTCTTGTGGACAGCGGAAATGTTAACATTTCAGTTAGATGCAGTTCAAAGGTCACTAATCTAAATGTTACAAGACCAAGACACTAGTTCCAACCTCACTACAGTATGATACTTAGAGTTTCTTAACTTCTCTGAGCCTTAGATTTTTTTAACCTATCAAAAAAGAAATAAAATATATGCTCTGCTTTCCTAATATAGATAATGCAAAGATTGAATATCTATAAAAATTTTTTTCTAGCTTAAAGTATTGTGAAAAAAAGATGTTTGGTTATTATGTTTCCAATAACAGTTTCTAAAAAGAAAGAGAAAAGGAAGGAGAAAGAGATTGAGGTGGGGGGAGAGAGAGAGAAGGAAAGGGAGAGAGGAATTTATTCCCTTAATTCTGTAAAATTAGAAAGTATCATAGTCCTCTAAATCAGTTTCTTAAATGGAGAAAAGGAAAGTTAGGAGGAGCTTGAAAACATAGGCATGTTTAGTTGTCATAATATCTGGAAAGTGCTGCTGTGTTTGTGGAGGTGGGTAGCTGGGAGGCTATATTTTCTTCAGCCTGCAGGATAGTGCCACACAAAAAATTATCCTACTCAAAATGCCAATACCTATACCAAGATACTATTTTTGAAAAACATTTTTTTTCATATTTGAGATAAATAAGGTGAATCATATATCAGTACCTATCATTTTGAATCATATACCAGTACCTATAGTTTTAAATTCAACATTTATAATAAGCTAAGTATAATCTTCCTCATATGCTTATGTGATAAAATATTTCATGAAATCTAACATAACTTAATAAATTATATAAGTATATAGTTTAAAAGTTTTTATGAACATTTCTTAATTATTGATGGTGTCATATAGATCTAACTTTTTAATTTAAATTATTTCTATTCCACGTTAATTTTTGGTATACTGTAGGAATATTTTAACATTGAAGTAATTGTTCTGGAACAAAATATACTTTATTAGAAGTTAAATTTTGTGCTTAAAATGAGAAAAATAATTAAGATTTACTATATTATTTTGCCTTAGGCAATTATAAAATTTTCTCTAAAATTAAGAAACAAGACTATTTCTCCTCCAATATTATTTGAGGCAACTTTTAAACATAGTTGGATGAACCCCGTGACTTGTCTTCACACAGGAAGGATGTATTTGCAAGTAGAAAGTAATCCCTCCTTTTCCAAAATTAAAAAATACCTTCCACAGCCAAGTGTTGAAATCAAAGTATTTATTATATATTATCAAATCGTTCATCCTCCCTCTACATGTGGACAGTACAAGACGTCCTCCAAATAACTTTATGGGGACGGTGTTCAGTTTTTGTGATTCTTCAAACGTAAATTGTCTTTAATACTCCTTGCCATTAACATGAGTCCTCCTCATGCCATAAACAAGTAAAAATCTGTAGATATAATTTTATTACGCTCCCTATGGTCTAGAGACAATGTGCTTTGAAAATTTGTGGCTAAAGTTGTAGCTCCCTAGTTCCATCCTAATAAAATTTCGATAACAGGACCTTAAGTTTCCACTACTTTTAGGAAAATAAACCATTAGTTTTCTTCTCAGATTCCAGTAATGGTTTAGGATTTGTTCTACTGGTTGCCTTAGGGACAAATACTGATGTTTTTTATTTGTTTACCTGATATTTAGAAATCTAAATCATTCTCAGTTTGTATAAATTGGAATCACTGGTTCCAGTTATCCAGAAGCTAGGGGTAAGGTAGGATGGGGAATGTCGTCAATAAAATCCTCTTCCCCACCCTCAGTTACTCCCTCAAATCAGTTTATATGCCTTCGTGTGTGAATTGTTCTTTCAGATGGTTAAAAATAGTACTTCTCTTAATGCCTTTTTCTACTGGTAGTAAATTCTACTGAAGTCACTTTGGTAATGAGATAGTTTGTGTTTCCCAGATTGTCCCAGAACACATAAAGCCCTGCTGACTAGTTATATAAATAAGGGCTAGTTATATGAGGCCATGATATATAAATGGGGAATGGGATAGACCCCATAATATCAAGATTTACTCACTGCCTTTAATACCATTTTATGAAGGTAGAAGTTTCAAATTACTTCTTACTTTCATCTGTGGTTTTGGACACAGTGAAAAAGCAGTACACCTAAGTCCCTCCAGGGAAGTCGCTTTGCCAACCTATTAACTGGCTTCTTGTTACATGTTCTTTTGTATATTCAATTTTGGATTCCTGAGTGGAAGTTTTCCAATGGTACTGTATACTCTAATAAAATTAAAATATTCTAAATGATTTATGTCTACATTTTTAAAACTACAACATTTCAATTTATATTTGGGAGTGTACAAATAAATCAAATTGGAAGTATAGAAGATAAATATACCAAAAGTGATACTAAATGTTTAGGATGGAGAGTATATTGGAAACTGCTCTCATTGATAACCTAAGTCTTTTCTTCAAAAGCTAACCCAAATATTCTCTTTTATCATTTTATCTTTATTGTTGCTACATTACAAACCACAGCACCTTGCATTTCACCTTCTCAAAAATGAAATCAATAAACGTAGTAAAAAGGAACTTCTTTTATTGACAATTTTCTAAGGATTTTACAAGTGTATATTATGTTTCTTTAAATATAGCTATATATCTCAATATAAGAAAGACATGTAGAAAGGATAAATTGTTATTAAAAATCCTTAGCAAATATTTCTGTAACAGCATATTAAAAATGTTTTTTTTGTTTTTTTTTCTGTTGGAAAGACATTTTTAAAGACTCAATTCAGGGTTTTATGGTGTGAAGATAAGTACATGTTGGTATATATGTAATATAATTATATTTCAGAAAAGATAAATTTGAAAATTAAAAAAAATTTGCAATATAGTATTTTCAAAACATAGAGATAAAAATAACCCTTTTAAAAATTCAAAGAATATGTAATGGCAGTTTGAATGTTAAGGCCAGGAAAGAGCAATTAAAAGATAAATAGGCCAATATCTTGTTAAGGTTAAATTGTCTAAAAACAAACTCCTCGTGACCTACAGAAATCTATCTTGTTGTTTTTTTTTATTTTAATTTTAATTTTTTAATTGAGTTTATTGGGGGTAACATTGGTTAATACAGTTATATAATTTTTGGGTATACATTATCATTTGACATCTGTACATTTTATTGTGTGTTTATTACTCAAAGTCCAGTTGCCTTCAGCTACCATATATCTGATCTCCTTTACCCACTTCACACTCCTCCAACCCCCTATATTTGACACCCTTTACCCCATCTACTTCCCCTTTCCTTCCCAACCCCACTAGTAACCACTACTCTATAGTCCTCTGGTAACCACTAGTCTATAGTCCATGTCCATGAGTCTCTGTTTGTTTGTCCTGCTCATTTGTTGCTTTTAGGTTTATATCCCACATATAAGTGATATCATAAAATTTCCAACTTTTTCTATCTGGGTTATTTCACTTAGCGTGATTATCTCGGTCCATCCATGTTGTTGCTAATGGCAATATTTCTTCTCTTCTTATGGGTGAGTAATATTCCATTGTACATATGTACCACTACTTCTTTAGTCAATCATCTATCTAGGATACTTCAATTGCTTCCATGTCCTGGCCACTGTGAATAATGCTGCTATAAAAATCGGTGTGCAAATATCTTTTTGGATATGGGTTTTCAAGTCTTTGTGGTAAATACCCAGTAGAGGGATAGCTGGATCATATGGTAGATCAATCCTCAGTTTTTTGAGGAACCTCCATACTGTTTTCCATAGTGGCTGTACCAATTTATCTTGTTCTTGATTAAATTCTTTCAGTCAGTAACCAAGTACCTAAAACTTGATTTTTTTTTTAGTCCTCTCACTTTAGAAGCAAAAGAAGAGCTAGAATAAAACTACAAATAATACTAATACCTAACCCCATCTTATGGGATAGACAAGATACAGAGACATACATACAATTTAATAATCACTTCAACATTGAAGGATACAATAGAGATACTAAAGCCAGCCAGAATGTGAGGGTGATATGGAATGTGAGAAAAGCTAATCCTGGAAGAAACACCATCTGAGTAGATATTGGAATAGGTATTGGAGGAGTGAATAAACCACACTGCTATGAACATTCTTATTCCTGCTTTTTGATGGATAGTATTGATGTTAAGTTTATATATAAACTTAACAGCTGGTTCATAGGTAAGCATATGCTCAGTCTTAGTAGATACTGCCTAACAGATTTCTAACATGTTTGTCCCAGTTTACACTTGTATCATCAGTATATGACAGTGTCATTTGTTCTACAAACTTGTCACTACTTGGAAGGTAAAAGAAAGGTAAGGGCTGTTGTAGATGGAGTTTGGAGGTGAAGAGAGTGTTCCACACAGGGGAATAGCATATGCAAAGGCCTAAAGAGGAGGGGAAATATGACTTATTTGAGAAACTGAAGGTATACTTGTAAATGAGCAGTGATAGAAAATGAGACTAGTAGCAAGCAAACATGAGATCAAGATAGGCTTAGCATGCCATATAGATTTAAAATGTATCTTTAAGGTAACAGGAAACCAACAAACATGCACTTTTTTATCTTAATTAAACTTCAAAATGTGGTTTTAAAAAAAGGAATGGGAGACTGTTGAAAGAACACAGTAGTCAACCTTAAGGATCTCTTAATGGTCAAAGCTGAAATATTTTGTGCAAAATAATAATAATAATAATAATAATAATAATAATAATAACTGCACTGGATTTAAATCCATAGAATAAAATGAATATCTATAAGCCATATGGATATAAAGAAATCACTAAGTAAATAAATAAAAAGGGACAGTGCTTTCTTAGAGTAGAATTCCAACTGATGCATGTAGTAATAGAAAATTCACTAGTAAACACATACCCTGATAATAATCAATTTGACTAGATCCACTAAGGAAGACTAAAAATAGTGAGTGAAAGTCTGATGAACAGAATTTGCATAGTCTCAAAGTACCTCCTCAAAAATATCTGTCAACCACAAATGTAAAGACAGTAACCTTATAGTGGAAAACCCTGAAAACAAGTACCTTAACCAAATGATCATGGGTAACATTACCAGTAGTGACATGTTGAGATAATAAGGCCCTTGCTATGATGCACAAAGAAGGGCACAACATTATGTTAGTGTTATTTTTGCCAAAAACCTATAACTTCATTCAAATCATGAGAAAACATCAGAAAAACCCAAACTGAGGGCCATCTACAAAATAACTAGTAGCTATCAAGAGTACCAAGATCATAAATGACAAAGATTGAGGAACTATCAGAGATTGAGGGAGACTAAGAAGACACACAACTAAATACATTACAGAAACCAACATTGGATTCTGTAACAGAAAAATGAGAATTAGTGGAAAAATTGGTGAAACCTGAATAAGATTTATAGTTCGGTGAATAGTATTGTACCAATATTAATGTACTGATTTTGATAGTTGCTATGTAAAATGTTAACTTTAGGAGAAGCTATTCAAGAGATATGTGGGAACTCCACTATTTTTTCTGAATTTTCTGTAAGTATAAAATTAATAAAAAATAATTTAAAAAATAGAAATGATTCTTCATAGTAGGAAAAGAAGCAGAGACAGTTATTGCCTTAAACATAGTGGCCTCTATAAATAATTGTGAAATGAATGAAATAATGAAAGATAATTTACCTAAATCTCAAAGTGCTACTTCAGGTGAACAGTGACCTAAAATGCCATAATAAAAGGGACCTAAATGTTTCCTACTCATTTATTTCAGAAGAGAAAATCTAAGTCAACATTAAATTTAAAAAATATATTAAATCCAAAGCTGCTAGTTCTCTTAGAATAAAAAAAAAAATACAAAGAAGTAATGGAAGAGCAGCTTTTATGATGGAGAAAGGCAATGTTATTTTATCAAATATGACTCAAACAAAAACAAAAAATGAATCAGAATAGACTAATAGAGGAAAGTGTGATAACATTGATCCCCAAGTTAAGATAAATGGGGGAAAAGTTATTTTAATACCTATATTTAAACAATTCATGGAAACAGGAGTATTGAGATCCCAAAATCAGTGCAAGTGCCAACCTAAAACACCAGTAGAAAGGAAAGAAACAGAATTTTTACATCTTTGTGTTTTGTTAGTAAAATGAGAAAAAGGAAAATGAAAACAATAAAAAACATGAAGAGGACCTTTAGGACCTCAAGTTAAAACGGCTTCTGGAAGTCTGAAATTACAACTGTGCAGAACTGAGCTGCCAAATATGTTTGCAACAAGTCTTATGTGGTTATTGAGTACCTGATTTATAGCTAGTCCAAAATGAGTCATGTTGTAAGTGTAAAATACATACTGTATTTTGAAGAATTATTCAAAAGAAAAGTAATATACCTTATGAAATTTTTATACCAATTACATCTTGGAATGATATTATTCTCATACAATGGATTGATAAAATCAGTAATTAATTTCATACAATTATTTTGCTTTTGGGAAGGTGACTACTAAAAAATTTTAAATTACTTCTATAGTACACATTTTATTTATGCTTGCATTAAATTTCTATTGGATAGCACTGATGCAACAGATGAAAAAGCTGAGTAGGGAAACAGTATTAGCAGCATTGAGCCCTATCAGTAAAACTCTAGCATTTTTTTAATATTCATTTAATATTTATTCTTACACTCATATATCCATTTAAATTTCCACTGGCACCACCTTTCCACTTCAGAACCAAAATACTAATCAACTATTTCGTAAGTCCTTAATTCCAAGACATAATGTTTTTGAGGAACATGATGAAGCTGTTGCTAAAGTAGCTGATTCTGTAGTCTGGCACTCTTTCAGGGCATGGGGGGACCTGGCCTTTAGACACGAACCTCATGGGGCATTTTTTAAATCATCAGTTTCAGTGTTCAGCATGGAATTATGTTCCAGTGTCTCTTAAAATTTCCCATCACTTTTGCTAGACTCACCCAGTTTCTGGAGACTATAAGATGAAAGAGACACAAGAGGAAAAAAGAACTTTACTCCTGTTTGTGTTCTATACCCATCTTTCTCCTTTCTGCTCCCAAATCCTAATGAGACAGAGAATAAACCCCTCCAAAGTCTCTCTTTTTATTTTTTCCATTGAAATCCAAAACAGAGAAAGTCCTGATTGACTAACAATGTTTTGTTGCTTTTCACTTGACTGTTTGGCCTTTCCATGACAAGGGCCCTATAAGCAAAAGAGATTTAAACTTAACCATTCATACTTAGTATGTCTCATTAAAGAGTTCTATATTTATTATCCAACTCTGTGGTCTCATGACCCCTATACTCTGATCAAAATCACTGAGGACCCAAAAGAGCTTTTATTAATATAGTTTATAACTATCTTTAGTTACCACATTAGAAATCAAAACTGACAATTTTTAAATGATCAATTCATTTAAAATGTCAATAATAAATTAATTAAATATATCTTCAATGTTATTATGAAAAAGAATACTATATTTTTTAAACAAAATAGAAGAATGTCATTGCTTTACATTTTTGAAAATCTCTAACTGCTTAATAGAAGACAACTGGGACATCATATCTGCTGCTGCATTTAAGCTGATTCAGTGTATAGTTTTGATTGATGTATTTGAATAAAATGTGGCCCCACACAGATATAGAGTTTGAAAAGGGAGAGTATTTTTGTAGGCTTTTCAGATAATTGTATATATACTTTTCAGCACTACACCCAAATGGGCAAGTGGCAGTTTCTTAAAGGTTAGTTGTAATTTGAAATTTGAAATTTGAAACCAGTATCAATGATTTTTTTGTTGTTCCTTCTTTCATTATAATCTGTCATGACCTCACAGATTACCTTTAAAGAGTATCATGGATTCCATGGACCACACTTAGAGAACTGCTGTCCCACACAAGAATGTAGGCCTAAATAACCTCCTTGGTTCCTTTCTCCCTGACACCATTTTTATGCTTAGGTTTTCATTGTGAAGGATATTTCCCTCAATATAGACATAGACTAGAAAGAACTTGATCAAAAGCAAAAAAATTTTATCATATCACTTCTTCCATAAAAATCTTCCATGTCAGAGTAGGTCTTCTGGCTACCTTTTTAAAAAGTTATTAATATCACAGAATCATCATCATAGATCAAGGAGTGAAGTATGTTGCCAAGATTATAAATATCGGTGTAAGTAGTCAATAAATAATTTTTAAATGTGTAAATGTGGTTTCACTAAATTAATTTCCTATCTCTTGATTATATATGGTAGCAAGTGAAAATTAATTAATGCCTTAATTAGGTTTCCCGGTATGAAAAATAATATTAAAAATCTAGACATTCACAAGAGATGCAAGTATAAGAGACTCTTACTTACCAATGAATTTTAATAAAGTTGACCATATCTTATTTATATATGAGCCCCTTCCCACATCTAAAACTCTGATTTATATTCAGTCTTCTATCAAAATGACTTCAACATAAATGAACCCCTTTAATGACATCATGATACCATGAATCTCTAATTTATGAATTTACTCATTACCCATCCTCAATTCCTATTGTACATTTTTTATATTGACATATAAATATTGCTTTTAATTATGTTAATTTATTATTTTAATTTATATTATTCAGTAATCCTAAATTTTATGTTAGTATTCTTTCTCCACATTTTTTAGATGAAAGAGTGCAGATCCAACACTTTCTTCTATCTGGCCACTGTGCCAAACACAACATTAGTGAATTTTTTCTTTGAGTTAGCAAAGATTTGTGCAAGGTCCACTCTGACCCTTCTACTGGCTGGCCATAGCAAGAGACGTAGTTGCTTTGGGCTATCATATTTGAGTCAGTCAGCTAACTCCATCCCAGGCTTTTCTAATTGTAGTTGACTTCCTTTGGCGTTTTTCCACAATTGAGAGAATGAGCTGGTCTGGCTGATCTGACTCTCCAATCAACTTGACAGTTGGATTTTTCCTTGTAAATTAATAGATTGGCATTCCAGTTTACTCTGAAATATCCTGGGAGTTGCTTAGCGTGGGTAAACATCCCTAAATTGATCAACATTAATGCACTGAAAACACTGAGTTTCTATACCTGGATCATGATAAATGCATTAAGAAATTCCCACAGGGTGAGAGCCCTTAGCAGCCAGTTTTCTGTTAATACACTTATCTGTAAGAATGCCATTCGTTGCTTTTCACATATCTTTGAGATAATATCCTTATGTAGAAAAATCACTATTTTCTTATAACAGACAGTATTTTACTTTAGATAAAGCCACTCTCGATAGGCTTAATGTATCTTCAATAAAACCAGGAAGCAGACTTAATTGCTATTCCCCAGGAAGAATTTCAAAAAAAAGTTATACTCACTGTATTATGATTCTTTGAAAGTTTGTTTTTCTTCCTGTATTTTTTGCACTGGCTGATTTGGGGTAAATTTTAAAATTTTGTTTTGAGAAAGAAACCTGCAGTGATTATTTGTGCCAAGACAAAATATAGTCAGGTTTTCCAGAAATGGGGATAATCCAGGAGGTAAACAGAATGAGATAATATTTTCCTTTTCAAACCATCTCTACTAAAGACTTACTATAAACATCAGACAGCACTTTACAGCATACAAATACTTATAATAAATATTGTGACAGATTTCCCCTAATGCAGCCTAACAGATAAGGAGAGCAAATATTATCTCCATTCTAGAGGTAAGGAAACAGGCCCAGAGTGGTTCCATGTCTTGCTCAAGTTCACACAGCTGTAAGATCCAAGTTGAACTGTGTCTATGTTTATGAAGGAAGAAGCCACAGATCAACAATGCAAATGTATTATAAATTGCTGCTACATTGTAGTGTATTAAACCAATGTGTAATTGAATGACTCTTAATGTACAAACTGATTAATGAAGAAGGTGAATTTTCACTAGAATACTTGTATTTTTCTTGTTGTTTTGCTGAACATGTGGCAATTTTGTATACTGTTTTATCTAGGTCTCCAAGAATTTGTTCCAACAAAGTGGGGATGCTTTGTTGCTTCATCAGAATAAATAGATTAAGGCATAGTCTGATTCTTTGGAGGCCTTAAAGCATGCAACTTTCCAAACATTACTAGGTGTTGGTAATAAAATTACAGGTTCTCCTCCCTTCCCCACCCCCACACACCAATAGGAATTCAGATTAATTCCTTTTACCTGACTCCTATCAAAACAGGAAAATGGCTATGGTGCATTTATAATAGTATGTTACATGTTGTCAAATATAATTCTGACTGGAAAGAATATGTGCTTTGACAAGCATCAAGGGAAATCACATCCTCCCATCACAATATCATATGACTGATGAGTGAAAGATTTTCCCACAGACTAGCTCCTGCTTTCATACGTTTCAAATCCTGTTTCTCCTCCTCTATCCTCAAACCTTCAATGCTGAGTTCCTTAGAGTATGTTCTTATCACAGTAATACTCTCATATCCTTGTCATGATACTGGGTCAGACAAAATGGTGAGCTATAGGAGTTTTCCTGGAAGCTACTGACCCATGAATGGCTAGAAATAATTTTGCACAGACATAGATAAAAACCACACAAATATACCCCAAAAAATCCAAAGTAAATATTTCCTAACTTCCATTTACTTTAGTCAAATCTCAAAAGTTTCTTTGACCACACCAGTGGCACCTGACAGAAGGAAAATGTGACAGAAGGCATGTGAATTTTGTAAATTTTACAAAACACACAGATGGCCATATCTGTTCTTCCTGTACTGTTGATGTGTAATGACCATAACTATATTTTTAAGAGTCTGTCTTATATTCTCCCTTGACCTAGAAGTTTCTTTATACCAACCTATTGGCTCCTCAAGTCCACAGAATGCAGTAATTAAGTAATCACAGGGTTTAAGACACATATACTCAGGTGGCCTAAGCTTCAGAGAGCTGCCCAAGCTAAGGATATCTCAGCCATCCCTGATTCCTGAAACACAGTAATTAGCTTCCATTCCAAATGTGTTTCCTTCAGTCCAATGTACTTTCTGTATGTTGCATTTAAAAAGTTCAAGGGCTGGTGAAAATCTATTCCTCTAGTTCAGAAAAGTTCAAAGGTTGCCTAATTTTCAACCAGCCTCTGACATCTGTCACCAATGATTCAACCAAACTGCCCTTGCTGACTTTTCTGGTTATCAGATCTGCAGGCCCTGAGAACAATCCCAGCTATCTGTTTTACTCAGCAAGGGTCTAAGTGTCCTACACTGTCTATGTCTTCAGCTTGCCTTTCTAGATTGGCTTACTATGGTGCCTCTGACCATAAGAAGTTGGTTTAAAATGTGTTCCTCAGCCAGGGCATCACTGCTTCCACTACACCAGAAATACCTCTGAGTAGCCAGAGGCCAGCATAAGAGTGGACTGAAATGCTGATAAATTCATGCATACTGCCCCAGCCACACTAACCGCTGGTATGTGTGTAGGTCTATTCTTGTGTGTATATGTATGTGTGTGATTTCTTAAATATATATTATTTTCACATACTAAGAAATGGGGAAAGAGTACAGATATCGACCATGTTTTTGGCAGTTAAAGTGAAAATAATCTTAAACTGGTAACTGCTGATAGTGAAAGTGTGTTGTTAACTATATTGACATATCTTGAAATATTTTTTTTAAATAGTTGGATCCATGGGAACTAAATCTTTTGATTTCCTGCCCTTAGACAAGTCAACTAAAAAGAAATAAGCCCCTAGTTCTGATGCTGTAATTGAGGAAAATAGGCCTGTGAAGATCAATCCTAGTAGAGGAAGATCATTCTAGGAGGATTAAGTCTTGTTCATTGATTGGAAATAATGCAGCATCTAATCTGCTTATTCAGATTATGCTTTGAGACTTGCTAAAGATTTTAGAAGATATAACCTAAGTGGGAGCTCTAAATAGACAAGCCATGGAGAAAGAGAAAAACATATCCACAGCACCCTCAATAAATAGATAATTTTCAAGACCCCAAGATTTAAGAATTAATATTCTTGGCCCACATAGGTGGACTAAATAATATTAGGATACACTGACTGCAGTTCTGCCCCTCTTCCTCCTATACACATCTAACCAACTTCTCCATTATGTCACTATATCTTTATTCCTGTAACAAAACTAAATCAGGAATCATTCTTCCATATAAAGAATATAAGACACAACACTTACCTTTTGACTTAGAATAGGTTGCAGTAGGGCTTATATTTATCTTCTGATGTTGGATAAGTTCCATTTTATCTCCTTGTGGTCTCTGAAGCAGGGTGGTCTTACTTCTTATGCAGAAGCTCAAGGCTCCAAGATGAAAATATCAGAAACTGTCATAAAGGGATAACATTGCCTATTTAGTATTTTGGTTTTACCAGTGTCCCTGAATAAGCTGTCAGAGCCAAGAAACCTAGAAATACAAGTTATTGGAGAAATACTGAGAGTTGTTTATATGGTAACAATCAAACCTTCTATATTAATTCCAGAAGTCACAGCCACAACTGCAGTGACTTAGCCAGAGAACTCAGTTACTTACAGGTTAAGGGAATATTGAGGGGCATACAGAAAAGATAGTAATCTGAACAGAGGCAGTTGTGTTTCTTTCTTCTTCTAGTTATCTATTGATACATAAAAAATCGTTACAAAACTAGTGGCTTGCTAAAATAATTTATTATTATCTTTTACAATATAGTAGGTCAAGAATTTAGGCAGGGCTTGGCTAGACAATTTTTCTACTCCATGTGACATTGACATGATCAATCCATGGTACTTAGCTGATGGTTGGACTGGTCTGGAGGACCCAAGATGGATTTACTCACTTGCCTATCAACTTGGCAGTGACCACTGGAAGGCTGAGCTAAGCTATGTCTCTCTCCCTATCAGTGTTGTCTCTACATGAGTTCTCTCCATCAGGATAGTTGGATTACTTGGAACCTCTGGACTCCAAGAGGATTGAAGTGTTAACTTCTAGTCCTCCAAAAGGTTAGGCCTCTGTTATGGACTGAATGTTTGTGTTCCTCCACCATCACTAAATTTCTATATTGAAGTCACAATCCCTAGTGTATGGTATTTGGAAGTGGGTACTTAAGGAGGTAATTAAGGTTAGATTAGGTCATAAGGGTGGGGCCCTTGTGATAGAATTAATATCCTTAAAAATGAGAAAGAGTGCTCTCTCTCTACCATGTGAGAATACAGTGAAAATGTAGCTGTTTACAACTCAGGAAGAAAGTCCTCCCCCAAGAACTGAATTTGCTGACACATTGATCTTGGACTTCCCACACTTCAGAACTGTGAGGCATAAATGTTTGCTTTTTAAGCCACCCACTTATGGTATTTTGTTACAGCAGCCTGAACCAAGTAAGACAGCCTTGAACTGGAGATAATATTCCTTCTTCCATAATCTATTGGTCAAAGCAATCACAAGCCAATCCAGATTTAAGGGGAAGAAATATAGACTTGACCTCTGCATAGAAAGTGCAACAAAAAAATGTGTGTCCATCTTTAATTAACCACACCTCTCTTTGGTAGAGATTGCTTGAGGCCTAAAGTTAGCCCTAGCACTTGGAGTTATAATGTCACAATCCTCCCCAGAGGCAGAATTCAGGATGGCTCTCTCAACAAAGACTTCAGAGCTCTAGCATGGATTATAAAAGCTTCAGGTACACATTGGTTAAACATGAACTGCACCACAACCAAATAAGCTGGCCTTTAACAATACGGATTTGAACTGCACAGGTCCACTTATATATGGATTTTTTTTTTCAACAAATACTGTAAATGTATTTTCCTTATGATTTTCCATAACATTTTCTTTTTCTAGTTTATTTTATCATCAGAATACTGTATATAATACGTATAACATACAAAATACATGGTCATTGACTATGTTATCAGTAAGGTTTCTGGTCAACAGCAAACTATTAGTAGTTAAGTTTTTGGAGAGTTAAAAGTTATACTTGGATTTCTAACTGCACGGAATGTGAGGAGTTGACTCACCTAACCCCCCACATTGTTCAAGGGTCAACTTGTACCTATAAACAATGGCACTGTTCTAGTTTTCTGAGCGGAGTTGAACTTTGATAGGAGGAAGTGGTTAATAATGCAGCTTTTCCCTGGGAATCTTTGGAGGCAAAGTTTAAATCTTCTCATTTGTAAAGGTATATGGAAGAAACTGGAAAGGATCCAAAGAATATCAACTGAAAAGATTAAAGGATAGAAATTATATGTCCCAACAAAAATGAAGTTAATGCTATTGAACCACAACAAAGGAAACTATCCAAGCTTAACAGATGTCTTCAAGTGTATGAGAGGATATCCCCAGAAGGAAATCAAGCAGTTGCTCCACTTAGAAAGTGCCAAAGTAAAAGGAAATGACGTATAAAAATAGATAAAATAGTAGTAGGATCTTTCTATTAGAGAATTAAAGAGGTTGAAACCAGACATGTTAAAAGTAAAAGGCTTTACTGGTTTTTGGAGTTAGTGCATTATTATTGAACTCTACTGCTTTAAACATATGAGAAAAATAAACTAAGTAGCAGGATGAAAGAGGAAGGAGGAAAATAAACACAGATGTGATGTAGCCCCTAACATTATGTTGCTGACAGTTTATTTGGGAAGACAACAAATGTGTGTTAAGTGAGTAATTAAAAGTAACAGAAAATTCATAACCATATATGAGTTCTCACTTGTCTTCTTTTTGGTTGCTTCAGAGGCTTCCCTTGCCTTTAGCTGCAGGAAGAGTTATGAAAGGGGAGAAAAGGGAGAGAGTTCCTCTTGAATTCTTCACAAATGCTCTTCATTAATTTACTGGACTACAAAATATCCATGACAGAGACAAAAATGCAGGGGACCGGGGTGTCAGTCATAGCAGCTATGAAAAGAATCAGTAGGAAGAAATGGGGATAGAAATGTTACCAGAGCAAAAGGGGTCCATCTGCCTGAGTGCATCTGCGTCAAAGAAGAAATATGAGCAGCAAAGAAAGTAAGTTTTAGAGTTACAAGTGCTGGAGAAACAGGTGAGCTATTGCTTTCAACAACCTGGCTTCCCAGGCATCTCATAGTCCAAATTATATAGGGAAAAATCAGTTGTCATGAAAACTAAGGGAGTTGGGGGTGTGGGGCTACTGATTGGATGATTGGACAGGGCTGGAGTAATTGATTTTTGTCTTTGGTTCTGGAATCAGCCATGGTGCCATCCCATCTGATACTGTGGCTGGTGGGGTGGTTGTTCTGTCTCAATGGGCCTGGGGATGAAACACATCTAAGACTTAGACATTGTCTTTAGTGTAACCAAAACTTATTGTCATCATGATTATAAACCTGAGGCTCAATAAATTCTATATCCTAAAGCTTAATGATTAAGGAGCATGCTTACAGAGGTGGAAGGATAAGGGTGGAAAATGCTATTATCTGGGCAAAACCAGCTTGAATCAGAAAAAAAAAACTGTATTAAAGACATAAAATGAAGTTTATGGGTGGTTACAGTACAGTTACAGAAATAGCCAATAGGTATTCCTTCTCTTCTAATCGGCTGATTTGGTTGCATCTTAACAAATTGTCACTCTTAGCACATCCTAGCTTGCATCGAACAGGATTTAAGTTTTTAAATCATAAATGTGTCTGCCTACTTTTCCCCTTACTTCTCCCCTAGCCCCTCCCTTACAGGATGTACTTGAACCACCTTCAAAAAACCTGTGCTAGGGAAATCATAACATTTTTAGAGATAGGGAAGACAATGAAGTTCTTCTCTACCTTTAAATTCTGTTTCCACTATCAAGCTTTCAGAAGTGCAGAGGGTGGTGTGAGAGTAGCAGAGGTTCTGAACATACCAGTTTTTCCACAGACAGCAAGAGCTACATGTAATTTGGTGCTTTCTTTGTACAAAGTGTTTTATATATTTGAGATTGTGAACCATAAGAAAACTGCTCATTTTTTAAGTTCCAAAAGTTGTATCCTGGCCATTTTCATATGCTTTAACCTAAAAATATAATTATATGCTTTAATCCTCATACTAACTCTCAGGAGAGAGTATTTACTTTTCATATATAACACATTTAACAAAACTAAGGCCCCAAGAGTTAGATAGCCCACTGATTATCACACAGGTTATAAGAAAAAGAGCTAGTACATTAATAGAGTTTCATTCAATTCCAAAACCCCATCGAGTATTCATTATATCTTGTGTTCTATTGATACTCATTCGTATTTTATGTCAATTATGATTTATTTTGCATACATTTGGAAAAGCTTCCTCTTACCTTATGCATAATTTTTCACTATTTTTTAATTAGAGAATCTAACTGGATTTAAAGATTTAGTTTCTAAACAGTCTTTGTGACTGTAACCTCCTGAAGTGTACAGAGCATAAAGAACTAAGGACTTTGTGGACTTTACAAAATGGATTCCATGGGAGCCATGACAGTAATGTCAACTGACACATAATGGGGACACCCTTAGGGTGTGAACAGAATCCCCCAAACCACAGGAACATCAGCCAGGACTGTCCTGGATAAGCCCACAACTGCAGGGGCTGATAAGCATGAGGTGCCACCTTGCGAGAACCATAGAAACTGAACACCTGAGGTAGATGATACTCAAGCCTGACCCGAGAGCATCACGGACAGGTGTGCTGAGAGCCAAAGGTTCTGATCTGCCCATCATAGCCACTGGGTTGGGACTGAGGTGCAGCTCTCTGCGCTGCCAATCAACAGAGCTGGCGCTTGGGAGGCACTAAGGACTTTCGTCCCGTGGCTCTGTCGCATGAGACTCTGTACTTCCCCGTCTGTGTGTTGTGTGTTAACCTGCTTGGGTACCTGATTGGTGTATGGAAAGTTCCACTCAATAAACCTGGCACCGTGGAAGGACACAAACTTGTGCAAGAGTGTTACTTCCTTAGCTGCTTTCTTTTGCCACAACAGGAAGGATTGCAACACCCTTATATAAGAAAGTATGTGGACCCTGCCAAATGAGTCCAAACAATAATAAAATCAATGAAAGATAGAAAAAATATTGGCCAGATATTGAAAACTTGGATTCCTGCCATATCTGGGATATATCATTATATAATAGAGATGCATCCTGTCTCCTGAGACTCAGGGCAAGTTATCAGTTCATTTAGTCAAACTGGTGTCAATAGGTGGCTGGGCTCTGGCATTCAGAAAAAGGGGAGAGAGATCCAAGCTACATGCAACAGAAACAGACTTCAAAGAGATCTGGGAGCAGGCAAAGAGCAGGGGTACATACAAGTATATTTAGTTCTTAACATAAAAGAACATGTGGTTGGAGTTGGTGGTAGTAAAGGAGTGGTTCTAACTGTAGGCAGTATGAAGAAGTCCAGTTAGATATAATTTCATTAGGATAGGACAATGTCGTTTTCATCTTTCAATCTCTAACACAATGGCTTGTTCATAATGGGTGCTTAATCCATGGATCATGAATTGAATTGGTTTCTAGGCAGCAAACTGTTCATAACAGCAGAGGTTAAAAATTAACTACCCTGTACATACATTTTAAGTTTCAGAGGCTTAATGGGATATGAGAGAGAAGAGAGAAGAACTAGGAACTGAGTGCCAACCAGTTCATGTATCTGGTCCCTGCTCCACATGCCTCTTAATTAAATAAAAATGTCATGAGGACAAAGAAACAGAAAATCCAGTTTCTGGCTGTTATAACTGAGTTTCAGTTTAAGTCACAGAGCTAGCTAAAGAGAAAGATGGATTTGTAGTGTCAGCACTCAGAAAGACTGACTTACTTATTGGGATAATTTAGTATTTAAAATTATTTCTTTAAAGGCAAGACTTTGATTCATGTTGTGCCAAGTTATGGTTCTCAAAAATGTTGCCTGGGCAGAGGTAAACTAGATCTGGTAAAAGCTCTGATGCTTGATTTGAAGAAAAGAGTTTCATGGAAAGAAAATCTACATCTGAAAAAAAAAAGAGCAAGGTTATTCAATTATTTTAGATTATTATTCAAATAAAGCATTCTAAGTTATATCTGATTTCATATAGGTCTCACATATATGATTGTTGTTCATAAAAATAAACATGATTTGGAAATGAAAGCAGGTTTTTTTCCATAACCAAATATATATTCCTGAGTTCTCTAGATGTCCTATTGATAGAAGAGACATAAAACAATAGTTTCTACTACCAAGGCTGTCACCTAGCCCTAGAACAAACTCAGAGATGACAACAGGAGAAAAGAACGCAGGACTGATAATTTGACAATATCTCAATATCTCAATATAATTCCAATTTATCTCTATACTTATTTTCTTAAAAGAATAATTCTTCCAATTTAAGCTGTACCTCACCTTTTATCTCAACAAAAAGCCAGAAAAATGAATAGGAAGTCAAAAGATTTTATTCAACAGAAGTCACCGCTCTTTAAGATTTTGCCAAGTTTGAAAAACCCTTCAAAGAAAGTATGTCCTCAAATTATTAGTTGTATGGACAACTGTGTTCCTACAGAAAAAATTTTACCATTCTGTTCCTTGGCAACAATTTCATTCCAGCCTTTTAGGATGAGAAGTAATCCTGTTATTCTGGTAGCTAAGAATGGGCCCATCGACCCATTTCCAGTCTCTCCCTTATCCACTGTGATACAGTCTATACACATCAAGAAAAATTAAATAAACTCCTAGATATTCTGATGTAGCATAGAAGCTCACATTGTGTGTGTGTGTGTGTGTGTGTGTGTGTGTGTGTCTATGTGTGCTTAAATTTCTCATGTTTAAAATTCACTTTAATTTGCCTTTCATTTCAACTCACTGGAATTCAAATTTTTCAGACAATATACAAACATATCAAAATTAAAGTGTTGAAAGCACAGACCAGTGTAAATTACTTACAATAAGAGAGCCAATGCACCCTCTTTAACTAAATAAATATACAAGCTATTAAAATACAGAAGCCATTAGAGCAAATCGAATGCAATGTCTACTTGTTGAGAAAAAAATAAAATACTTATTGAATGAGAAAGTCATTGCCTAGAAAGCAATACATAAATGTGTATTAAAAGAATTTGTTCTTGTTATTAACTTCTACATAAGCATATTTGAAACTATTCTGTATTAAGTCTAAATGGATAATGTACCTGCCACTTAAGGTAGGATTTCCAATACAATTTGCCTTTTATAAGTAAATTTCTTTCTCTATAGCAAAATTGCCTAAATTGATTTAGGTTCTTCAAAGTGTATATTGCATTACATTTTATTTTATTTCAGTCCATTCTACACCAAAGAATGAATGTCCAAGACATGAAAGATCAGTGCATTTACAATAGAAAGAGTCATGTCCTAATATCAAGAAGTCAAATTACAGAAAAGGCTAGAAAAGCACGAGAAATGTGTCTATGGTTCTTCCTCAAGGCCAGTGGAACTCTGGTTGAAATTTTACATTTCATTTCATAATAAACTTCTTTGGCATGTAACTAAGTGCCTGTTGCAGACAAGAGTTTTCAAATGAGAGAAAATCATTTTAAGCAACATCTAAATTTTAGAAGGAAGAATATTAATCAATAAAAACTATCAGAGTAATATATATAGAGAGGTGGGGGATATTAGAGATATTAATTTTTTCATTTAAAGACCAAGCTATACAATTTTGCATATTTCATCAGGAGAAACCAGTTTATACTTCCAGTTCTACATAATAATAAAAAGGCAGTAAACTATAATTATTAGCAAATAAGTAAACAACTGAAAAGAGAAAATTAACCCCTACATGTTATCTATCAACACTTCATATTCATCTCTTACTTATTTAATGTTTGGAGACTATTCAACATGACCAAAAGCTAATTAACAAAATATAGCAATTATTAGGAAGGCCTCTAAATTGCATCCAAGTATAATGCATGTGGTAAATATGATGCTGTGATAACCAGATTGCTCTAGAAGGAAAAGATATTATGCCAAAGCTTCTGGAAGGAAGTAAGCAGACAGCCTCTAGCTGTCAGCGCCTTCTGATTTTGCCTCACCTGCAGAGAATAGCCTTACTCATGGTATATCCTTCTGAGGGCAGCTCTCATCTGTTGGCTGAGTCAGACAAGGGTATAAAGACCTGACCGTTCTGACCCTAAACAGGACACTATGATGAGCTAATGTTGTTCCAGAATCCCCCACCAAGTTAACCAACTCTTTTGGGCCTGCATCTCAGTTTGCCTTCTTCTTGATCCTCCTTCCTCTATCTCCCTTAACAGATTTGATTCCTAATAAATATCTTGTACCACAAACTCTGTCTTGCATCTGCTCCTGGAAAACTCAATCAGCAACAGTTGGCACCAGGGGTGATCTGAGAAAAGAGACAATAAAAAGAATGTTTTAGAATAAGATCTTTCACCATCCAACTTGCTATGAAGACTCCTGGTAGCCAGTGGAGCACAGTGGAACACAGTGAGCTCTTGGCACAAGTGGCTGTTTAATTGTTAAAACTTTCACTGGTGGTGAATTAGGAGGATGTACCAGTGGAAGGGAACACCCTAACTGTTGCAATTTACTAGGTATGTGATAATTATGGATGAAATATTAAAAGGATAATAGAACACAGAAGATGTCATTAGTCATTTAGTCATTAGGGAAATGAAAATCAAAACCACAATGAGATATCACTTCACATCCAGTAAGATGGCTATAATGAAAAAGCCAGACAATAATAAGTGCTAACAGGGATGTGGAGAAACTGGAACCCTCATACTTTGCTGGTAGAAATGTATATAAGGGCCCTGTGTCCTTGGAAAATAGTTCTTCAAAAATTTAGTCATAGAGTTACTATATGACACTGCAATTCTACTCCTAGGTTTATACCTAAAGAAATGAAACAATATATCTATACATATTATATTTATTCGTTTATATTAAATGTCTAGAATAGGCAAATTTATAGTAATAGAAAGTTAGTTAATGGTTGTTTAGGGCTTGGAATCAAGGGTAGAGGGTTAGGATGACAGCTAATAGGTATGAGTTTTTTGTGGAGGGATAAAAACATTATAATGTTAGATCATGGTGATGGCTGCACATAATTGTGAATCTACTAAACAATATTGAATGTAGATTTTAAATGGGTGAATTATATGGTATGTGAATTATATATCAATAAAGTTGTTAAAAGATTAAAACCACCCTGACCTAGGAATGCAGGGGCTTCCTTCATTAAATAATAATAATAATAATAATAATAATTAATAATAATAATAATAATAATAATAATGGGATTGGGTGGCTATAGCTAAATGCCATGGCTGCACCACAAAATGATACCAAGCAGTTGAGGGAGAGTAGTAGATACTGAAAACCAGATGTGAAAGTCCATGAATTTCTTTGGAAGATGGCTAGAACACAGAGGCCTGGGAAAGACACACAAGTTCCAGAGATAGTAGATAAACCCTACAAATATTCAGGACCAGCCACATCTTTAAAATTTTAGGAGTCCTCTAGTCAGGGCATGCTGGAACATGTTATCCAAAGTCAAAGACAAGTAGGTCTCTTCAGGTTCTAAAAAAAGCATATTCCAAATTTGGAGTACTGCTTCCATCCAAATATTTTGTGACATGAAAAGTTGTCAGCTTTGATCTGGAACCAGAGAATAATAGGGCTTTGTATCAGTTTCATTCTACAATGCAAGAAGCCTTTCTGCTTAAGCCATAAGATTTAGCAGACACTATCATTTTGGAAATGTCAATAATGGGAAAAAACGCTGGGTGAAAATTGTGGCAAACCCTAGTAAGAGAACTATAATACTGGCTCCTGGGGTTCTAGAACAAAGCCTTGTCATCAGCAACAAATAGTTATATTTCTTTTGAAAAACAACTTCTAGTATGCTTCTGGCTGCTAATGGAGATGGAATGATTGCCCATAAGGCACTAAGTGACCATATGGTCAGAACTGCTCATCATGAGTTAGAACCTGTGAAAGTCATCAAACCATAAGGTTGAATAAATCTAGCAAAAACGCAATGTAAGATAGCAGTGTTGCAACCAGGATCGAGAATGAACAGAAGTAGTGACCACAAGTAAGCTACATGACAGGTAGCATAGCCACCCTCTCATGATAGCCATCAGTGTCAGTACCATTCTCCCAGCTCACTCCTATGGTTACATGTGGAATCCTACATTACCAGCTGAAGAAGGAGAAAAAAGCCCAACTGTGGTCCTGGACCCACCTGTAGTACCAGGGATTATAGTTTGTATCCTTAATCTCCTACTTTACATTTCCCCCGGAAAGATGCCCACTGGAACTTTGTAGGAACTGTGCCCCATATGTGCATAAGGATGTGGCCCTGTATGGCATAAGGTGTGGACTGTGGCAGACATGGAGATGCACCACCCAGATCTACTTTCGAGAAATGACTTCCCACTCATCTGTGGGGACTATCAGAAGGTAGCCTCCAGCTGTCAGAATCTTCTAGGCCACTCAGTTCCAGAGAACTTCCTCATCAGAGGTCACACATTCTCCCCAGAATAGCCCTCATCTCTCACTAAGCAAAGCAGGAATATAAAGGCCCAGCCACTACAATCCAACATGACACTTTCTGAAAGGCATTACTCACTCCAGAGCCTCCTGCATCATAATTCATTTGCTTCCTCTCCTCTCCTCTGATAAACATCTTATCCCAAAACTCTGTCTTCAACAACTGCTCCTGGAGAATTCAACCTGGGACAACACATTTAATAGTGATTTTTACTCAGATTCTACTTGTAATAGTAATGCATACTATTACATTCCTTTCAATTGGTGAAATATTCTAAAATATGAAAATGTCATTACTTAGTCTAAATTAATCTTTAAAAGGCATTTTAATAATTATAATAGTATCATAGCTAAATACTTCAATTTTCATATTTTTACTGTCTTTGAGGTACCAGAAAGAACACTGAAACTTGTTTGATAACAAGATAATCTAATAAAAAATACCTATAATATTTTGACGATTCGAGTTCATAGAAGTTGCTTTGGTACAGGAGAATTTATGTTTGAGTTTTTGGACTGTTTTTATTGTTTTCTACATCTTTAAATTGAATACTTAAAAATATTTCAAAATCATTTGCACGATTAAAACAAAAAAATACATTACTATTTGTGATCTTTTTTCTGTACTATTGATCTGAATACTTGAAAATATTTCAAAGCCTTTTACTAAGTAAAAACTAACACTAAGTTAATATAGTGAGGTGTTATGCAGGTCTGAGTATTTTCTGAGGTAAGACAAAGTTAGTATTGCTGTTTAAATTTTCTCTATTTGTTTTTTCACCAAAGTCCATCATGCACTCCCTTTAAAGGAGGCTTTGGTAGATGAAAAGCACAAATGATCTGTCCCACAGCACATTCCTAATAGCTACATCTGGAACTGATGTTATTTTCCTGGATGTATTAGCATTTGGCTGTGTGATAAACATCAGCTGCCTGAGATTTCTCAGCTTTATAAACTTGCTTGGGTGATTTTGCACTTCTAGTCTTCGGCTCTTTATCATGTTCTTATGGCACTTCAGTCAGAATTCTTCCTCTAAGTAAGATTTCATGATAGAGAAGGGGATGTTTCCTCATATCACAGCTTGCATTTTCAACTTTCTGCATGAGTGAGAATGATAATTTGGAAATAATCCACAAACAACTAGAACATTGTTCAGAATCAGGAATGGTGGTGGTATAATAACCAAACATTTGTATTAATAAGCAGATTTTAAGTTTGCCAAGTCAATCATTTATCATTATTAATGTAAAAATAAAATAGCTTGAATTTGTATTGCACATTAAATGTTAACAAAATGCTTGTACACACATCATATCGATTGATCCCTAGAAGTAACACATGATCATGTTTGTGTAGTTTTTAATATCTGTTTTATAGAAGGAGATACGGGGCCCAGAGAAACTAAACAGGGGAAGTTTAATACCAATAACTATTAAGCTATGATAAAAGAATAATTATAAGACATAAGAGAACTTTATACAGTAACCTAGGGCTGGGAAGATTGCCCAAGGAGATACATACTTGGAAGGGGGCTTTTTTCTCAAGGCAGGCATACAGACTTCACTGGAGAAGATGGAGTTGCAGCTCTCTGGATGGCAAACGTTTACCAGTTTCTCTGGGCCAAAGCTGGGTCCACAGTCACTGGTCAAACAGCCAAGCAACATCTAGTGGATGGGTGCATGGCAGAGGAGACTGAGGCATCAGTGCTGAAAGGAGGTGTGGAACATGTGATATCAGTGTTGCAAGGACCACCAGGTGGTCACCAGGCAGGGCCACCAGGTGGTCACCAGGCAGGGCCAGAGCTGTGAAGTCACCAAACGGATCACACATTTTTGGCACATTGCTGGAGTAGAACATCACCAGATGTTCTCAAACTCACAGCAGCTGGAATCAGTAGAAGTTTCTTTTCCCACAATGTCACTAAGCAACCTCTAGTGAGAAAGTTTACCATTATGGTGACTGTAAATGAGAAACACTTGAAGAATTCTGTCTGTTATTGCAGAGTAGGTATTGAAGGGTGAATTTGGAGCTGAGAAGGGACAAATTAATAAGGTTGTGACCTTGGGCAGGACAGCTTTTTTGGCTGAAGGTAATTCTTGGAGAGAGACTTAGATATCTCTGTAACACTCCTGGCCCCTGGAGAAAAGAGTTCTTCCATTCTGAAGGGAGACTTTAAGTAGCTCACCACCGTAGCCATTATAAACCATTGATCTAGCCATCGGTGCTAAGGTGCCGTCTGAAGTGTGCACATGTATGTCCCCTCTTACTAAGATACATTAATGGGCCTTTAATTATTGCCTTCAGTTGTTTTCTCAAGCCTCCTTTTATTCATTGGAGTTGCCATTAAAATCTGTGAACTGAACATGGAATGTCTTAAATTTTAATAATAATACTAATAATTATCAAGTCAAATAGTCTTTGCTCTGGTAATCCTTATATGATCACAATAATAAACTTTTACTGACATTTTCTTTCTTAAAGTTATCTTGCCTACAGTAAGTGTGGTATAGCTACTATGCAGTGCAGCTATACACATTATTTTCAACTGAGTGGCATGAATGGCAGTTCGCCAAATATCATCATAAAGATATTTTCAAGATGTTTGTGATCAATAATCTTTTTTTATCATGAACTGAAAAAAGCAATCGCTGCTTATTCCTTGTACATTGTAAGTGCCCTGTTTCATCTACTTTTCATATTCAAAAAGACAATTTTTCAAAAACAGAGTGATTTATTTCAGAATTTGAAAATGATAAATCAGAGCTATTTCTCTTATAATACTAATTAATGCAATTTTCACTACATAATGCTGCCTCCCACTGCTTCTATAATAAAAATAATTACCTGTTTTCACTCCTAGAACTCTTCTGCAGTCACCTAGAGGAGTAAGGATGCTTTTAACACAGCAAACTTGGAGCTACCAAATAAATTTTAAAAATAGACAGACAGACAGATAGATAGATAGATAGATAGATAGATAGATAGATAGATAGATAGATAGATAGATAAAAATAAACCATGGCGCTACCACCTTGTGTTTCGCTTCTATTCTGGATCTCTTTTGGTGTAGGCATATCTCTCTCTCTTTTGTTTTTGTAATTATTCTTTGTCTAAAATCCTTAATGCTTCTATACCACTTTACAGAAATAGTTCAAATACCTAGGCATAATAATGATTTTTTTTTAAAGACTCTCTTTAGTTAGGGCAAACGTTCTCGTTTTAGCTCCTTGGGATACACTCTTCAATGACTGGTAGACTTTGAATGCTCTATCACATGACCAGCTTTGTTTACTACATCCTTTACAAAGTCCATGCCAATTCCCCCTTACTTATTCCTTACTCCCCACTGTTCCCTCAGCATTTGAACATCATTTCAGTTATAGCATTCTTCATGCTTTTTTGTATGCTTGGTCATCTCCTCCATTAATTTCTCATCAATTTGAACACACAGTGTAACATATTCTACAGTTGTCCAGATTGCGTCTGTTGAGCCAGGCACATAGCTATGGTATTGATATTGACTTCCATTATTCTTCACTGGAAAATTGCTCTTGGCTAACTGGAGCCACCATACCTGTGTGCTGGCTGGAAAATTACTGCTTGGCTATCACCCATGGCAACATAGGCTATCACCCATGGGAAAATAACACTCTAACAATAAGCTTTTTGCTTCTGTACTCCCTGCTTGCACAACCAACCTGTGGGTTGACAGTTAGTAAAAGAAGAAAAATAGACTTGTGTGTTCAAACAGGATGAAGAATAGGGGTTTAGGGCTTAAAAACCTTGTACCTCTACATTCGGGGGCTGCTTAATTTGGGGTCTACATACCCCTGGCAGACCCAGTTGGCTGAATAGATTGTGTTTCCTTTAACTCACTGATTTCTGGTGGTCCATGTGTCTATCAGGGGCTGGCAGCTACAGCACCTAAAGACACAAAGAAGTTACAGTTTCCCTTCCAGCAGCTCTAATGAATGACTCTTTATACAGGTATAGTTTGTTTTATTGTGTTTCGCTCTATCGTGCTCCACAGGTGTTATGTTTCTTGACAAACTGAAGGCAAGACTCTCCACCAGCAAAGATTACCACTCGCTTTATTGTGATACTTGTTTATTACAGTGCTCTGGAACCCACAATATCTCTGAGGTATGCCTGTAAAGGTCTGCTTCCTCCACCCCTTGTCTGTAGACTGGGAAACTTCTGTAGTACAACTTATACTCCTTATGGGATCAAGCTGAAGCTAAACTTCTGAAATCATGTCCCTGCCTAGTTTCTTTATCTGACACATTCTACTTCCCTCTCTCCCTTAGAATTTTCTCCTTCAGTAAGTCATCTTGCTGAAGAATCTCCATTCCTATTGTGGAGACACACAGGGATTTTAATCTACAAATATTTGTAAACTCTGGGCCTAATGTAGTGCTTTTAAGGTATAGGATGCTCAAGAAATGTTTGCTTAATGAGAGGAATTGAGTAATTACATTGAATGTATCTGATTACTTGAGTCTTTTCTGCTTCACTGCCATGCCACCTGGTTTCTCTCTCTCAATTCCTAGTCCTGAGAAAATGGTGATGCCTCAGTGGGAGCCTGGTAAATATTTAGTTTCAATTGAAGTTGTCTTAGCAATCTTTGAGATCCCAAGCATATTTTTGCTTCTTAGGTTTTGAATTTGTGATTTTCTTAAGTCTTTCTCTATCAGTTAGGCGCAGAGCTATCTGGATTATGTGGTCAACATGTAAATCCCGTATAAGGGAACATCATTTTAAGAAGTGCAGAAGAGTAAAGAAACTATTACATTGTAAATGGATTACAATCAAAAGTCAATTTTAGTGGTCTTTAGGTTTTATCCAATCCATAGATATGTTTTATTGGATTTATATACAGTGCTTAAAATTTTTTCAGACCAATTATTAACATTTAAAAATTCAATATTCAAGATTTTACATATAAATTGGAAGATCTCTGATTATTTACCCTCATGACAACAACGAATAGGTGTTTCTTGGTTCACCATAGTCCTGGCTACTCATTATTGTCTGACATCCAACCTGCTTCTTTTTTAAGAGACTTGCTTGACTGCTTTAAGAACTTCGGTTTGGGAACCCTAAGAGGTACTTAGGAGCATATAGGCAGGGATCATGTTCCATCCATTTCTGAATCCCTAGCATTGCAACTGTTTATTAAATTTACTCTTTAAAGGAGAGTAAAACCAAAGATAAGAGTCCTATAAAATTTCCTTACTGAAGCAGTAAAAGTGCAGGAGTTACTGAGAGGTGTAGCAGAGGAGAGGTACTTGGTTTCCGGTGGCAGTGGCAGTTCCAACATCATACAGATGTGTGCAACAGCAATTAGGAAGAGAAGTAGTAACACTGATTAACCTAGTAGTACAGTTAATTAATTCTGTATCCAGGAGGAAAGACTTAAGAACTGAAATGAAAGCAACTGCAAGCAGAGGGACACTGATAAATTACCACAATTAACATTTCTGATAGCCTAAAGCAACTAGCATAGACTGATAAAATGTGGAACACAGAAGTTACAACAGGTGAGAGATACAGACCTCAATTGAAGATTGAGACCTCAATCTAGGTAGACTGTCTAATATCTCCTGGAAAAGGCAATGCCAACACACTTAAGAAACAAATGAAAAAGGAATTAGTACAAGCTTCACAGCAGATATATATATATATATATATATATATATATATATATATATATTACATATATATAATTTTCTGTACTTAATTATGACTAACTTTACTATATAACTAACTTTACTAATTAACTAATTAACTGTATACACACACACACACACACACAGTGTGGATTCTCTCAGTAAAACTTTTAACAATTTTACTTTCAAATAAATATTGAAAGGATTGCCTTCTGCCATTGTTAGGGAGATATAGTTAAAACAGATGAACCCAAGTATATATAGCATTCAGTATCTAGGAAATACATCACTGACAAAAAAGCACCCTACTGTTACACTGTCTCCCCCTCCACTTTATTGTTTTATGTTCCCTCTGATTGTACTGGATTATTTTTTCTGCTACCCTGTCATCATCTGCCATAGGTCAGTCTTACTGCTTTTAAGTCACAGCCAAGGCCAAGTCACCTGACCTGTTTAACTATCTATGAGACCTGAAGCTCTTCTTTGAAAAAGAAAACCATGAGATTCTTCTTAATCACACACACACACACACACACACACACACACACACACACACACACAAAGTAATAGCAATTAAATATACTTATAATTAATTAAGAAGAAAGTTCATCAGTAAGAAGAATAGGCATGGATAGTGTAGAAGTCTTTGGTGTGGTTTGCTAAGTATTTTATTACTTTCCGGTACATATTAGGGTTACATTTCCCTGACACTTGGCATAGAAACATGGATTTACTTGACCAATAAAATGTGAAATAGAAATAAAATATGACCCTTCTCTGGTGGATTTAAGAGGCAATAAATGATTTGCTAAATTCTCTTTTCTCCATCAAGACTATCATGGAAGAAGTTGTTGAAAAGGTACTTTCATCAGTCTGGGTTCCTGAGTGTTTACAATGAGCAGAGCTTTTAGTTCCCTATGTTGTATAGCATGAGTGAAAAATAAATTTTTGTTGTATTAGGCCACTGAGGCTTGGGGTTTATTTGTTACAACAGCATAACTTCGCCCATTCTGCCTGATATGGCTAGTTAAACTTCAAATAGCTGTGGTAGCAAAACTCTGCTGTGATGTACAGGGAATTTTTTTAATTGTTTGATGTCTCAGCCCAGAATATGAAAAATCTGTAAACTAGAAGGAAATTTGCACACAAGTAATATTGGGCCAGATGACCTGAGGCAATGAATATCAAACTTCACTGGGGTGATCCTAGGGATTTCTCTGAATCTCATCAGAGATCACTTAAGAAGATTGGGAGGGAGATGGTTCTCTGTAGACCCGAATCAAAAAAACATCTGTTTCTAAGATTGTCTGAGATAATTTGTTTACAAATTGAGTTGCCAAATATTATTTCATTTGAGCAAAAGATCATATGGTAAAATAATATTGGGAATAACATTATTTTGAGAATACAGATAACATAAAACGTTGTTGGTAATATATATCAAATTTCTTACCAATTGCTTAGTATACCATGCTCATATCTCAGCATCTTTGCCTGAGCTGAAATATATTTTCCCTTCTTTCCTACTTCTATCTTGCAAACTACTATGTGCCCTTTAACCCCCTCTCCCCAGATGCACGTTTGGGAATGCATGCATGTGCGCGCGCGCGCGCGCGCACACACACACACACACACACACAAGCTAATATATGACATTCTTTCCAATCCCTTATCATGTTCCTCCATCAGTGAATTTACCACATTATGGTATCATCAGTTTGGAAATCACTCTCCTTTATTAGATTACAAGGGATTGACGGTGTCTAGAAAGATATGAGTAGTTTAGAATGACTAAAGTAATATTTAAACAATAAAATCTAATTCAGTTTACTTAATTCACTTTGCCATATTGTTTTAAGCAAATGATCTAACTTTAACTAAACCTTCCATGTCTTTTCCATATTCTGTCTTAAACATTTAACATAAATTCCCCAAAGGCTATATAATTAAATGTTATCCAAATGATTTGCTACCACAATTTCAAAGTTGAATAATTATTTTTGCCATTTCTGTGCTTAAACTATAATTAACAAATAAGATAAACAATCTGGAATAATAGAAACTAAAGCCTTCAATATTTATTATTTCATATATTTCCTACCTTCCCCTATCAACAGAAAGATCTCTAACAAATCTGCTATATCTTTTAGTTTTGACTTTTATAAGTTATTGCTCTTATTTTAAATTCTTCTCTTTGTACATTCAGCAAAAACACTCAGTTTTCAAAATATACCAACTATACAAACTGTCATACTGGATTCCATTTATAGAATACCTCTACATTTGAATAAAATGTTTACATTTTACAAATAATCATATTTTAAAAGAACTATTATTCAGGAAATGTGTAACAAATAACACTAATTTTAATATGCATCCATCAAATTAGAAAGGCAAAACATTGCTTTTTATTCATAAGTACAGGCATACCTTGGAGATATTGCAGGTTCCGTTCCAGACCACCGCAAGAAAGAGAATATCACAATAGAGCAAGTCACCCAAATTTTTTGGCTTCCCACTGCATATAAAAGTTATGTTTGCACCATTGTGTAGCCTGTTAAATTGTGCAATCAATAGCATTATGTCTAAAAATTGTACATACCTTAATTTAAAAATACATTATTGATTTTAAAAATGCTAAACATCATCCGAGCCTGCTGGAAAGATGGAGTCAACAGACTTACCTGGATGCAGGGTTGCAATAAACATTCAATTAATAAAAATTGCAATATCTGCAAAACAATAAAATTAAGTATGCCTGTACATATGGAAAGGGAAGACATGAGAGGACTCTCAGCATTTTTTCATTTCAAAATATAACAAAGAAAGATATGATCTGTACTTCTCTTTCCTCCTTGGATATGATTGCATCAGTGTATTTTCATTTTTTCATATTCTACTATATACAGAAAGAATTAAGAAGTGTTAAGGTGCTACATTTTAACTTAGTTTAAAACAGTAAATAAACATTAAAAAAAAAAACACCGGAAACCTACCTCACATTCAAAATTGTCTTGGCTTAGGGCCAAGCTTAAAGCACATTGGTCAAAGTAGAGTTTAAAAACACAATAAAATGTCAAATTAGTAAGAATTTGAAAGCTAAATAAAAGCACATTCTTTTGTAGAAGGCGACGGTCTATTTGAGATGCTGTATTTATGGAGGAAGCACTTTCACAGATTTTCAATAAGTATGTTTAAATTATGATGATGTTGAACATCAATAACTATATATGTCCATCAAGACAATGTAATTATTACCAATAATGACTTGCAATGACTAAATTCTAAGAATTTAAAATACATTTAGTTTGCTGTATTCTTTAGGGGAAAATATATAACTGTGCTTTTATTTAATCATTTCAATAAATATTTGTGGATATCAACTGTGCATCAAGTATGGTAAGTATTGGGAACTCAAAGATCAATAGGTCTTTTCTACCTTCAGGAGCTCAGTAAAGAAAGATATAAATAAAAATCTGCAATTGGGTGTCATTCTCATTATAGGAGAATGCGCCAGTCCAGTGGTGTCTCAGTGGAGTAAGCAAGAGCATAGGACTCTGGAAAACTCAAGTTATTCAAGATGGCTACAGAAAAATGTGAGGGAAGTGGGTAAAAAGTGAGAGTAGGGAAAACAAGCAAAAGTAAACTTTGAGTAAGCAGAGGCCAGGGTGAGAAGTACTGTGAAGCCTTGTTCAACATGTTAGGAGGCTGCCCTATGGCCAGTGGAAGGCTATTAAAGAATTTTAAGCAGAGGAATGGTATGCCATAATCAGAAGTGTATTTTAAAGTGATCACACTGGTAGCACTAAACATCATAATGTATAATGATAGTGCAATAAAGGATGATTGAATTTTTCTTTTTTTCCTTTATTTTCCAGATTTCTACACTGAATCTATATGCTACTTGTTAATACAAATTTCTTTAAGTGCTTAAGAGGGCTTACATGTAATTGTCTGCTTTTCCTAATAGAAAGCTCATCAAAACTGAGCTACATACATCTTGTTCACTGCTCTGGTCACAGTACTGAATATGTAGATAATAAATATTTGTTGAATGAATGTCAATTTGAGTAGAAACAAGAGAGATTAAGGTATTTTCGGTAAAAAACTTGGTGAACATGATATAGGAGGTTATCATGTTTTTGATTGAGGTGACAGATGTAATGAATAAGTAGAAAAACATAGAAGCAGCCATTTGGGTTTCAAGAGAAAAATAACATAGACAGCTTTGAACATTTTCAGAATAAGTTGCCTATGGAACATTAAGGTGAAGAAATCCAGTAAGAAATGGATAAAGAAGCAGAGTACATAAGGAAAAAATCTAGGTTTGAGATATAAATTTAAGACTCCTAACTCCCAAAGTGGTAGTGGGAGCCAGAGAACTAGGGAATGTGTAGACCAAAAAGACCAGGGAAAGCCATGTTTTCAGAAGAGTCAGAGGAAGTACATCTAACATCACAGAATTCAGTGTCATGCAATTCAGTGAATACGAGTTTTCAAGAGGAGTGTTGGACAATGTCAAATATGAAAGAGCAATCAAATAAAATGAGGACATAAAATAAAACTTTGACTTTGGCATTTGTTTGTCATATAATTTCAGGCTTAGAGCAAAAATAGTGTAAAGGTTTCCCAAGTGTTAATTTTTTACAACATTGGTGTGGTTATTTTATTCTCTACTTATTTGCAAGCATGTATATATGTACGTATGTATGTATGTATCTACATGTTTTTTAATCACTTGAGACATTTAAAAGTAAGTTGCAGTTATAATGTTTCTAAATATTTAGTGTGTTTTCTGAAAAACAAGAACCTGCTCTCTTAAATAACTACAGTATATTTATCATAGTCAAGACATTAACATTAATGTAAACAGATCTCTTTTTTTCCAATTATGCCAATTAACCCTTAATGTCTATTATAGAAAATCTAATCTAGTCCAGGGTCCAATCCAGGATTATAATTTGAATTTACAACAAGTCTCTCTATTGGTTCAAAACTGGGAGCTTCCTGGGTGAAATGTGAAACTGACCCCATACAGGAAGGGGCAAGGAGAGACTGAAAAAAGAGGGAGGCCACTCAAGATCATTAGGTGGCAGGTTAAATAAGCACGGGAATTTACATACGGGTAAGCTTGTCTTGGGTGACCACAAGACAAGTAGATTTCTACACTTGTCCCCCAGAAACTTAAAAGTTTATGAAATCAGTCTGCTTTGTAAATATGTAAGAAACACTGCCTAAACATTTAACTAAACAGTGATGAAGTGTTCATTTTTTTCTCTCTAAAAAAAAGAAAGCTTATATTCAGGCCTTAAAAGATTCAGTCACACATGCCTTCCAGCTGGTCTCAAGAACACATTACTCTCTCAAGGCTGTGTCCTTGAAATGGCTCTGCCTATGGAAATGGTGGCTGGAACACACATTCCAAGGGACTAAGGAGGAAATGAGGAACCTCTGATTGAACAGGTCCAGCTGGCCTGTCAACTGTCAGGTATGTTCTCCTGATGACATCCTCCAACAATCTCATTATTCTCCTTTAATCTGGAAGACTTCTTCAACTTTTCTTTATTTTAAATATATTGACATTTTTGAGGAGTATAAACAATGTATCTTATAAAATGTCCTTCATTTTGTTTTTTTGCTTGCATATACACATACACACTCACACATATATACATATATGCACATAGCTATTCACATATATACATATATAAATACATATATATGTAAAACAATATTTAATGAAAAACTTGAGAGGAAGAATGTTGCTGAAATAAGTGTATTAAGAATTTATAAAATCCTATTGTGTTTACTACTATCACAAAGAAAATAAATATAATTTGAGAAAAGTACATTCTGCCATACATGAGAGCATGATAAACAAAGGTGAATAATGAGGATGTGCAAAGGTCTCAATTACTTCTCAGTTAATACATTGTTTGATTTTCTGTTGTAATAAATTAGAGTTCCATTCTTCATTGTTTACTCAGAAGGATCAATTGACTTTTCTGAACCACAAACATTTAAAAATACTAAGCATTATAAAATTTAATGAACAACCTTGTTAAATATATCTGTTATAGTGAATTATATTGCTTTAGTTAATTATTCTAGTCTCTAGATTCTAGGTTTACTGTGGAAAATTGATTTTTTCACTATTCTTTAAACAAATCATTAGCCTTTGAATAATTAACCCACTGCTAAACACACACAAATACATACTGATAGAAGATAAATAGTACATATGTATATATTATAAATGAAATTATAAATATATAAAGCCTCTTAAAGGCTGCTGTGTGATGCAGCATTTATTAGGATTTAAGAGCACAACCTTGGGATGAATGGCCTAAGTTCAATTCTGATGCCACAATGTGTAGCTGTGTGGTTATGCTCTTTGTGCTTCAATTTCCTTATCTGTAAATTTTGTGTCATAATCATCCTTCATTTAGCTTGTGTGAGAAGCAATTGGGTAAATAAAACAAAACACTAGAACAATAACTATATCACAAGTACTCAATATCTGTTAGTTAATATTTTTGTGCAAATGCTATAGGCAGTTTATGTCTACCTTTCTCTTTAAACACTGTTTAAAATAACAAATGTCTTAGCAAATTCTGTGAAAATGTGGTGCAAAGCCTTGTTCTACTACATCATTCATTTGATAAGTTCATTGAATACATGTATAGGCTAGTAACTGCAAACATTGGTTATGGATCTATTGCTTATTTCATCAGTGTTCATGTAGACATGTTAAGCTTATCTGCTTGTGGGATGTCAGTGTTCAATGGATTCTGCTAAAAGAAGAAATAAAGTGGGAAATGTGAGGCTGCTCAGGCACATGAGCCAAATCCATAGGTAAATGGGTCTGTGCAACTTCAAAACTATGGCTCTCCAAAATTTCTAGATAGATAGATAGATAGTAATTCTATATAACTGTAAAATGAAATATTACATAAGTTGCAACATATGTATACTGTAAATAATTACAGTTTATTTATGTTATGTATATGAGATACAAGAATAATGTGTTTTAAATCATCTGGTCCAGTTTTACAGAGTATATAGCTCTCTGAAGGCTATACACTTTCAAAACTTTGCATACTTGGTACAAAATCAGAAAATTACCTGCCATTTCCATACTTTCCTATCTATCTGTATATACATATATACATATATATATATATATATATATATATATGTATTACAGTAAAGAGCATTATGATGGAGTTGAAGGTAAACAAGAGATACATAAAAAAAAATTTTGTCCTAATACAAGACTCATGTAGTCAGGTACTTACTTCATTCATCATCTGTACCACTTCACACAGCTTAATAACTTGAACCATGCACAATCAATGAAGTGCTCACTTGTGATAACTTATTGATTCAAGTATAACCTCATTAGGATAAAATTTTGTGACTCTGCTTTGTATCTACTTGGACCATAATCAGGCAAAGGAACCTTATCTTTTTGTCCCTCAAACCTAAGAAAATATAAACATACACATAAGTAGAAAAGAGATTAAATCGATAACCAAAAAAAATCTAACAACAGCAAAAGGACCAGATAGCCAGAGTAAACACAGAGAAAATATCTGCAAACCTTGTACCTCCAAAGGGGTTAATAACCAAAATTTATAAGGCATCCATAACTACTCAATAGCAAAAACAAAACAAAACACAAACAACTCAATTAAAAAATAGGCAAAATATTTGAGTAGACATTTCTCCATTGATAACATGGCCAACAGATATTCAACAACAATAATCATCGGGAAATGTAAATGAAAACAACAAGGTATCACCTCACAGCTGTTAGGATAGCTATTAGTTAAAGAAAAAACAAGTGTTGGCAGGGATATGAAGAAATTAGAACCCTTCCATATTGTTGATTGGAATGTCAAAAATTGCAGCTGTGTTGAAAAACTTCCTTTAAAAATTAAAAATAGAACTAACATATCATCCAGCAATTGCACTTTGGGTATTTATCCAAAACAACTGAAATCAGGATCTTGAAAAAGTATCTGCATTCCATGCTCACTGCAGCATTTTTTATAATACCCACAAGGTGGAAACAACCTCAACATCCATCAACAGATAAATAAATAAAATACAGTATACACACACAACAGAATATTATTCAGCCATAAAAAGAAGGCAATGCTGTTATATGTTAACACTTGGATGAACCTTGAGGACATTATGCTAAGTGAAATAAGCCAACCACAGAAGGGCAAATCCTGCATGGTTCCACTTATATGAGGAATCTAAAATAGTCAAACTCAGAAGCAGAGAACAGAACCGTGGTTGCCAGTGGCAGGAGGGAAGTTGCAAATAGTTGCTGTTCAGTGGGTATAAAGTTCCAGTTATGCAAGATAAAAAAGTTCTAAAGATTTGCTGTATAACACTGCTTACAGTTAAGACTACTATACTGTACCTTTACAAATTTGTTAACAAAGTAGATATCATGTTATGTGCTTTTTACCACAATAAAAAGTATAGCTCTGAAAGATCAGTGAAATATTACAAAACTAAACAAGAATAATAACAACACACACAGGCACACACACAAATACATGCTAGGTTCAAAACCATAATGCAGTTGAAGTATTAAGAGAGGATAAATATTATTTGGCAAACTTGCATAAAAATATCCCAAAGATATATCAACCTTTCGTCAAAACAAGTTTTTCCAAAGAGATGTCCTGAAACTTGTTATCCTGCATCTATCAGTAGCAACATCATTCCATTTCATTTAGGAAAAGGCAAACATGTTTATATTATTTTTTTTCAAAACAATAAATATAGATGCATTTTCAAATTCTAAAATTGTAATCTAATGACAGGTTTCCTCTATGACAAATATTTTGAAAAGTGGGAAATATATGTCTAGCTACATGTCAAAAAGAAGATAAAAGTTGTTCATTTCCTATAACTGTTGAGATGATAATTTTTTATTTCTAGATTATTTCATAGTTTATCCTCTAACTATATTTATATAATTTCACTAAAAATCTTTAACTCAATAGTAAAATAGTGCATTTCTATATTTCACTGTGTTCTCTATAATTTTGTTTACAACTATTAAAGTGTTTCTTCTTTTATCTTCTGTCAAAATGTTTTATGGAGATTAAAGCTTAACTTGAGGACTTCAGGTTAAGCAGCACAGAATGAAATAGCTTGGAAGAGATAGAGATGTGTGAAAACATAAGCTATTTCTACAAAAGTATGGCTAAGCAGGACTGAAAATTGAAGTTGAATGTAGCTTCTTAACTGACACAGTAGAATTTTGCTTCATACATCCAAATCTCTTTTTGAAGATGTTTTTTGAAAAAAAATTCCAGTGGCAGAGAAATTATTTGAAACCTGAAAATAAGACAAAAATATAAACAGTATATCTGCTTAATGTCACACGGTGGTAAAGGCCATCCAAGAACCATGTAAGGGAATGTACTTAGTTCATTTTCAGTCTTTAAAAAAATACATTTATGTGTATGTATGGGAAAAATGAGTTGACTAAAGTTAAGTTTTGTGAATTATTTTTAGATTTTCATGAAAGACCTGAATATACTTGTTGGAAATTTATACTTACACTGGCAATCATTAGGATTTGTTATGGAAATAGTCATATAAAAATAAACTCTTGTTTTCTTCCCCCCAAGGAATTAATAATAGATTTATATTTCTCCTTAAAAAACTGTATATATTCTTTAAAATACACTTATTAGTCAGACAGTACTCATACTTTGAGAGTAAAACCTAACTGGATTCAAGCCTCAGGAAGAGAATGGCTTATAATTCTTGCCATCTCTGGCTCTTGCTTTAGATTCTTAGAGGAAGAAATAGAGATATATTCAACTATTGACATGAGTTCTCACCATGTAACTTTATCAAGACAAGAGGTATTTATTATCCAACAGATATGTGATTGTTATATGCAATCAACCAAACACTCATATGAGCAGAAATGGATGTTTCTATCTTACTGATATTTTTGGACTCTTTTATTTGAAAATAGAATAAGTGATTCATTCTTTCAACTTAAAAAGCACAAAACACAATATTATTAACTGAAAACAGAAGACATTTGATGAAAGACTCAAAAAATGCATATCTAAATAGAAGCCTTATGAAACGTCCTAAATGCACTAATATTAACTGACAGGAATTGTTTCATTCTGTAGTACTATTGATTACATTAATGTTCTCTCCATCTTTTTAAATCTCTCAATAGAAGTAATTCTAAATAAAAATATACTAAATTTCAAATATTGGGATTTAATATTAATGTTTTGTCTTTCATCTTCCAAAATTAGGCTTTGAAATAAAGTTGTCTCTTTAAAAAAGAAGTTATTTTTTTAAGAAGTTAAAAGCAAACACTGACAATATATATTAAGTAAGTTGACTTTTCTTTTGGAGAATAAAATGGTCAATTTACTTGAACTTTACCTTTACACAGTTGTGTTATTATAACGATAAAATTTTTCAAGTGAATATAACGAAACACATAAACAAAAAATCATTAACTACAGGGAAAATTTTAGTTTTTTTAAATTTATATAAATATAGGAACTTTATATTTCATATGATTTATCAATTTTTAATTAAATTATTGGGGTGACATTGCTTAATAACATACGAGTTTCAAGTGTATAATTTTACATCATCCATATATTGCATTGTGTTTACAACCCAAAGTCTAGTCTCTTTCCATCACCATATCGATATTTTAATATGCTCTATAGTTGACAACTTGGTTTTTAAAAGTTTAATAGTCTAATAAAAGTATTTAACAACACAATAAAAATACTTATTCACAAAGCTTTTTTTAAACCTTACTCTTGTGCTCACCTCACAGTTGGTAAAATGCTTTCACATTCAATGTCTCTAATTTTTATCCTTGCAAGCTGTCTATTAGATAGTTTGGACAGGTAAAATTATTACCATTTTTACATTTTGGATAAATAAGCTCAGGCACAAAATTTGAAAGTGACTTACCCCAAGGTCACTGAGCAATCAAGTGGCAGAGCCAGAACTTATTCTCTAATTCAGATCTCATATAAAGGGGTTTAGAACACTGAGTTTATGTTTACAGATGTGTTATCACTAAACCGTTACCTTCTCCAAAGAACTGGTAATTCATCTTTCTCCTAACACATTACAGCCTTCAATTCTTCTATTTTATTCAATTTACTAAAACTATTTCATAAGTGATAACTAAGATTTTTTACAGAGTCAAACTTCCATTTACACTTGGAAATATGAACAGCTAGCTGTTTGAATGCACATGTGAAAAATTTCAATCTGTGTATAAGGGAGAATTCTGGTGATTCTAAGGTTAAAAAAATTAAGTCAATTTACCTTTGCAAAGGGAAACTGCTCTGGGAATTATTTAAGGTGGTTAAATTACATAGTTTCCCTCCACAGGCTGTCAACAATAAAGAGATTAAGACTTTATTTGTAAGCTTTATCTTTAATGTAAAATGACAGTAATTGACATTTTAAAACTGTATGGTACATGCAGAAACTTGTACTGGCTCCTTCACATATTTGTTTTACTTGTCGATTACAAGATCTGGACTGTTTTTAGTAGTTGAATTCTTTAAATACTATCTTTAAGGACACAAAAACATTACTTGAGATAATACTATAGAAAATAAAATTAAAGAGTACAGCTGTCCACAGGGAATTGATTCCAGGACCCCTTACAGATAACAAAATCCACAGATGCTCAAGTCCCTTATATAAAGTGGCATAGTTTTTGCATATAACCTACATACATCCTCCTGTAAATAGTGTTATATTGTATTGTTTATGGAATAATGACAAAAAAATAAGTCTGTACACTTTCGGTACAGACACAACCATCATAGGCATAACTACATAGTGCATGTCTGCAACGATGTAACATTTTTTCTTCCAATTATTTTTGAGTCAGGGTTGGTTGAATCCATGCATATGGAGTCCACAGACACAGAGGGCTGACTGTGCATATTACTTTGACTCCTGCTCCTCCTTTAAAACTGAGTTAGTACTCCCAGAGTGTAACATTATATGAATCAGTTACCCTATTTGCATAACTTGCTTTTCAGTGCAAAGTAACAGGTCCTGACCCAGATTATCTCAAAGGGAATTGTCAACAGGCCAATAAAAAATGGAGCAGATGGATGTCATTTTTCAAAATTAAGCTTTCTCTGACAATAACCATTCTTAATGTTCTAAGATAATAAGAATCAGTGGAATTCATCAGGCATTTTCTTACATAAATATGTTTGTACTTTACATAAACACAGAGGATTATTGACAAAAAGGAGGAAAATCCTTCCTAATTTCATGAAAGGAGTTTGAGTATAAACATACACACACACACATAAATTTCTTGGAAGTCAAAGAATATAATGTATTCCTCTTTGCTAAGCATTTTGGAATATCTCTCATTTTTATCCTGTGTCTGGATGATTTTCATGTTCTTTCCTGGTTTCTATATACTGAATTTTGAAGGCATAAAAAAATAGAATCATATTTAAAAAAAAAAAACAATCTGTTAATGCCGCATGCTAAATTTGAAATGTGCATCCTGCACACCAGTCTAGTTACAAAATAATTAATTTGATTCAGATGTTTAATTAAGCATGACAAGGAGGCTTTAGTTTTAAGTTAAGAGGGAAAAATAATGAAAGAGTTGCCTTGGAAAAAGCCTGGAGCACATTTTGCAGAGCATCTTAGAACAAACAGTTTTTACTAAAATCTTAGCCTTTTCCTTTGATGACTTCATAAACAAGTCAAAGTTTTCAGACACACAAGGACTAAGATAGAGAATAGTCTAGTAGCCAGATGTAGGACACACAGATTTTGGATTTTTTGATCAAGTTTTAATAAATATCTTTAAGAAGTCTTTTCCCGAGGAATTAAAAAAAAAAGAATGCCTCATTATTTATTTTGAACCACTGCTTCCTCATTCTATGTTAACAAAAGGATCTTTTATTTATAGATATTATGATTTCCATAGACAGTCAATAGATACTTTGTGCACATATTCACTTTCTTCATGGTCTATTATGTTGCACAAATTCTCTTCATTAATGTTCACACTATAATTAAAGCCAAGTCTTAATGTTTTCTCCTTCACTAACACAACATTTTGTTGTAAGCAAACGAATAAAAGAGTTAAACTTATTATGGTGATTTATTTGATTTTCATTTCAGTGACAAATTTACATCTGTCCTCACACTGGATGAGGAGAAATCTGTGAACATTTACAGAAATGGCATAAAATCAAACTTAAATTTTCTAAAATACAATAGCTTTTAGACAACCTGCAATTGCTTTTCTTTTTAAAATTTTCATTTACAAGAATACTTTGTATAGAATGATAGCCTCTGTTAAGAAGTCAGGAAATGTCAAATTGGAGGACAAATTATCTCATATCCCAGATTTATAGTAATATCTATGCTCGAAGTTGAAAGGGGTTTTTTTTAACAGGCAGCAGCTTTATTCAAATCCTTACAAATCAATCATTAATAATAAGTCAAAGGCTGTTTCTCATTCAATAAATAGTCAACTAAGGGAAAACCATGGAAGAGGTGGGGGGCTATGACATAATGTTAAGGTCTCAGGGCTAAGGGAGATGTTTCAAATCTTAGTTTCTGAGTTTCTTACTCTATGTCCCCACTCCAGGCCACTTAAGGCCAGTGAAAAGTCATTGTAACTAATGACAGAATGTATCTACTACCTGATACCTGATAGAAAAAAACTTATCAACTATTATGCTATTGGAACAGCTATTCCTACCATAGCAATGGGCTTGTGGCCACCCCATCTTCAAATACGTTAAGGATATGAACTTAGTCCAATCTTCCTTGCAACAGTAACTCCAGGAATTTATGGGTGCATATGAAATCCAAGAAAGTCCTCCTGAGCACTATGAATCAGACCAAGTACCTTCACTGTCAAAGTGGTTTATCAAGTAATATGTAACTAATAGTGATGAGCTGGTGTTGCATCAGAGAAGAGGAACTACTTTTTTATCCTGAAGTAGTCTGTGCCAATCCAATCTCATCTAGTGTGATCACACGTGTCCTAAGGATAGAATGACTGAGTCACTGGAAACTATGTTATGAATTACCAGATCATCACAGTGAATTACCAGATCAACACAACACCATGAATTACCAGATCAACACAACACCATGTTGTGTTGCTGCCTGTCTAGTATTCCTTTTAAAAATGAAGTTAACTTGATGTTGGGTAAAGTGTACTATGTCTCACAAGTTTGACCATCAGTCCAAACTGAAACCACTCCTTCTAGTTGATCAGAACGTACACTGTACATAACTATTTCATTGAGCTTCCAATTCATGTTCAAAGTATGCCTTTGGCTTTCCTGTTAGAGTATGATTCTAGTTGTTTTTTGCTTCTCTTTCTGTACTTTTGGTTTTAATTCAAAAGCCCCTTCCATTTTTCCATCCTCTAAGTATTTAAATTTGACACTGAAGTGGATGGATCAAAACTGTTAGACTTACACACATCTGGATTCACATGCTAGCTCTGAAACTCAAGGGTTATTTTATCCTGAGAAAATCATTTAACTTCTTGGAGCTTTAATTTCGTATTGGTATTCTAAGTCTTCTACATCTCACAATGTTATTTGTGTGTGTGTGTGTGTGTGTGTGTGTGTGTGTGTGTGTGTGTGTATATATATATAACATGTATGAAGTTATTTTGAATATGTAAATAGATTAATGAATGAGAACAAACTTGGTAAATATATAAACTTGTTCTTGCAAAACTTAAGAATAACTGTCATCAATCTTTGTATCTTATAATATCTGTGTTAGAGGACCATGATATATATTATGGGCATATAATGTACCATATATTTACATAGATTATAACACACAAACTATTGCTATAGACACTATTTCATTTTACACAGGAAAATCAGTGTTTTGGAGGGGGATTATCTGAACTTTTATTAAATATAATTGCTAGGAATCAAGGACATTTTGTCAATCTTATCAAGAACATTGTATTAATACTATCATATTTAATCTTCAAAACAAGTCTATAAATACTATTATTATCTCTGCTCATAGATGAAAGAAATAGATATTTAGAAGAATTACTAACCTGTGGTGAAGCAAGTGTTGAAATTCAATTTGTTTGACTCTAAAGTCTATAATTTTTCAATGAATAATGCTATCTCTAATTAATTCAGTGACTAGAACACAATATGTAAGTAATATATATTTGATAAGTGCATATAGATTTTTAGTTTGTTCATTTGAGGGTAATATCATTTTATTCTCCCATCCTCTAGAGAAAAGGTCCCCAACCCCCAGGCGGCAGACCAGTACCAGTCCATGGCATATTAGGAACCAGGCCACATGGCAGGAGGTGAGCAGCAGGCCAGCGAGAGAAACTTCATCTGTATTTGCAGCCACTCCTCAGCGATAGCATCACCACCTCAGCTCCACCTCAGATCCTCGGGCATTAGATTCTCATAGGAGCACTGGTCCCTGGTGCCAAAAAGGTTGGGGACCACTGCTCTAGAAGGGATGCAATATCAATCAACCTGTAGATGACAGGAAAATAACTGGCTGATGTTCCAACACTTTATATTAACATAATCTGTGAGAGAGAATTTCACAACACATAGAACCCCTTAAAATTGAAATAAATTTCAGAATTCTAAGACCAGGTATAACAAAAGAAAAAAACATATTCTCATCTAACAGATAAGATTTTTTTAAATGCTCCTTTGAGATAGAGATAGAGCTGTTATTTTACTGAATTATATTAAAAAAAACTCTGCTACAACATTGATAATAATCTCTTAAAAGGTATAATAATTAGAATATTGCAGGGAAAATAGGATAGTAGACAATTATATTATAGAAAGATATGTATCATTTGTTTAATCAGCATAGAAAAAGTTGAATGATGTAACAAAGTCAAGGATAGATTTTTTTAAAGACCTTATAAGACAAAGGAAAGGAATACTACTTTTTATGACTTGAATTGTATCATCCTAAAACATATGCTGAAGCCCTAACACCAAGAACCTCTGAATGTGACCTTATATGGAAACAAAGTCTTTGCAGATGTAGTCAAGTTAAAGACGAGATCATTAGGGCGAGTCTTAATCCAATATGAGCAGTGTACTTATTAGAAGAGGGAAATTTCAGTCATGCACAGACAGAGAATGCTATCTGAAAACACAGATACAGAAGAAAAGACACCTATGTGAAGATGGAGGCAGAGACCAAAATCATGCTGCCACAAGCCAAGGAACACCTGGGGCTACCAGAAGCTGAAAGATCAATTAAAGGATACATATCCAGAGGCTTCACAGGGAGTAAGGCCCTGACAAGATACTCATTTCAAACTTCTGGCCTCCAGAACTTAGAATCACTTTCTATTGTTTTAAGCTTTATGGTACTTCTTTACAGTAGTTCTAGAAGACTAGTACACTATTTTTTAAATTTTCATTGCAAAAAGAAACAAAAAATCTCCACACTTATCTTTTCACAGGCCATAGAGTACACAAAGTTGTTTTGGAGTGGTGAGTTGTGTGAAACTCAATTTTCACTCTATAAATATCTTAACATGGGTATGTTCTCCTTCTTGACAAAGATTTGAAGTGAGAATGAAAGCTTTTTCACTGTTTTATAAATCTGTGATATAATTATTTCCTTTATCTTCAGTGATAAACATGATTTTTTCCTCATTGCTCTGTTTGCTCAAATTTTGACAAACTAAGACTTAGCAAAGAAAATTTGAACCAACCTTTATTTTCCACTGAATTATCAAGATTAGAGGCTTCAGTATTAGTTATTTTGTAATTGCTTCAAGGTCACATTTCACTTAGACACAAGGTCCTGCCTAGAGCATATCACCAGAATACAGCAGTTTCAAAAAGCATGAATAACTTATTTATGTGAGTTATTGATTGCTGTGTAACACATTTCCCTAAAACTTAACAACTTAAACCAACAACATTTATTATCTCATAGTTACTGCGAGTCAGGAATCTGCACACGATTTAACTGGGTCCTCTGTCTTCAGGTTTCTCTCAAGGCTGCATTCATCTACAAGCTCATCTGGGAAGAAATTGCTTTCTACTTTATTCATGTGGTTGCTGGCAGGATTAAATTCCCAGTGTGCTGTTGGATTAACACCTTAAGTCCTCATAAGCTGTTGTCTGGAGGCTTCCCTTGGTTCCTTGCCATGTGGGCCTCTCTGTAGAGCATCTCATTACATGGCAGCTTGCTTTATCATTAAGTGAAAGGGCATGAGAAAGTATTGGCAAAATAGAGTGCTGCAGTATGATGGAAAGTATGCACTTTTGTAACCTAATCACACAAGTGAACTCCCATCATTATTGTCATATTCTACTCATTAGAATAAAATATTCTAATAATCCTAATCCTGCTAATTAAAAGTAAGTCACTAGGTCCAACCTATACTTAATGGGAGGAGATTACACAGGGGCATGAATACCAGGAAACTAGGATCACTGGGAGCCATTCTAAAAGCTGCCTACCATACTATTGTGGAGTCAAATGATAAATATGCCCACTACCACTAAATGATAATCTATTTACTTATTGTAATAACAAATAAATGATAATAAATATCTTCTCATAATCTGAAATCAATATGCAGATAGAACTATCTTATAAAATCAATAATAAAGAACTTACATAAATTGTAATGAAAAAGTAAAAGAATGATAGATAATTGTAAGTTGGTATTTTGGCAAATTCATATAACACCAAATATTTAGCCAACAGTTTTAAATATTCTGTACTGAATAAGAGCAAATACTTTGAAGTCATACATACATGGGTTCAAATCTAGGATCCACCACTTATAAGTTGTGTGACTTTATGCAAGTTATTTAAAACTTTTGAATGTCTATTTCTACATATCAGATATTTAAATCTGATCTTATATATATGGTGTTTAACCTGAATAAATAGTAGCTATTGTTATTTTATGAGTTTTAATATTTTAGGATGATTGTTCTGCAATTATAGAGAGAGTTATAATTAGAACAGAAGAAGGAGTATTTAAATATCAGTTAGAATATAATTATCGATGCCAGGAGTAACACTGGGAAAGCTTCACTTATGGCAAGCAAAAGAAATCATGAAACAGGTGAAAAATTCTGCCCATAAAGAAACAAAATAGGGCTCAAAGTACAGGGAATAAAGCTAAGGAATAGATAGTACATTCAGGTATAAAGTTATAGAATCATGAAATCTGGCAGTGATTCCTGACAAAGATATCATTCTACCTTAGGGGCTGGTTTTATTGATATTCACATGTATCTGACAGTTTTTGACCAATTTCTTCCTAAAGATTCAGCATGAAATCTGTAGCAGATTAGTTGCTTCCATAAGTCAGTCCAATTCTTCATTCTTCCCTGTATCCACTCAACTGACGGTTTCTTTCACTAATAAGCAGTGGAAAATAGGGGATGCTGTAAACATTCTTGGTGATAAGACAGCACCAAAGAAGGATGTATACCCACTTCTTCCTTATAAGTTTCCTTCATTTGGTTTTACATGAATTTATTGGCTCATAAACATAAGATTCTTCAAAAGAACAATAAGTATTCATGGCCTACTACTTAAGTGCCAGGCATTTCCATAAATAACACATGAACACACACACACACACACACACACACCACATATTATGTCTGATTTTATGAGTTAGTGATTATATCATTTGTATAGAAGAGAAATCTGAAGCAGAGATATATCTAAAATCACAGAGCTAGTAAATGGCAGATATTGGGTTTAAACACAAGTCTTCTAACTCCAAGGTAAGTGAGCTTCTACTACAATCCTTGTGCCAATAAAATGTTAAAATAAGGGCCAGATTAGATTAATCTTAAAGGTAATCAAATCATTTAGGTTAAACTTTTTAAATGACTTTGTTTTCATTTCCATTTGATTTATATGTGTTTCCCTGTTGCAAAAACAAAATATTTTCATACAACACAATGTAATAAATATTGCACACTAATTATTGCAGCTCATATGGTGAAGCCAGAACATTCAGAGTCATGAGCACAATAAGTAGGTCTATGTTTCCTCATGCATAACATGATGAGCAAGAAAATGCAACCACAACATTCTATTTTGTTTCTGAATTTCTAAAACTCTAAAGAAAATAAGATGATATTTCTACGTCTATTTTTTATATGATTAGTGTGTTCTTTTAGTTAAAGCAAGGAACGAGTAGTCTATACATGTGTATAATGCTATGTAATGGCATTATACATATTTATTGGGGCCGAATAAATAAGCTAAAGTGAACTAGAATGGCTCAGATAATTTTTTTGAAAAAAGAATAACGTTGGAAGAATCATACTATTTGATTTTAAGAATTGCTATACAGCTACAGTGTGATATTGACAGAGACACATAGATCAATGGAACAGACTAGAGAAACAAAAAACAGACCCACACAAATTGATTTTTCCCCAAAGTATAAAAGCAATTCAATGAAAGGATAGTCTTTCCGACAATGCATGAATAATTAGATATCCTTAGGCAAAAAAAAAAAAAAAAGAAAGAAAGAAAAGAAAGAACCTCAACCTAAACCTCACACCTTATACAAAATTAACTCAAAATGGATAACAGACTTAAATATAAAACTGTCAAACTTTTCAAAGAGAACACAGGACAAAATATTCAAAATATTCATGACCTAGGTTTAGACAAAGAGTTCTTAAACATGACATCAAAATGAATAAGTTGGACATCACCAAATTAATGTGTTTTTTTTGCTTTGCAAAATATACTGCTAAGAGGACTAAAAGACAAGCCACAGACTAGGAAGAATATTTAGGAATTATATATCCCACAAAGGATTTATCAAGTATGTAAATGTATCAAACCAACACCTCGAACTTATACAATGTAATATGTCAAGTATATGTCAATAAAAATTAAAATTAAAATTAAAATGAATATATAAAGAACTCTCTAAACTCATTATTAAGAAAATCAACAATCCAGTTAGAAAATGAGCAAGGGCTTAAATAGACTCCACCAAAGAAGGTATCCAGCATGGAATTTTCTGGCTAACGGAGCAGAAGATAAAAAAGGTTTGGAAAATATTTGTTTCACTGATAGAAGTACCAACCTTTTCTTTCTCACATTTCTTTATATTCCTGCCTAGAAAAGTATGTAATGTTTAAAAGTGCAATAGCCATCTTGAAATGAGAAAGATAAAACTCACTTGATCATGATAGTGAACCAGGATGGTGAACCAGGAAGCTATATGAAAACTGATAATGACATTATTGTTACTGTATTAGCCTTTTCACCTATTTTTAGAGTTAAATTTCTTGTTTCTCCCTTAAACATCTTCCCATGAAAAAAATATAGAAAATAAATATATTGGCAATGTGAGTTTTCTGTATTGTTTGAGAATATTCAATTCGGCTATAGAGAGCAAGAAAATAAATGGAACAGATGAAGCTCATATGAGTGTTAAGCATAGAGGATAAGTGAAGCCAGTAGCTTAGGAAATATAGATGAAGCTCACAGGATTTGTTAAGAATCAGTAATAAATAAGCAAGTGTTTTGTAAGCCACAGGTAAACATCATAATATGTTTTAAGAGAGCAAGTTAGTAACTGGTTGAAAAGTTCAACTCCTGGTTAAAAACCTGTGTGTGATTTTTCAGGCCTGACTACAGGCAATTACAATGGCTTAATCGGACAAGCCTCAGGGGGAAAGCAGCCCTCCCCACAGCAGACTTGGTGCAGTCAATATATTTTAGTCTCTGAAAGGAGTTTCAGCCAAGGCCGCAGGCCCCATGGCTGATCATACTATTTCACATATTTATATTCCCTGCCCCTGTACCTAGGTCTCTTTATCTGAGTCCTTGGACAGAAGTCTATCTCAGGTGCCTCTACTGAAGCTTCCTTTTTGGGGAGTAAAGAGGGGAATCTTGAAGATATTTTTCTCCACTCTGACTCAGTATTCAATACTTTTCCATTCCTAGCTCTTCCCTCTTACCTCCACCCACCCCATTCCCAGCTTAGGGCCCATAAAACTACCAGAGCCTTTTGCTCAGGACTCCCTCAACAGTGAGATGGCCCCCACATCTGTGCAGATCCATCTGACCCTTGACTTGTCCACCCTTCCTTGGAGGAAAATGGAACACAGTGAATCAGCACTTTCTCCAGTTTTATATTGTCGCTTATACCATCACAGTAAGTGATTAAAAGGCTTAACTCTTTCATTGTTGGCTTGTTGCTTTAATCAGCTACTCTGATACCTGACAGCTCATCTCTCTCTCTCTCCCAACTCAGCTTAACTCCTGACACTGGTAAAAAATATCAATATGTAATATGTGATGGAAACAAGAAGTGTGTTACTTATAGACAGACAGGGATAGAAAGACAAAGTATTAAACATGCTAAACTCAGGCTGACATTTGTGTCATCCCTAATCAGTCACCCATGGGTGTTTTCTAATATAGTCCCATTCTGGTCCCATATGACATCTGCCTAAGTAACACACACACACACACACACACACACACACACACACACCCTATAGTTCTTCATAAGGCTAATTGGTGAGCTCCAGCTGTTGACCAGACATATTGCTCCTGCATGTATCCAAAAGAGCAAGCATGTGTTTGGCACAGAAAATCTATTTTGGACCCATGTACTCAAAACTCATTTCTTATCCTTAAAACCAACTTTCAGGGGAAAGCTAATGCAATCAAGGTAGAGAAAGGCATATGAACTTTGCACAACCCATAATTCAGGCAGTGTCTGAAGGTGGAAAGCAGTCCTTTAATTCCCATTTCACATTGTGGGTATGTTAACCCACTTCCTCTCTCAACCGTTGTTTTTAACTCTGTTATTTAAATGTGTTTATTAAACTGTGAATAAATTATCTTTATTTAATATGTTAACTTTGATTCTATATAACATCCCATAAAGTTTGTCAGGTATTGTATGTGAAAGTAACTATCGCATCAGGGTTATTTCCCATTTAACATCAGTTAAGACTATGAATTTTCTCTTAAGACCTGCTTTGTTTTAATGTATGGAATACTAACTGTCATTCATTTAAAATGTTTCTGCCATTGCATTTTTAATATTTAATGTTTAAAATTTTTAGCACAAAAGTAAATTAAAAGACTGTGTTTCTTCCCTAATTTCTAGGCTGATACACCAGATTTTGTTTTGAAATGTTCAATTTTTAGTTATTGTCATAGAAAGTGATATATCTACCACTTGGAATTTATTTCAAAGTACTATGTGACACACTACATGACCAACCTGTGAAAAATTCCAACATTGTATGAAATTATTCTTTTTTAAATAATATTTCCTCTTTTCCTTCCTCTTTCTCTCAAAGAATAAAGCTATCATTAAAATTATCTATATCTTTCCTTAATTTTTTAACCAATTGATATGTTGATTCTAATTATTAAAGTTTTCACTATGATTGTTTAATTTTAAATTTCTTGCTGTATTTGTAATAGATTAGAGGTTCATGTATTTTATCTTTGGATGGATCATACTATTTTAATTAAACATTTTATTTGGATATGATTTTAGATATGCATGCAATTATAAGAAAATATGCAGAGATATTCCATGTACCCTTTACTCATGTTCTCCCAATGGTAACATCTTACAACACTACATAGCACATTAGGAAAAAAAAAACTATATAATAAACTAGAAGAAAACTATATAGTACATATTAGAAAATATATAGAAGATTCTTGCCACTGAATTTGTCAAGAATTTCCTAGATTTGACACTAAAAGCAAAGGCAATGAAAGTAAAAATAGACAAATCATGGGAATGTAATATACAGCATAAGGAACATAGTGAATAATAATATAATAACTTTGTATGCTGACAGATGGTAAATAGACTTATTGTGGGGATCTTTTCATAATATATATAAATATTCAAATCACTATGATGTACACCTGAAACTAGTAGGATATTATATGCCAATTATACTTCAATTAAAAAATTAATTTAAAAAACAGTGCATTAAAGGACATAATCAACAGAATGAAATATATAAAGAACTCCTACAACTCAAAAACAACAAAATAACCCACTTTAAAAAATGGGCAAAAGACCTAAGTAAAGATTCCTCCAAAGAAGACATAAATGGCTAATGAGCATATGAAAAGATGCTCAAAATCACTAATCACTAAGGAAATACACATCAAAACCACAATGATATATCACCTCACACCCATTACTATAGCTACTATCAAAATAACAGAAAAAAAAATGTTGGTGAAAATGTGGAGAAATTGGAACCCTTGTGCACTGTTGGTGAGAACGTAAAATGATGCAGTCACTAAGAAAAACAGTATGGTAGTTCTTCAAAAAAATTAAACATAGAATTACCATTAGATCTAGCCATTCCACTTCAAGAGCTATACACAAAGAAATGAAAGCAAGATGTTGAAGAGATATTTACACATCCATTCATAGCAGCACAGAAGCAATCCAAGTGTCCATTGACAGATGAATGGATAAAGAAAATGTAGCATATACATAAAATGGGATATTATTCAGCCATAAAAAGAAAAATTCTGACACACGTTACAACATGGATGAATCTTGAGGGTATTATGCTAAGTGAAATAAGACAGCCACAAAAAAAGACAAATACTGTATAATTCCACTTATATGGGGAAAAAATGATGCAAGCACTTTGGAAAACAATGTGGAAATTTTAGTAATAATAACAAATTTTCCTATAGGAAATAGCAAAAGCACAACTAATATTTTACAGCAGCAGTTCCCAACCTTTTTGATACCAGGGACCAGTGCTCCTGTGAGAATTTAATGCCTGATGATCTGAAGTGGGACTGAGGTAGTGATACCTGTTCTGGGGAGCAGCTGCAAATACAGATGAAGCTTCGCTCGCTGGTCTGCCGCTCAACACCTGCCATGCAGCCTGGTTCCTAACAGGCCACGGACCAATACCAGTCCATGTCACGGGGTTTGGGGACCTCTGATCTACACCCCAAAAAATTAAAACAATCCACAAGATCACATTTACATGAAGGTCACAGCAGTATTATTTACATTATCAAAAAAAAGGAATCACCACATGTCCTTCAACTAATGGTCAGATGAATAATAAAACTTATATCCACACAGTAGAATACAATTCCATGGACTACAAATCCATGTTCATGGATTAGAAGATTCAAGATTGTTAAGATGTCAATAAAATCAAGGAGATCTACAGATTAAAAATCATGGCTATTAAAATTGCAACTGCATTTTTTTTTGCAGATATTGATAGGTTGACACTAAAATTCATATATTAATGTCACGGTTACAAAAGAGTCAAAAAGATCTTGAAAAAGAAGAAGAAAATGGTAGGATAAAAACTTTGTGATTTCAAAACTTATTAGAGAGATTGGTACTGGTAATAGGACATAAATATAGACCAAGTGAACAGAATTCATATATTTTTCAACAATTGAAATTTGGCAAAGTTGCCAAATGATTCAAGGCAGAAATGATACTTTTTTCCACAAATGATGTTGGAATCATGCCACATCATCATGTTAAGGATGACTAAAGAAACTTAATTCAATCCCCTCAAAAAAAATTAATGGATAATAAATAATAGACTTACTAGCAAAAGCCAAAACTTTAAAACCATTATAAGAAAATGAAGTAATACATCTTTGTGCCCTGGAAATGATGTAATGATTGCTTAGACACAAAAACCAAAACCACACATACAAAAAAGAGATTAATCTGAATGTGAAAACTAAAACCTAAGGATGTGAAGAAACTAGAACTCTTATACCTTGCTTATGGGAAAGAAAACAGTTGCAGCTGCCTTGGCAAGCAAATTGCCAGTTTCTAAAAATATTAAAAATAAAGTAGGACTCAGCAATATTACAAAATAGGTTTCTACAGAAGAGAAGTGAAGCATAGAGACACCCAAAGACTTGTAAGTGGAGGTATAGGGGCATTACACATAATAAGTAAAAAGTGTAAATAACTGGAATGTCCACCAGTTGATGAATGAAGAAAAGTTGGTACATCCATACAATTGAGTACGATTCCACAATTATGAAAAAAACACTACAATACATGCTATAGGAATGATGATACTCAAAACCACTATGCCAAGTGAAAGAAGAAACAGGACCAAACACATTGTACAATCCCCTTTATAAGAACTGTCCACTAAAGCAAGCAACAGAGAAAGAAAGTAGACTTGTGGTTGGCTGGAATTGTGGGTGGGAACAATGATGACTGGAAACAGAAACAAAGTTTCTATTTGCTATGGTATTATTGTTAAAAATTGAATTTTGGTGATGGCTACTACACTTTGTTTCTTTATTAAACTTCATTGGATTATTACATGTGTGAATTTTATGTTATATAAATTATATTTCAACAAAATTGTTAAAACAATTTCATTTCTCTATGTCAGAAATGTAGTCAGAAATTAAAATTTAGAAAATATTATCATTGTTGAGAGCACTAAAAAAGAAAGAATCTATGTAAAATTAATAGCAGATAAACAAGATTTGTACAGACAAGTTGAAAAAAATCACTCAAAGGTACTAGAGAACAAGGAGCAATATTCCATGTTCATGGAATTGAAGAGATAGTATTGTTAGATATTGATATTCCTCAAATTGATTTACAGTTTCAACATCATCATTCTCAAAAGGCTTACTAGAATTTTGCAGAAATGGACAAGCAAAACATCGAATGGAAATGCAGAGTAGGTAAAATAGCCAAAACAACTTGAAAAAAAAACAATTTTGTAGAAATAACACTTCCAGATTTCAAAATATACTGCAAAACTATACCCACTTACAGAGCATGGTACTTACATTAGTTTAGACATTTGGATAAAGAAAAGAGCATTAAGACTCCAGAAATAAAACCATACATATTTGAATCCTTTGTGTTTGAAAAAGTTGCCAAAGAAATTCAATGAGGACACTATGCTAAGTTAAATAAGCCAGTCACAGAGGACAAATATCACATGATACCACTTATAAGAGGTTTCTAAAACAGTCAAACTCATAGAAGCAAAGAGTAGAATGGTGATTGCCAGGGGCTGGGGGCAAGGGAAGGTGGGGACAGGAAATAGCTGTTCAATGGGTATAAAGTTTCAATTATGCAAGATGAATAATTCCAGAAATCTGCTGTGCAACATGGTACCTATAGATAAGAACACAATATTGTGCACTTAAATATTTATTATGAGAGAACATCTCATATTAAATGTTCTTACCACAATAAAAAGTAAATGAAAAGATAAAAATATAGAGACAGTAGAAAGATTAGTAGTTGCTAGGGGTTTCAGAGTAGAAAGAGGGGACGATTAGATAGAGCACATCGGATTTTTAGGATCAGGAAACTACTCTGTATGATTCTGTGATGGTGGGTAAATAACATTATGCTTTGGTTTATTAAATCCATGGAGTTGTACAACACTAAGAATGAACCTTAATGGAAACTATGGACTTTAGTTAGCAATAATTTTTAAACATTGTATCATCAATTGTAGCAAATGTGTCATATCAATGCCAGCTGTTAAGAATGGGGGAAAATATGGGTGAGGAAAATTGGGAGAGGGGATATATGGGAACTCTCTGTACTTTCATATCAACATTTGTGTAAACCTAAAACTGCTCTAAAAAATGAATTCTATCTTTAAAAATTCAATGAGGAATGTGGTAGTCTTTTCCACAAAAGATGTTCCATTTGAATACCTACACTCAGAAAGGTAATTATAGATAGCTCACACTGACAAAAAAAAATGTTAACTCAAATATATTATAGGCATGACAAAAAAGGAAAACAATCTCTAAAATCTTAAACAAAATCAGTAAGTAAATACCTGTGATTATGGGATATGCAAAAATTTTTTAAATACAACAAAAAAATACAAACAAAAATTAAAGTACATCAGCAAAATTAAAAACTTTTGCACTATAGAAGGTAATGAAAGGCAGAGACAAGAAACAGAATGAAAAATTATTTGCAAATCACAGAAAATAATAAAAATTGAATCCAAAATATATAAAGATTTTTTTCAACTAAAAAAGTGGAACACAACCAAATTTGTAAAATTGGCTAAAATTTAAAGATATTTCAAAAAGGTAAAAATGTGAATGACCAAGAAGGATGTGAAATGATGCTCAAAACCATTAACATGAAGAAAAAATTAAAATAAAAAGAATATAATACTTTTGTCCTGAAGAGTTGTTATAAATTTTAAAAAATACAGGAAATAACAAGCATGGTTAAAATGTGGAGTCACAGGAAACCTTATACATTGGAGATGGAAATGTAAAAATTTGCAGCTACTTTGGAAAACAATATGGCAACTTCTAATAATTATTTCCTACAGGATACAGCTATAGCAGGATTATGAACAGCACAAAAGAAATGAAAATTTATATTTACCCAATAATATGGCACAAAAGTTAAGGGAGCATTATCCATAGTATCAAATAAATGGAAAGGAACAAGTATCATTCAACTAGACATTATATATAAAAATGTTTTATCTACACTGTGGAATATAATTCCATGGAATACAAACCCATGTTCATGGATTAGAAGAGTTGGTATTATTAAAATGTCAATAGAATCAGGTAGATCTACAGATTCAAAACCATCACTATTAAAACCTCATTTGAAGTTTTGCATAAATTGACAAGTTGATGATAAAATTAATATGGCAATGCAAAGGTCCAAAACACGTCTAAAAAATCTTGATAAAGAACAACAAGTGAGAGAACAAATATTTTCCAATGTCAAAATGTACTACAAGCCTATCATTATCTAGAGAATGTGGTACTGGCATTAGGATAGAAATATAGGCCAATGAAATAGAATTAAGATTTATAAATAAATCTTATTTGAACACGTTGGTTCAATTGAATTTTGACATTGTCAGATCAATTTATTCCTGAATGGTAATCTTTTCCAAATGTGATGCTAGGGAAATTGTATGTCCACATGCACAATATAAACACATACCCTAAATTCACAGCAAATAAAACAATTAACTAAAAATGGATCATAGACTTAAATGTAAATGCCAAAGTTTTTAGAATATACATGAACATCTTTGTTCCTCTAACATTTGCAATGATTTTTAATACAATACTGACATGCTCTAAAAAAGAGAGAATTTTAACTTCACCAAAATAAAAACCTTTGAGCTTCAAAAATGAATATTAAGAAAGTATTCAGGAAGAGCACAAATAATTAAATATGAATATAAATAGATATTTTACTCAAAAAGATATACAAATGAGAAAAAGGAATACAAAAAGATGCTTAACACCAATAGTGTTTTGAAAAATGCAAGTTAAAATGCCAAGGAGATACCAATTCATACCCACTATAATAGTAATAATAAAACAAAAAATAACAAGTATTATTGAGGATGGTAGAGAAACTGAAACCCTCACAAAATGCTAGTGGAAATATAAAATGTTACAATCACTTTAGAAAGGTTTGCCTGATATATAAAATGTTAAGCAAATATTTAGTACAAGATTCTATATTTAATCTGTATCCAAGTTAAAGGCTTTCACCTGAAGTTTTACAGCATCTTTATTCATAATAGCCAAATACCTAGAAAACGCAAATAAATAGAGACAGAAAGTAGTATGAAAGAACCTGAAAAACCATTAAGGTAAAGTAAAGAAGCCACTCAAAAATAACAAATATATAAAATATCTTGAGAAGGAAAATGTGTAGTGGATTGCCTGAGGCTGTCAGTAGAAAAAGAAGTGACTGGAAACAGGTCTAATGTTTCTCTTTGCTATGGTAGTATTGTTAAAAATTAGACTTTGGTGATAGTATACAACTTGTATATTTATTAAAGTTCACTGACTTTTACACTTAACAACAGTGAATCTTATGCTATGTAAATTATATCTCAATAAAATAGCTAAAACATCAATTCCATTTCTCTCTACCAGCAACGTAAAATTGGAAATAAAAATTGAGAAGACATTATCAGGTCAATAGCATGGATCATAAGAGAATAACTGACACAAAATAAATATATAAGTATAGCAAAACTTGTACACTGAAAACTACAAAACATCACTGAAAGACACTAAAGATGATATAAATAACTGGAGAGATATTTCATGTTAATAAATTCAGAGAGTCACTATTGTTTTAGACATCAACATCCTAGCAGATCTAAAAATTCAACCACATTGTTACTAAAATACCACTTGCCTATTTTGCAGAAATTGACAAACAGGTTAAATTTCATATGGCAATCTAAAGGACACAGCACAGCCAAAATAATCTTGAAAATTGGAAGGAATTTAGAGAATTTTCTCTGACTACAAAACTTACTACAGATCTACAATTATCTAGATAGTGTAGTACTGACCACAGGACAGACATATAGATTAATGAAATAGAACTGAGAGTCACAGATAAGTCACAGCCTACAGAAGATATTTGCTAATCTTATATCAGATAAGAGAATTGTATCTAGAATTAAAAAAGTACTCATTCAACTCTAAAGGAATATAAATAACCTGATTAAATCTAGGCAAAAGATTTGAATAGAAATTTTATTCAAGAAGATATAAATGAACAAGCAGCCAAAAAAAGAGAATGATGGATAAATTTAAAACTTGGATTTTAGTGAATGTTTCCTAAGCACATTTATGAAAAGTCATTGAACTGTAAACTTAAAATTGGAGAATTTATGATGTATAAATTATACCTCAATAAAGTTGTAAAATAATTGCATTTCTGTTCACTAGCAATGAAAAACCTGAAAATGAAACTGAGAAACACTGAAACTTAGAGGTAGAAATTTCTTTGTTATGAAACTCATTCATGTCTGTTACTTTTATTTCCAATATTGAAATCATCGTTTTGACTGTGTCTCCTTCATTCATTTATTGCTAAGAAAACTAGAGTGAAACACAATAGAATATTATTATATTAGCCTCGATTGTTATTAAAGAATTTCTACTACATGAGGATGATGAAGGTTTTATATCAGTCAACACATGCATTTTAATAGAATATGTTATTTTTTAAATGTGTAAAGATTTTATAATTGGGCATATATCCTATAGTGACTTTAAATATTAGGATGTAAGATAATGCTTAATACATGTATTCCTGATTAGCAGTAACATTTGAGTCATAATTTTTTGGCATCACCTAAGTATCATTGAACATTGCCCAGAATTACACATGTTGAGAGTAAGCTAAATATATAGGATAAGTCAAAGATTAACTTGTAAAATGCTTCATTGATTCAAACTGTTTTTATCAACTTGTTCATTTGTATTCTTAATCATACTATAGAATAATAAATACTTTTATTTATTTTTATTATTTAGTTAGTTTTACTTGTTATTTCATTATTTATTTATCCTTTATTTTATTATTTATTTTATTTATCATTTATTTTATTATTTATTTATTTATTATTGATTGATTGATTGATTTTATTATTGATTGATTGATTGATTGATTGATTGATTTTAACTTTATTCTTCAGATCCCAGATGATGACAAAACCACAATGGTATCTCTAATATAGAAGGATACTGAACTTCAATCCTAATCAACTTTTATATCAACAACCCAGGCATGAAAAAATTTAATTAAAGAAATCTGGCCCATAGCATGAGCTTTCTGTGGTTGGTTTTCAACACCAGCCCTCCTTCATTGTAGTTCGCCAATACCCAATAGCCATAAAATCAATTTTATTAGAATATGTGGAGCTTTTGATTATAACAACATGCATGCAAACAATTTACTATATTCACATATTAGCTCTTACTCTTTCCAGTTCTAACTGCAAGATTGAGAATAACTATGTGTATGTAATCTCATGAAAACACACACACAATGTGCTATATCAACAGATCTCTTTTTAAATAAATTACATACTGTCTGATCATTTCCATTGCACATTCTGCATAATCATTTTAATTCTTTTCTCATATCATGAAAATATTTAGTGCTCATAACTTAAAACCCTTGAAATAAACACCCTCCACTCAAAATCAGGTTATATCTGCATTTCAGTTCTCTTTATAAAGAGATGACTCAAAGTCCTGATTTCCTTTTTACAGTTTATTATTTTTTCCAGTTTTTATATTCATACCTTTCTGATCATTTTGCCTTTGTGTATACTTTTTACCTTGGTGCCTAGTCTAAGTATGCTGTTCTTTTTCTCCTTTCAACACATAGTTCACAACAACTTAAGATGTTTTAGAACTGCTTATATATATAAAGCACATTCAGTAGCCTGTGTGTCAAATACAACAATCTTTTTTGCACAAAAGAGACTTGTTTAAAACATAGAATTAAAAATGTTTTATGCAAAACAAGTATAACTTATCTACACAGTATTCTCATTCAATTAGGTATTCATTGTTTCCAAATAAGACTAATCTGATTCTAATTCTTTATCAATATCTGTAAAGCATACAGGGCATAATTCATATAGCTTAAGCATAAAATCACAAGTTATTTTGCTTTTGTTTTAATAGTTATTACCGTAATTTGGATATATTATTTGTTTTCTATTGCCTTGGAGATAGGGAATTCCTACATTTCAGGGGTCACATTTTATGATCTGTTCAAGTTAGTACAATAAAATTTTATGAGTTTTAAATCAAAGAGGATTTGTGACGCTCTGGAGAAAGATCTGAATTTAGTCTGAAAATCACTATAAGAACAAAAATAATTTTGAAATGTTTGATTTTTCACTGATTACTGGTTAAGACATCATCAAGAGATGTTTAAACACTATACAAATATTTTCTTATATCTGTCAGAATTTTTTGTTTGTTTTGCTGTCCCTGAACAGATGAATAATGTTCCTCCAAATCCATCTGAAATTGTTATTACTTGCTAATCGGCAATGTTAAAATACTCAAATCTTTTGATGTCATTATCAAAAAGCAATACTTAAAAGAATTTACCACCCTTCTGTTGAGAGGAAAGGGGTTGGAGGGAGGATGAAGACGATAAAGGGGTTCAAATTTGTGGTGATGGAGGCAGACAAGGGTTTGGGTGGTGAACACACAATGCAATATTCAGATGATGTATTATAGAATTGTACACTTGAAACTTACATAATGTTATTAACCAGCATCACTCCAAAAACTTAATTAGAAATTTATCTAGATGCCAACAATATGTCTTTATCCTTGAAATGACATCAAGTAGAAATGCCAAACATTAGAAATATCTGCTTGAATTTCTTACACATTGATTTACATTCTAACTCATTCACATTAATTTCCCTCATTCTAGACTAATCAACAGCAGAGCATCTAAAACATGGAAGCCAAGGGTCCTTTCCTACATAAAACGCTATGCATTTTCCTACTTGACTTAGATCAATTAATTTGAGGCACAGAATCGCTTTTTAGTGGAGATTGTCTGAAGAGATGGCATCTCAAAACCTTGAATAATGGAGTACAAATACATCCAAAAAATTGAAAACAGGTACTCAAAAATAAAACAAAAGTAGTGTACAAATAGGAGTGCCAAACCAAGAAGGAAAGGATTATTATTGCTTTCAGCTAGCCATACTTTCCACTTCAACACCCAAACACAATTGTACACAGTAACATTCTCTCTCATGCTTTAAAACTAAGTAAGAAAACCTAAGCAGACAAAAGCAAAGTGGAAATAAATCTATTCAAATCTAAATAAAGGACTTAATTTTTACATTAAATGACATATGATGTATTATAATTTAATACCAAAGTCTTTCTTAAATGATTTTATTATAATCTTATGCAAATTAAGCCATTTAATTAATCTGGTTTTCTTCTCCATCACCAATTACACAGTATTTTACAAAAATTTAAATAACCTTTATGCATTTACTACTTGAAAAATCACCTTTTATAATGTCTTATATTAGTAAATGATGAACATTACAGAAAGAATTTAAAACATTTCATTGACCCAAGCCAGTCAGGTTACAGATGATAGCTACTTGAAGTTTTATGTTATTACTGAATTAATAAAACCACACATAGAAGGAAGACACCATAACACACACACACACACACACACACACACACACACACACACACACACACACACACAACTATTTGGAACTACTTTTTCAGATACAGGGGGTTTTCATGAAGCATAAGTGAGACGCTATTGTAAAGGTAGAGCGGTAATCTCAAAACAACAGATTATGTGATTTTGACAGATATCTTCCCTGACATAAAGAAAAGCATTTAGAATGTTAATGAAGTGAAACTGACATGTGAATTAATCTAATAACTTGCAGTCAAAGGAAATTGTTCTCCACAGTTTCTGCACAAATTCTTTACACTAACATTCTACAAAACCCTATAATAGATCAATTTATTTAAAATATTTTCAGATTTTGTTTAAGAAGCATTATCAAAGTACCAAGTATAACCATATTCAAAAACCAGATTTTTCCTCCAGGTATTGCTGAAGTTGTTGAATGTCTCTAGTGACTTGACTCAAATAATGTACATATTTTCATTCTATATACTTTGAAAATATTACAATATCATATCTAAAAATGAGTTATGAAGAAAAAATAGAAATAAGAGGAAACTATACCAAGAACTTTAAATTAAAGGTAATTAGCTTGTTTTCACAGAACCCAAAGAAATTCATATTTCCTGAGCACTAAAGTTTGGAATTAGCATTATTTCATTGACTTATCTCTGAAGCAGAAAATATTTGGCATTCTATTTTTGCCTTATACCCAAATTTTCAGATAGGTCCTTATCACCACAAACTGAAAGAGTTGTTGCATTTCTAAAACTCATTCAATTTGCCATACAATTAACAATGATAGTCTGGGAGAAAAAATAAAAAAGGTAGGTGTCATTTAAAAAAACTAATTCAATTCAAATTTCCAAAACATTGTTAAGCATCTAGTATATGCCAAGAGATGTGGGAAATAGAAACACTAAAATGAATAACATATGCTTATAGAAAATGAAACTTTCCAAGCTGTTATTTAAAATATTTTACAATTGAAATGGCTATCTTACCAAGATCACAATGAACAAAGTCATCTAATCAAGATCATGACATGTCTAAAACATGTCCAGATCAACTCTTTGCTAACTGATCACCCAACAGAACAAAAAAAAAAGTAAAAAAATCTAGTTAAGGGGATTATAAATGATAAATCCAATACTGCCATCCTAACAAATAAACTTTCTATTATTTTTCCAAACACAATCAAATTCAACAGATCTAAAATGTACTTATTATCTTCCTTCCCAAATCCATTCTTTCTCTAGTTTTTCTAACCCAGTAAATGGCATCATCATTCATGTATGTTTTTGACAAGGAGAATCAATTATGCCACCTTCATTATCTCATGCAATTTACTTCCTTATCCAAAACATTTCTAAGTACTTTGAATAGCTTTAAAATTTTATCCAACATTGCCCAAACTAGCATTACTTTTTTACTATAATAACCTTTTATTTGTTCCATCATCTACTTATATCCCCTAATTTATTCTCCACATATTAAAACTTTAAATACACATTTAAAAAACACAAATATTTAAAAATACAAACATGTAACCCCATTTAAAAATACAAACATGTAACCCCATTGCAAAAAAACAATTGGTCAAAAACCCATGAAAGACTTCTTAACGCTCTATGATAAAGACCAAAATTCTTAACAGTGACCAAAGCTGGGCAAAATTTAGCATTTTACGTACTTCATCTCATGCCATGCTCCACATTACTCTATAAACTTTCATTACACAAATCTTCAATTTTTGGAAAATTACAAGCACATACTCTCATACTCTTCCTGGAACATTCTCCTGTCTATCTTAGCCCATTATGACTTAGTTAACATATTCATATTTCATACTTCAACTCAAATCTAACATCTTCAAGAAAAGTCCCCCAGCACATCTCTTCCTTAGTGTAGCAGTCAGGAACCAGTCAGAAAATAGAACCCAAATTCAGGTAGGTCAACAGACAGAATTTAATATAGGAGACAAGTTATAATGGTGTTATTCAGATGAGCTAAAAGAACAGAAGATGAGGCACTCATGGAAATTGCCAGAAAATTGCCACTATAACTAGAGCCAGACTTAAATCTAGGGCAGAAATATTACCAGATGTCAGGAGTTGGAGCCACAAATAGATACTTGAAGCACAGAGGTAGAAGCTGCCAAGCTGAGCTAGAGTCAAGGAGGATTCTTCTCCCCTTCCCACCATTAGTGAAACCCATAAAGACATCAGATGGCAGAGGATCCTGCACAGTGCTGTCTGCAGGATTAGCCTTTGTAATATAAAACAGAACAAGGAAGGGAAGAGAATGCATCTGAGAGCCAACAGGCAAATAGCTGGCACACCTAGTTATATGCTCCCAAACATTTTCTAATTGGTCTTCCTAGAACTCTTCATGATTAATATCTGCTTTCCCACTAAAGTGTAAGCTTTTTAGGAGAGGAATCACACATGTCTTTTTAATATTGTAACTCTAATGCCTAGCATGGTCCTCAATAAATGTGTTAAATAAGTATAAAAATCATTTAATTCATCAACTCACTCTCGTGATATTTCAAATTATCCTTTAACTACTATCAAATAATCATTTAACTACCATAATAAAATTAATCTATTGGTGTATTCCAGCTATTGTAAACATATTTGGGGACTGTGAACCTTTTTTAGTATCATGTGAAAGTCATGAATCCTTTCATGAGAAAAATGCATGTTAGCACACAATATTTTACATTAATTTCTTGGAGAGGGGGTTCATACACAGGCTGAAGCCATCCAGAAATTTCTAATAGTTCTAATCTATAAAAAATGCAATCCTTTCCAGGTGGATGTATAATTATTTAGGTGTATTTGTCTTCCCAATATCTGAGACCAAATAACTGTCTTTTAGTGACACGGGACCAAGTAAATTTCTTGCAAAAAACAAATTTTCCCACCCCAAAATACCTGTAATGATCCATCATGAATCTCAGGACCTCAGATTAAAATTATACTGGAGAGAAAAATTACTTGCTCATCAAATTCAAAATAATGATTACCTCTTTCTTTGGTGACAAAGAAATTCATGAAAGCAGCCTAATTTTAAAATGGCTTCTAGAACTATATACACATTCCATATTTATAAATGTTTGATTTACATAATAGATGTCACTGAATTTTGAGAAATTTACAGTAACATGTAGATACATAAAACAGTACAGTAGTCAATATTTATTTGGAATTTTATTAGCTACCTATTTCTCAATAGCAAATTATCTCCAAATTTGGTACCTTCAAACAATATGGATTTATTAGTTCACTGGACCTGCAGGTCAGGAATCCAGGTGTAGTTTACATGTGTCCTCTAGCCCAGGGACCACCAGGTTGTAAACAAGGTGCTGCACACAGCTTGATCTCATGTTAAAGCTCTACTGAGGAAGGGCCTGCCTTCAAGCTTACTTACGTGGTTGTAATCAGGGTGCCGGTCCTCAAGGGCTGTTGGCCAAAGGGCTTCAGTTTCTTCCTGGCTATTGGTCAGACTACCCTCAGTTCCTTGCCATATAGCCCTCTCCAGATCGCATCTTGTTCCATCAGAACAAGCAAGGGAGAAAAGCCAGAGAGAGTGCCAGAATGAGATAGAGAGTAAGCAAGGCAGAAGTCAGTCTTTTATAGCTTCATCTAGGAAGTTATATCCCCTCACAATTGCCATATTCTTTTCGTTAGAGGCAGTTCACTAGGTTGAGTCTACACAAATGAAGGGGGTTACACAAAGGCCTGAATACCAGGAGGCAGGATCATTACTAGTCATTACAGAAAATTCTGAACCATAAGGATGAAGCCATAAAGGCAAAAGAAAATAACCTTCTTGAAAAAAAAAATTGTTATCAAATGGTAATTATATTTTAGCTGCTAAACAGTCATTGCTTTTATTCATAATTTATTTAACAATTGAATTTTCTCTCCATCAACAAATATATAAATACTATCTGAAATTTCTCTCCATTTTCACTCTAGTAACACTCACCTTCTCTGTATCTGGGCATTCTTTTAATGACACATTTAAAAAGAAGGAATTATGTTTTATAAGTTAAGATAAAATAAACTTGAATGCATTATTACAGAATAGTTTGACTATCTTACTCCTGGAAGTAATAATATAATTTTACTTGTGAGAAGACCTTTACAACTCATTAGCTCATAAATTATGTATTTCTCACACAAAGAGAACAAATGTAATCCTAACTCTTTATAAGTGAGACACCCCATATTTATTTCTCTTAAAACTAAGTAGAGATGCCTTCAGATATTTCATTACTCTTAAAGAATTAAATAGCTCTAACAAAAGTCAACTTTCTTTTCTCAGCAGGCAAATAAAACAAGCACTTATTAATGGATGAATCTACTCTCCAGCTTGTACATATTTTAACAAGAAGAAATTTACATTTTCAAAATGATCTTTAATTTTGTACCTCTCACATAATTACAACTGCTACTGTTCAAAGAAGGGTGGGTGCTGATTCTTTATTTTAATTTGAAACTTTTGTCTTAACTACAGGGATAGTGTTAATAATATTTAAAACTCTATATGTAACCGAGAAGGAAACTGCTTTCCTGGATATCAAGTCTAAAAATATCCATCCCTAAAATAAGAGAATGACAAAGCAGAAGTGGACAAGTAAGACTAAAGTTTCATTAAAAATCATAGTTGAGAGTGAACTCAAATCATCGGGGTCATGCAACCAGGCCACATTTTAGGCATTATCATTCTAAAAATAACAGGAAGATTTATTGTAGAAGGCTTATTAAGTTTGAATGTGGAGCATTTTTTAGGCTATTAGTTGTTTGAATGACTGTACATAGGGTCATTTAACATTGCTGATTACTAAATGTCTATTGACAGCACCACCACTCCTTCCCCATATACTGTATATCCTAAAATACAGCATCTATAGATTTTGATGGCAAAATGGGTTTGGGGAACTTCTCAAAGAAGGATTTAAAGAGAATATTTGATCAGCAGTAGAGTACTGAGCAAATGCCTACATAGAAAGGGGTCAAAATAAAACCCAGCAAAGCAGCTAAAACACACACACACACACACACACACACACACACACACACACACACACACACACACAGAAAGAGAGAGAGAGAGAGAGAGAGAGAGAGAGAGAGAGAGAGAGAGAGAGAGAGAGAGAAGCACTGAAGATAAGCTTATTTTTTCCCCATTTGCCTGAAATCATTTCTGTTCAGGCTTTGTCAGAACAAAAAAGTCCAAATTCCAGACCTCTCCAGACCAATTACCATGCTATTTTAAATCTACTCCAAAAAAACAGGTTATATGCTATATATTGCTCTTATGACTTTTCAAGAAGGAAAGGTATAAGAGCTGGAAAAACTAGCTCTTGTTCACCATTAATTCCAGGAATTTAAGGGTGAGAAAAGAGCACAGAATGCATCAACTATCTTTCAAAGTACTGCCTACTTTCAACTTGTCCTGGAGAGCAGCAGCAGAAGAGGAGAGCAGCAATTCTCAGCCTGGCCATTCTGACCTTAAATACAGTTTTATCTGTTGATAAATTGATAGAATTTGGCCAGAATTAAATAGAGACAAACCTAAAATAGAAAAGCAATTCTGTGAGAAGAAAAGAGAGGCACAAGAAGTAAAATTAATCTCACTTGCCAATTTTGCCATGGTTCTTCATGACTATGCAGTGACACCTCTCTCTTTAGCCTTGAGTTACCTTGAGCTTTTCTGATGAAACAGCCATATGGCATGAAAATACTCAGTTCATCATTTCTGAAGTCCCTCCAAAGGCTCACTGTAGAACATCACTGTGTCACATTCACAAATGGAGTGAAAAGATTAATAATCATCGTACCATACCACAGTCCTATTATTGTGATATTCTAAATGTCATATAAGTACCTCAGCCTCAATTTGTGCAAACTAAACTAATCTCTCCACCTTAAACCCGCCCAGCTTTCTAATTGAGAGACATCACCATCTACCAAATTGGTCATTATTTCTTATTGTGTCTCTACTTGCCCCGATCTCCCTTATTCTAATCAATCAGAAAGTTCTGTTAATTAAAGCCTTTAAATGTCTCTTGAACTTATCAACTCCTTACTCTCTGTGAAAATTGTAGTTCCAATCACAACCATCTCTCCCTAAGACTTTTGCAGCATTCTTTATTAACATCCCTGACTTGCTTTCCTTCTCCACCTCCACACAATTGTAATGCAGATAGGATACTGCCATGCTCATCCTTTCAAGTTGACTTAGCTTTTTATGATTTTCATGACCTGTACCTGTTTTCCTTTTTATCTGTGGTCCCTTCTCTTCTTGCCCTCTTACCACCCTCCCACACATAAATCTATAATCCTAATTATACTTCAAGTTAGAACTTAATCATTATTTTCTCTTGGAAGACTTCCCTGATATGTCTAGGTCATCTTGTGTGCCCCTATAATGTGCTTACATTACAGGTGTTTAATTGTCTCTCTTTCAGAACTGAAAATTAGAGAGGGACTGAGGGTGAGCATTCACCTTATCATTCACCTGTGAGTCACCAGCAAATTTCCTGGCCCATAGGAGGCACTCCATAAATACTCATTGGATACTTGAATAACTTCATTTAACTTTCATAAACATAAGTTTCAGTTTTAAATATCCAATCATTGACAGCATGTTGTTGCATTTAAACAAAATTGCAATTAATTTTGTTAGTTGAGTATGAAATGCATTCTCTGATATTTTCAGCACTTGTATGGCAAAATTTTGGTGCAAAAGTATTTTAAATTTCCCAGATCCAGTCTCCAAAGAGAAGTCTTATTATTATTCCAATCATATCACAAAGGAAACTGAGGCAAAAAGAGGAGTTAGGTGACTTACCCAAGTGACACAGTGACAATTCAAAATAAATCCAGGATTAATCCTCTGAATATTCTGAGTCTAATATGACTGCTTAGCTCCTGAGCTGTGCTCTTTAACATTCACAGAGGGAAAACATATTTTTTCAAAAGTGTTGAATCCTTGAAGATGAATGTTATTTTTGTTTATAACAGATGTGTAAGTAAATATCTTCAGATATAAATTGTCTCTGGACTGGAAAAATTTAGTGAAATTTATAAATTTTGAAAAGTGAATCAGTAACTAAAGAAAGTATGTATGATTTGGGAAACTTGACTTTGGTGATCAAAATGTCATTGTAGGAAAGTTTACAACTCAAGGTATATGGTGTCATGATCCTAGTGTTCTCAACAATTTAAAATCCTTTCATTTAAGCAGTAACCCATGAAAACGTTAAGATCACACAGACTGGCTCAACTCTGGACTCAAGTTGTAAGTGAAACTGGGCAATTTAACCTATTTTCACAAGAAAATCAATTAACAGCAAGGGTGCTGCAAAAGGGCAAGATTACCTGGAGCATCATGAGCTCCTGAGGAGAACTCCTATTACAGAGTATTCACCATCTTGCTCCAAAATGCTCCTAAACCCAATCCCTCCTCCAAAGCTTCCCGGGCAGGAAGTCAATCCTAGGGTTTCTTTCTTTGAGGTTCTCCTTTGTTTCCTTCACCTCAGAAAGTGTCCCAGCCAGGGAAGTGGGGAGAGGGACTTATGTCTCTTATACAACTCCCTCAGGTGAACACTGTCTCTGTTCTTACTTAGGATTGCACATCCAAGGCTTGACAAATTAGCATTTAACACCTAGCCACTCAGCCAGCAGCAACAAAAAGCTTTCCTTTTCTTGGACCCATTCCCCTTAAAAGGGAATAAAGTGAGTTAAAGAACATTTTTTTGTTATTCAGATGTAAGATTTTTAAATGAACCAATATATTTAAATAATAACTTCATCAGGCACTCATCTAAGTGTTTTATGCCTGTTACTTCTTTTAATCTCATAACAACCAGATGAGGTAGGTACTAGTTCCACTTTAGAGATGCCTAAATTGAGGTCCAGATATAGTAGGTAGCTTGACCATGTCATATGACTCGTCACATGACTCAATGCCTGGCAGAGCCTCTGTTTCAACTTGAGGTGTACATTTTTGTGTTTTAGCTCTTAATTGCCAGGTCTCCTTCTTCTCACTCACAGGTTTATGTGCATATGTGGTGGGATATAAATATGGATGCAAATGTAGATATAGGTGAATATAGTTATATGTCACTATATCTACAGTTATCTTTTGAATATAAAATAAATAGTAAGTATATATCATATTTTTTCAATATGTTTCTTTATTTCCTTTGTAAGTTTTCTTCTTTTGGTACCTTGTTTCACTAACTAAGTTTCTTCCTTTCTTTCCTTGAACTATTTTCTGCATGGGGATAATTGCTTCTTCTACCATGAGCTACTGACACTTCCCTGAAATAACTGAAAAGACCTAAGGGACAGATTTATAGTCAGTGGCCTTAGGTGCTAAAATACCCTGAGGACTCCAATTGAGCCTGAACATTACAGCCCTAGAGAATGGATATGCCTTATCATTTTTCCTTGTTTTCCTTTACTGATTATTCTTACTAAATGGCAAAACCTCCAAGAATACTGCAAAAAAGCCAAATTGTTCCCCTTGCTTTTTCATTGTTGAACTAAAGTGAAACACAGACTTATATTGCCATAGGCAATGTAAGTACACATAACATGAAAATTAAATAATTAGAAATATGTCATTTTAGAACGATGAAGGATTTCTTTTAAAATATCTAGAATTGCTAAATATTAGAATGATATTTCTCTTCCAGTTATGCACCTAGAGTTTGTTGTGAGGAGAAAAAATGGAACAAAAAAAAAGTCAGATTAACAATCTGTTGCAAAAGAAATTATAAATGCAATGGCAAGGAGAAGACTGGCACTTACTTTCAGATGAAAAAAAGCAATTCGGCTTATGTGAGCCCTCATTCTCTGCCTCTGTCATTGAACAAAGAATAGAAAAAAAATTAAAACTAGCTGGTTTATTTGAGAAAAAAGGCAAAAAAGTGCCCCACTGTTACAAGCTGAATGATATTAGAAATTATTATCCATGAAAGCTGTTACATCCCCTTACCTGGAGGTCTTTTAAATTAAAGCAAAAAGAACAGCTGCTCAGGATAATCAAGCCACTTTAAATAACCCAATTCTAGCTGTGGACACCATTTGCCTACATGTGTGGGAGAGAAGAGAAAGGTATCAATCAGATAATCTCAAATGGAAAATTTTGAAAGCAGCTTTTCATATACAACTTCATTAAAAGAGATATAACTTGAAAAATTAATAACAGGTCCCATAATATAATTATTACAAAGGATGATCCTGTTGAATAATGAAAAAGACAAGGCTATAAAACTTATGTACACAAAGATCTTTTGTGAGTCCAGAGAAGGGGAAAATTCAGAAAGACAAAAAGACATTTGGAAGAGAAAAAAAGTGTAAAAAGTGAAAGGGGCAAGATATTGCTGAAGGCAAATTCAAGTAGCACACACCTGTAAAACTAGTGTTCCAATTGCAGCTTAATACAATCAGAGGTAAGAGGAGAAAAGAGAATTAGATTCAAGGTTAGTTTATCTCTATTTAGAGCAAAATTAAATAGTATAAGAATGTTCCTATTTTGAGAGCAAATACTTTAAGAGAGATGACTAAGTAGAAGCACTTGCTAATTGTCCTCTATGCTTTCCATTAAAGAGAAAAAGAGGGAGTTGATGGATAGAAAGGAGGATATAAAGATATATGTTTGATTGTTCGAAAACACTTAAGTGTTTCTGTATATATGCCCATTCAGGTTCTGTGTTATACCTGTTTTATACAAGTTTGTGGAAGATTGCATTAATGTTCACAATTCTTCATCTTTCCTTCTACCCAGAAATATAGTGAACAATCTGGTGATGGACAGAGGGGAGGGGGGTTGAGGGCTGGGAGAATGGGGTGAATAGTTAAAGAAGTACAAATTAGTAGTTGATAGATTGTCATGGGGATGGGGAGCACAGCATAAGAAATGCAGTTAGCATTAATATGTTGGCTATGTGGAGAGCCAAAGGAAAAAAAGAGCAATTAGGGGGATTGTTTTATAAAGTATATAAATGTCTAACCAATGTACTGTATACTTGAAACTAATAAAATAAATTTTTAAAAAAAAGAAGGAAAGAAAGAAAAAAATTAGGGCTCTTTCAATATCTAAGAGTTGATGAAAAAGTTGTAGCTTGTATCTGAGATTTAACCCAGGTTCAGGGAAGGAATGCTTGACATAACATGGAGAGAAAACTCCAGCTAATTCAATAAACTAGTTTTTCATGCAGTTAAGACTAAAATGGGAGAATATTGCTTCCTTTGTCACCATCAATAAGAAGAAAACTATCCAAAAGAGTGGAATTGAGCAGCAGGGAAAATGCCAGATGTATCTTGTAAATCAGAAATATCTCCTGTTAAAACGAGCTATTCTATAAGAGAACTGCGAATAAATTTCAAATTCACTGTTTTATCCTCAGTGCTTGGTATAGGGCCTGTACATAAGGGTTGTTCAATAACTATGTGAGAATTAAATAAATTGATTATTGGAAATTATCGTAAAAAGAATGTGTATTCATTTATGTATTTATTCAATAAATAATTGTTGAGAAATTACTATGTATCATGTCTTATAGCAAGTGTCAGGCACACAATAGTGAGAAAAATGAACAGATAAATCTCAGCCCTCATACAGCTGATAGTCTGGCTGCAGAAAACAGAATTAATGAGATACAAAATAGTCAGATGATGCTAAGTGCTATGGAGAAGAGAGACATCCAAGAAAAAAGGTGACTGGGTTGAGATAGAAGGTCTCTGCAATTTTAAAGAGGCAGTAAGGGAAGGTCTCACTGGAAAAAAAAAAGAGAGCATATGAATAAATTTTTGAATGAAGTGAGGGTGTGAGTCATGTAGCTATTGAGAAATAGTGTTCCAGGTAGCAGAAAGGGCAGGTGCAAAGGCCCTGAGGCAGGAGTGTGACTGATGTGCTTCAGACATAGCAAGGTGGCTAGTGTGGCTGGAACAGAATAAGGGAGACTATTAAGTGAAGTATTCAGATAGGTCAATGGGCCAGGTCTTGTTGGACTTTCCAACCCATTCTTAGAACTTTGGTTTTGATTCTAAGTAAGGCAGAAACACAATTATTTTGAGGACAAAAGTGGGAGTATATGACATATTTTAAGTGAATCCTCTCTGGCTACTGAGTGGAGAATATACTAATGGGTGGAAAAGGCAGAAGCCAAGAGAGGAGACTTACAAATTTTCAAGTCAGAGATGATGGTGGCCAAAAAAAGCAACATTCCATGAAATAAGTTACCTGGGAAACTTGTAGAGAACATGTATGTCTGTTTTTCACTAATGATTCTGAAGTTGAAAATTTTAGAGCAGATATATAAAATAGAATTCTATTTTAATGCTATTTCATTTTAAAATTAGAAATCTCCTTGCTCTTCCCACTACGTAATGTTCTTTCTTCTAATAGATAGAATATTCAGATATCTAAATGTTCTATACGTACACATGTGGTTTGTGTTACCTATACCTAAAATTCAAGAATTTATGACTAATTCCTTTATTGTCTTCTAAAATAACTCATGAGAAATATAAAATTTAAGCACTGAGTAGTCATAAAATGTCGATAAGTTATAAGATCTTTACCTAAAACTATTTATTTGCATGGCCAAATCATCAAGAATTACTTCTACCATTAAGGTCACAAGGAGGAAACATGAGAAGGTATCCAAAACAGAAGAGGGATCCAGAGTCTTAAGATTAAATCTACCCACTTTGATTTTGAACTAGCCTCAATGTTTTTCTTCGCAAAATAAAATTGAGAAACATAAAACTGCAATGATATTTGGGATAAAAATCATATCATTTTGAACACCTGCTATAACAATTTATGCAGCGTCTAAGAGAAAGCATTGCACACAGGAACAGCAAAGCAGAGAGATAGAACTTTTCTAAAGACCTACTTTTAAATTCTAGCATCATCACTTCCCGCAGAGGTTTGAACCAAATGCTTGATTCAGTTTTGAAGTGTCAAGTTTTTCCTCTCTAATATGGTAGTAACAATATCTTCGGACCATTATAGTTTGAGGATTAAATAAAAAGTAAATCATGCTTATAGAAGAGAGTTACACGGCTCCTGGAAGATGAAATTTTTTATTCATATTATCTCGCTCTCTGTAAAACAACAGAAAATTAATAACCTTAGGTAGGTAGAACACCTGAAGCAAAAAGAGAGCATTGTTCTACTTCCCAAACCAAATAAGACAGGAACTGCAGAAACAGAAATAAGAAGTGTGGATTTGAGGCTTCTTTACACTGTAGAGATTCTAGTTAACCTAATTAAGATAATGGGACCTTAATAGGCCTAAGGGAAGCTCTCTGTGATAAAATTATGAGAATACATAGGTTTATGCTGAATGCCTCTCAGAAAATGAAACCTGAGGGCAGATTCAAACAATTGACAGTGTTATAATTAATTCTGATAAAAATGTTTAATATAACCACAACAGAGAACAAAATTGGTCATTAGCATGCATGTCATTATTGTTATTATATTTGTTATTACATTTGCATATTCTCTCTTATTGAAATAAGAGAGGAGTTTTAAACTAGTTCATATATCGATTTTTGTATTAGTCATTTATTAATCCTTATGTCTAAGTATTATTTATAACTTGTAAATGCTTCTAAGTCAACAAATTCTAACATTAACTTGAATTTTCTCATGAAATGATTGTCATTTGCATTCAGTTCCCCAAGTGCCCCAGCTGTCCTGTCCCAGGAATATTCCTGTACTATAATCCCTTGAGAGGTGTGTAAAGGAGCTTTTCTGTGCTCTAATTAAGGATTGTCACACATCTCCAATGCCATGTAAAATGAAATGATTATTACAAATAAGATTCTTCAAGTTAAAATATGTGGCCCAATTCTCAGTTTTTCCCTTGCAATAACAGGGTTAATTTTGGGGGGGGGGGTAAAGAAAACTGCAGAATTTGCTGCTACATCAAAAATCAACTTGGTTACTATTAAAATTATATTTAACAATGTTGCCATATACAAGCTTCTATTTTTTGGCTGGCTATACAGATGTGGATCTAAAGGAGGAAGTATGTGACTTTCATCTTCTCCTGATAATTTTATGTTGATTACAAATTATACAGATGGAAGGAATATGAAATAAAGTGTAATGAAGGCCAAGAAAAGAAGGGGATAGCATAGTTCAATGACTGAGGAAACCAATTTTGGAAACAGAAAGACGTGTTCAAATCAGAGTTTTTCAACTTATTAGCAGTGTGACCTTTGGTGATTTATTTAACTTCTCCAGATTCATTTCTTGATCTTAAAAAGATACTTAATACTCCTATATCACTAAGTTATTGTAAAGATTGAGTTAGAAAATATACAAAAGTTATTGTCACAGTGTCTTTAGCATATAAGCAATCAAGTATTATATGTACTCAATTATATTACCTTTCTTTATAATAATAATAATCAATCAAGTATTATTTCTTAGTTGTTGTGGTTATTATTACCATAATCATTCAGAAAAGGAATAAAACATTTTATCTGTGATATTCAATATTCACTCTTGGCTAATTTGAACTCAGTTTCCATCTAGCCCACTCCTTCCTAAGAATGAGGCGTATGGTTATAAATTACTAAAAATCGAGGAAAACTTTTTTCCACTGTGCTAAAATATAGAGCTTCAGGCTGAGCTGAACAAAGGAAAGGAGTTGCCAACTACCTCTTGAAACAATATGCTCTCCCGAGGATGAGTATGTGCATGATATAGACATAGGCCAGGTCTTATGAGAAGACCCAACTACAGATCTCTGTTTGTTGCTAATGGTCCATGACTCACTTGTTTCTGTTTTTTGTATTTTTGTTTGTTTGTTTGTTTGTTTTGTTTTGTTTTTTGGTGGGGGTGGGGGTTGGGGGAGTTTCTTGGCATAGAATGTCAGTTGTAGCCTTGGTAACGACAAAAGTGAATAAGCTTTCTCTTGTGTAAGGTCCTAAGTCTCCACTCCCAGGTATCTGATGAGTGAAAATGTTTCTGGGGGACAAAACCTTTTGTGGAAAGAATAGTGCTCTTTGCTCTAATTCCTAAGCCTCCATTTGAAAGCTGGGAGGCAACTCGCCTTAACGTGTATAGAACGTTCCTTCTGGATCGAATCCAGGGAGAATCATAGGAATCCTACAACATCAAGGTTTCCCTAGGCAGCCATGAGCAGGCAGAGAGACTTGCTTTTGAAGCTCAAATTAAGAGAGAGAGTATAAAGGAGCAAAATGGAGGGAAAGAAGAATGAGATGGTAGTGAGACGTTGCAGGACTCGGGACTCCGAGGAACTCTACTGACCTCTAGAGCTGCAAGCATTCCTACAGCCGCTACTTCGCCTCCATCTTTGTTTGTCCCGACTGGGCCACCGTAGTTACGTTGATTCTGGGCATGCGCGAGGCGGGGCCATTCGCCGAGAGCCTGGCTGAGGTGAAGACACCCGAGGTAGCCATGGCGAATAAGTCTCGTCACCGCGTCAAACTTCACAGTCTGAACGAAGACCAACAATGGACTGATCTAGGCACTGGATACGTCTCCTCCGCCTACGTGGAACGACTCCAGGGCATGTCTCTGCTAGTTCAGTCAGAGTCCAACGGCTCACTGATCTTGGAGTCGAAGATACTTCCAAACACTCCATATAAGAAGAAACGGGGCCTATTGATAGTTTGGTCTGAAGCTGAGAACCATGGAATAGCATTGAGTTTCCAGGACACAGCCGGGTGTCACGAGATCTGGGAAGACATTTGCCGGGTTCAAGGAATAGACCCATCCGTCGACATCACACAAGACTTCTTGGATATTTCAGAAGAAGAAGAATTTGATGAAATGCCAGAAACTAGTAATATGGTTGATCTCCCGAACTGTGAACTCGGTAAGCTTAAACAGATTGCTACCATAGTTACCTCAGCTCTCACTTCGCCTATCCGTAAGGAAAGGCTGGCCCTAATCTTGGAAAATGAGGACTATATTAAAAAGCTACTGCAACTGTTCCACACTTGTGAGAACCTAGGAGACACTGAAGGCTTACAGCATTTGCATGTAATTATGAAAGGAATCTTATTCCTAAACAAGACGTGTCTGTTTGAGATAATGTTTTCTGATGAGTGTATCATGAATGTGGTGGGATGCCTTGAATATGACCCTGCTTTGGCTGAGCCAAAAAGGCATAGGGAATTCTTGACCCAACATGCAAAGTTCAAGGAAGTGGTACCAATAACAGACTGTGAACTTAGCCAAAAAATACATCAGACGTACAAGGTGCAGTACATTCACAACATTCTTTTCCCTGTACCATCCGTATTGGAAGAGAATTGTCTTTCTACTATTGCAAATTTTATTTTCCTCAACAAGGTTGAGATAATCCGCATGCTACAGAAAGATGACAAGTTTTTACCTCAAGTTTTTTCACAGTTGAAGGATAAGACTACAGATGATGATAAACGGCGTGACTTGGTATTGTTTTTCAAGGAATTCTGTTCATTTTCTCAGTCATTGCAGCCTCAAAGCAAAGGTGCACTATTCAAAACATTGACAAAATTGGGAATTCTTTCTGCTCTTAAAATTGTAATGATCCTAGATGACTTGCAAATAAGGTCAGCTGCTACTGACATATTTGCTTATCTAGTGGAGTATAGTCCATCCATGATCCGAGGATTAATGCTACAAGAATACAAGCGGAATGAAGACTGTAAACTTTTCATTAATTTAGTAATTGAACAAATGATCTGTGATACCGATCCTGAGCTAGGAGGTGCTTTTCATTTAATGGTAATTCTTCGTTCTCTACTTGATCCAGACAACATGCTGGTGACACCTACTAAATGTGAAAGAACTGAATTTCTACATTTCTTCTATAAACAGTGTATGCATAACCTCATAGCACCACTTTTGGCCACTACTTCAGAAGATACATGTGAAAAGGATAATATACTTGGAGCTGACAAAAACAGCAAAGATTGCCTCAATGATTATCAAACGGCACAGCTGCTTGGCTTAATTTTAGAGCTGCTCACATTTTGTGTGCAACATCACACATATTACATAAAAAACTATATTTTGAGCAAAGACTTGCTAAGAAGAGTCTTGATCTTGATGAAATCTAAGCACACTTTCCTAATCTTGTGTGCTATTCGCTTTATGAGAAGAATAATTGGCCACAAAGATGAACTTTATAATCGTTATATCATCAAGGGAAATCTTTTTGAACCAGTTGTGAATGTTCTTCTGGATACTGGAACTCGATACAATATGTTGAATTCAGCTATTATTGAACTGTTTGAATTCATAAGAGTGGAAAATATCAAGTCTCTTATTACACATATATTTGAAAAGTTCTATAAAACACTCGAATGGATTGAATATGTACCGACATTCAAAGGTTTGAAGATTAAATATGAACAAGAAAAAGACCGACAGAATAAAATACGGAAGAATCTTCATTACACCCTGTATAGTAAAATATTTCACAGAAGTGCCAGAGTCTTGGAGAAGAAAGAAACCTGTTCTAAAGAAAATACACAGAAAGTAGAAACAGTTATGCAACCATCAAAAAATGAAACATTTATAGAGACTGAAAATCCAAAAGAAAATGAAGATAAACCAGATCTTACTAAAATAACCTCTTCTGATGACTACAAAGTTACCTTTTCCAATTCTGCTGGTCCTGTTAATGGAACTGGTAACCCAAACTGTACTAGAGTGGTTGGCTTGGTGGATTATCCAGATGATGATGATGACGACGACGACGATAATAATGACAACGACAATGACGAAGAAATGGAAGATGAAATGCCCCCTGGGAAAAGACCACATCTTGACCCATAAAATCTTTATGGGAGACCTTCAACATCACTAAAGTCTACATTACTAAAATTCTAAAACTTTAATTAGCTGAAAAGCCTGAATCCAAAAGCTTTCTTCTGTGAACTTAAAATAAGAATGCAATAAGTAGCAAATATGCTCACTGTTAATCATCTAAAAATTTGAGTTCTATAAAAACCTAACTTTCCAGAATCTTAAATAACAAGAACATTGGGGCATGATAACTTCTTAGTAAGAAAAGTCTCAGTTTGGGTGGAAGAAACAAGTTGATAATATAGTATCAATGTAGTTTGTTCCAGCAGTGCATATTAGAAGCAACTGTAACATTACTTGCATAAAGGTTCTGATTCTGGTTTTCTTTAAGTTGCCTTCTTTGAAACAAAAATTTATGTTTATGTTTATATAGAAAACAAAGTTAATAGCAAAATATAAAGTTAAGCTATTTATATTTTCATGAAGATTTAACAAAAATTCAGACTTATGAGTATTTGGAAGAAAGTAACTTTCAGTGTGTATTTCCATGAATAAAAAAGCTGGATTCAAAATGTGCAGTTTTTGTTCTGTTTTGTTTTGTTCTTTATTAGAGATGCCAAGAATCAGTCCAGTAGTATTTTAAAACGGTATTCTCTAGGACCTTGGGAGTGGGTAGAACAGAATGTTTTCAACTGCCTAGATTGTTAAAAATACTTAAAAGTCATTTTCTGATTAATTAATAAAGCTGTGTCTGACTCCAGAGGAGCAAGTAAAATTTAAAGTGTAATTTACTAACATACAAAAATTAGTGCTGAATGAAGTGGTACTTATTGTCTAGAAACCATTTTGGACCAAGAAAATGTTACTTAGGTGTCAAATTCCACATGCAGTAAACAAACAAGGGTGATTACAAAAGGACAAAAGGTGCTTTGTTCGAGTCAATACAAAGGCATTTCTAAAACTAAATTGTGGCAAACAGTTACAAGGTTTTATTTTTAGAGGAGCAAGTTAACTGGATCCATTTATCCTAGATTATCTTAAATTGAAGCAGTTTTTCCTGTTTGGAAGATTTTAGGGTTAATTTTAATTTTGACCATCCTTTGAACAAGATGGGCTAATAAAAATTATAGTTTTCCAGAAGACACATATTTACTCTGATTAAAAATACCACTGTACTTCTTTTGTATCATTTAGTGACAATATGCATACTGAACTAAAAAATTCAGGAATTAAAAAGTGACCCTATAATTCCAAAAATAAGAGACCACTTTAAAAGTACTATTGTGCCAATAGGAAACACATCTTATGCAAAACTAAGAGACTGTTGTGTAAAAGCTATAAAGAGTGTATTCCTAAAGCAAATAGTCATTTCACCAGATACAGTCTGCTAAAGTGTGGACATGACCCCAGGAGATGTCATCAGACATTACTGAGGACATGACACAGCAGGGGAACTGCGTTTTCACATCTCTCAAACCATGCTTGTTAAATTAAATGTAATGGAATTATTCAAAGTGATTTTATGAGTATATGTCAAAAAAGGCAGTTTGTTTGAAAAGCATTTCATATTTTCCTTCTGACTAGACTGTCATGGGAAATGTTATCCATAGTACACACATTTATATGCATACACAGAGTTTTGCTTTAAAATAAATATACTTCACTCTTTCTTTTGATGGGAGTAGTACCCGTTCCTTAACAGAGCAGCTATTTACATCTAGACAGAGAAGAGCATTTTTTTATTGCTCTTTCTGTTTATTCTCTTCTCTTCAGCTAGTTTTAATCGGCCATAAAAAAATGGACACTGTAGGAGAAAAAAAGTGAATATTTGCATTTTTGTCATATTGTCCCTAGTGAGTTTGTAAAGCAAGTTGAGGGAGGGTATAAGTGTAATGGCAAGTTAGAAAAAAAAAAGAGGTTTTTTATTGAGCTGTGTAACCTCTATGAGCCCTTTTCTAGTGTCAGCTACTTAATGTTAGGGAAACAACGTGACAAGTAAAATGGTGCAAAGCCAAATTGCCCATCAGATGGCATAACCTACTATTAAGGGAACAGTTAAGAAGGCAACAAAACACAGAAGAGCAATCTTTACTGTCTGCACACTGAGTGAAAAATTGACCAAAATGTTCAGTCTCTCTAGATAGATAGTGTGTGTGAGAAGATACCATGTCAAAAATGTTTAATTTCTTCAAGTTTTTTTAGAAGTAATTTTAAAAGCCCTCTCGAGTGGAACAAACAATTTGGAATGACCCTGTATATACAATAACATTCAGGTAAGCATTTTTGGAGAGTTGCCCTGGGTATGTCAAGGTTTTGGCTTTTAATATGTGACTTCTGGTAATTTTTATGGCTTGGTGACTTTCTAAACACACTCACAAGGGGAGGGGGACATAACAAATAAAGTAAAAGCTTCCTATTCAGACAGCCCTTGATGACAGTGCAGGCTCTGACACCAATTCTATGACCTTAGACTATTTATTTATTTTCTCCTCTAGCCACAATTTCTCCATCTTATCTTAAAAGTTAGAAATTACATGTAAATTACTAAGAACATAGTACTCAAGATATAGCTTTTAAAACTGATTATCGTCAGCAGCAACAGTATAATCATTTCCAAGAAATGGGGGATAAAGTAACGTATGCACTTACATCACTAATTATGCTCATAAATTAATAATCCTATATCCTGGATTAAATTAGTAACAACATGATAAATAAAAATTAATGAGTTCAATTTTAGTTGGCAGACAAGTTTACATCTATGCACTTTGTTCTGCTGAGATACAACTGAAATAAAAAGCAAAAAAGTAGAAAAATAAACCTTCATAGCAATGAAGACACTTGGGTGGAGTGGTGTCTGGGATATTAACCAAGAAATGAGAGATGTCAGGAGTGAAGAGTGAAATAGAAATCAGAAGGGTTGGAGAGAAAAGAGAAGGGTATCAAAGATTTGTAAAAATAACAAGAGCACTTAAGCCCTGTTCTCTACTCCCTCGCCACTCTGGGCCCACCCCAGCAAGCAGAGCAGTCTCTAGAACATATCTCTAAATAACAGACGAAAGTTCTCTTTCTAAAGCAATTGGAAGAGGCAAGGCTGAGGGCCCTAGTATGGATGTTGTTGCCGCAGAGTTAAGCCCTTCTTTTCAGGGTGCTGGAGGATCCAAGATGCTGAAAGTTTAGCACCCTAAGGTACAAGTCACTGTTTTCAAGAAAGAGACATGCTAATGCTCATCTCTCATCCAAGAGGTACAATCTCAAGAGCACAAATGGTGCCTCTGGAAAGAAAGTCTACAATTGGCAGTCCTATCAGATAGTACCAACATCAGGCAGGGAACACAGGTTGGGAACGCTAGCAGGTAAGCCTTACTGTTTCCTGTTCAGCTAAAATAACAGCCTAGATCTTGTTTTGGAGGGTCTGTTAAAAATTTTCAATCCAATCTTCTTGTTTGTCCAGCATGGTTGTGTGACCTTTGTCCACCCCATGGAATGACCTGAGATTAAGTGTAGAGATGATATCCAGAGTGTGTGTGTGTGTGTGTGTGTGTGTGTGTGTGTGTGTGTGTGTGTGTGTGTTAGGAGCTGGGATCATGCCCAGCTTTTCCTAATTGAAATCTCAGTAATATTAAAGGAAAAGGTGGTCAGAGTTATGTGGCCAGGGATAGCAGACCTAACAGTCAGTTAAATTCAAGGTGTTTGCAATGGTTCGAGAGAGCTATGCCGGATTTTTTTTCTTGAGGAAGAAGGCTTCAGAGGTAGTTCTGAAGTACAAATGTCATTAATGCTCCTTCTTTCCCTGTACAACCCTAGGTACTAGATTGTTGCTCTTCCTCCACCTCCACAATATCTGAGTATCCCTTTCCAGAAATTATAACTTTGCCCTTTTTTCAATCATTCCCTACTCTCATCCAAACTTTTTATCTAGAAGGATCAGATGCAAGAGGGACAAGGGCATTTTTATAAAACCAGAATTAAGTATGAATCCTGTAGGTCCCATTTTTTTCTAGGCTGCCACCAGAGAGTATACCAACCAGGCTGGCCTGGGTAAAGAAATATGCCCAGGAATGGTCAAAACAGAATCCTAAATTTTCAAAAGACATCTATACAATTTCCCATCCCTTTAGTCCTGATTTAGTGACCAAATTGCCACATTTTGATGTAGGGCTTCTCAACCTCACCACTGGTGACATTTTGGGACAGATAATTTATTGTTGCACGAGATTTTCCTGTGTATTGTAGGATATAAAGCGGCATTCCTGACATTTACTTACTAGATGCCAGTAGTACATCCCCAGCTGTGGCAACCAAAAATGTATCCAGAAGAAGCTAAATATCCCTCAAGGGAGATATTAGTTTAAAGATGTGTGTGTGGAGCTTAATACAAGGCCTTCTCTTACTTTGTGGATATTAGGTCCACATCTACTCGGGTGAGTCACCTTCTCTTTTACCCTCAACCTGAAAGGGCCAAGTTCATACAAGGGTCAGGTACATAACACGCTTTTATAAAAAGAGAATGGACTTTGTTTGGAATTATAGAGATCCCTGTTCTGTTTTTCATTATTAGTGTAACCATGGCATTTTATTTGACACCTCTAATTCACAATTTTCTGACCTGTAATGTATGGCTAACACCACTGTTATGGTTGAATTGTGTCCCTCAAAATTCATATATTGAAGTCCTAACCCAGATGGCACTGTATTTGGAAATAGGGTCTTAAAAGAGATAATTAAGTTAAAAAGGGTTGTTAGAGTGGACCCAATTCCAATATGACTTATATCTTTAGAAGAAGAAATTTAGACACAGAAATGCACATAGAGGGAAGGACCATATGAGGACCCAGAGAGAATATGGCCATCTATAAGCTGAGGGGAGAAGCCTCAGAAGAAACCAATTTTGCTGATACCTTGGACTTCTAGATTCCAGAACTGTTAAGAAAAAAACTTCTTGTTTTTAAGTCACCCAGACTGGAGTATTTTGTAATGGAAGCCTTAGCAAACTAATATAAACACCTAATAGAAAAAAGTTTTGAGAAGATTAAAGAAATACATCTTATAAATATCATAGAATTATTATGATAAAGAGTACACAATTGAGATATTGCAATAGCTTTTCTTTATTGAGCATGTATTATCTGTCAAGCATACTTTCCTAGACAAATTACCTACATTATTTCTAATTTCACATTAAACCTGCCAGGTACATGTGGTAGCCATGAGAATGCACCTTGTAAAAAGGAAGGATAAATGATTAAAATTAAAAGCCCCAGCCACTATGCTCTGCAATCATTGCTTCAATTTCTCCCAGGCCATGTCTGGTTCTTGGAGAACCTAAACTAACACAGTATGTATTTTGACTCTATTTTACAGAAAATAAGAGAAACACACAGAAGTGTATGCCAGGAATTATATAACTAGTACTAGTGAGAATGTATTCAGATATGTTTGTCTGATTCCATAGATTGAGTTCTTTCTCCTACATATAATGTGTCTTGAAATATATGGTGAAAGTACTTTAAACATAAAAGTGATTATATGTGCTCAACACAAATATTTATTAATAAAGTAGAAATCTGAAATCAATGTATCAGGTTGATGAAAAATCTACACACATAAGAAGTATACCTGTTACAATTTAAAGGTAAATAACTACCAGTTTAGAATTGAAAGAATACCTTCCAAAACAATAACGGGGGTAAAGGGTAACAAACAAACACTCAAACAATCCAAAAGAAAGGTAGAAAGGAATATGAGTTGATGTAAGAATAGTAGTTAGGAAACTCAGTCTACACACTCAGAAGGACAAGATATTTCATTTCAAGTTCTATAAAATTGAACATAATTTCTATTTTAAGCCCCCATTCTTCAATGGGGCTGAAACTTAATCTCAGTAAATTAGACAATCTAATCAGTCTATCCTTCCCTAGAATAATAAAGGAAATTGTTTTATATCCATCATGTATTGCTGTTTTAATATATCTGACACTTTTAGCTCTTTTTACTGGAAGGTTTTTGGTCTCCAAACTGTTGGAATCACAAACAAACCAAATTTGAAATACATTATTTCCTGCCTTCACTACAATGACTAAACTGAGCAATTATGTAGGCAGTATTTGGAGGAAACTGCAGAAAATTACTTTTGTTGGAAAGTTACTAAGGCAACACTTTAGAAAAGAAGGACGTGTGAAAATGGTCTGAGGAGCCTGATTAGCCACACAATAATATTGGGATATTCTGCTGTACACATTTTCAAAGATACCCTACAAAATCTGAAGAGTGCTTTAGTCTACCACATTTGCCAGTGGAGAATATACAGTATTTTTAGTGTATTTCCAAAGATTGTGAAATATCATAGAACTGTAGATTTATTTCATTCTTAAAATAAGATATTCCATAGAAAGCTTTTTATATTTTTCTCATATTTGAGTATTGTTTTTTAAATGTAATTAAATTTTGTATGGTTTCTATTGATCTTAAATATAAAGATTTTTTTGATGTATAATATCACATTATGGGGAAAATCATGCTATATTAGAGTTTCTAAAATACATCAGTATCCTTTAGATAAATATATTTTTGTTAATTGTTTTTTCCAGTTTTATTGAGATATAATTGACATATAACATGAAATAAGTTCAAGTTGTACAACATGGTGATTATATATATATATATATATATATATATATATATATATATATATAATGAATTTATCACCACAATAAGTTTAGGTAATATCAATTATCTCACATAGTTACAAATTCCTTTAGATAAATACATTTTTAATAATAGTATTATGTCTGATGGCTTTTCTTATCTTCACTAATATTTTAAACTTAGGTGAAAATATATTGCATAGGATATGGATTTAGAAAGGCTGGCTTTGTGTCATTATCGAAGTACTATCCACCTATCAGATTTCAGATCATTCATGTAACCTCTCTAATCTCTGGGTATTTATCTATAAAATGATGCTTATGCTGTAAATAACAATGTTGGTAAAATTATAAAATTTTTAAACACCAGGGGATGTTGATGAGTAGTTTCTACTTAGTTAATCTGACAATGTAACAATTTTTTTATATCTAAAAACTACTGTGGTTTTATTTTTTTCTCAAATAAAATATAATATTATGGTATACAGATATGTAACCCTATATTGATACCCTGAAATTGGACTATAAGCAATGAGTTAGAGTAAACTTCTTTATGTTTTTCTTTTTAAGGTATTCAGTTTAGATATAAGACAATTGGCATGTTTTCTTTTCTTTTTTTTCCCCATCTGTACTTTGAAATTTATAAAATGACATTTAATACATGAATATAGTATTCCTATAAAAATACTAACAACATTAAAATCTCCTTTTATTATTACCTGAAATCTAAGCTCTATCACTCCTACATTTTGTTCAAGAGTTTATCCTTATCAATTAGATGTATATGAATTTGGTGTTTCATGAATTTTACATAAATATACTCATAACAAATTCATATTATAATTATATGTGTATATACATAAAATGTAAACTTTAATATGTAACATAAATAGATATTTTCTCTTTGTCTTTTTTATTCTCCCTCCCTTTCCTTGAGAAGTATCCTAAATTTTCAATAGGAAATTTAGCCAAGCAGTTTGAGTGAGATTAACACTACCCCATCACCAACCCCAAAATGTATTGATGTATTGCTTGACATTTGCCATTGATATATGGATAAATGTTCAAAGATAAAATGAAATGCATACATTTCTAGGAGTTATACTCTCTTCTTCCATGAGAACTACTTGAAAATATTCTCTTTGTTGCTGGATGTAAATGAGAAATGTGTTGCTTTTGGAGCTGGTGACAGCCATACTTTGAGAACTTCCTAGGATGAAACTTGCTGCAGAAGAAACCACTATCAAAGAAGCAAGAAAGATAATTGCATAGGAAAAAAAATCCATCTGCAATATTTAATCCCTAGATCAAGTTGCATCTGAAACTTTACTTTTGAATTATTGAATCGCCAGAGAAAATGTTTCCTTTGTAATTTAAGCTAATTTAAATTAGGTTTTCTTTATTTTAAATATTATGAGAATATTACAGATGAATTCTGTTTAATCTTCAAAGATATAAATTAACTCCAATGCTATTTTAACTGTTTCAGGTCATAGACAGAAAAAAATTTTCAAACACTCTAAAAATTGGTTTGAAATTTTACTAGAAAAAACAGACAAGGAAGGCCCCTGCCAAAAATTTTAATTCAGATTAAAGCAAATTCTTAAACAAAATATTATCAATTGAAGCCTATCAGTGCATTATGAGCATTTTTCCAGAGAGTAAGGGCATATTTTCTTATTAATATTACAAATAATAAAAAAATTCATCACATAGAAGGCTAAAAAAATTATAAAATTGAACACCTATGTCTGGTAAGAAGTTAATACTTAAAATTAAATGCCTAGTAATACATATAATAATACAATAAGAAATGTATAAAGCCTATATGAAGAAAGCATTAAAGTCTCCTAAGACATAAAATCTTTTAATAAAATTTTTAATTAAAGTACTATAATAATAACATGGCCTGATTTGGGACAAGAAATCTGCATTGCAAGGAATTCCATTTTCCAAACATAAACTCATTAATGTAGTGCAATGCAATCCAAAGAAAACTACTATGAGGATTTTTTTAATAACAAATTATTCTGAAATTTATCTAGAAATATAATTAGTTAAAAGTAATGTGAACTTTTATGAAAAAGAATAATGTTAGAAAATAAATTCTAGTAGATATCAAACTATGTTAAGTCCAGTTAAATAGAAACATTATTGTATTATTGCAGAAAGAAGGAAACATTTCAGTGAAAAGAATAAAATTTAGAGTTTTATGTAGGGGGTTTCTCATATACTAAATATGGGGTAAACTATGTTATACAAAAGTGATGTTGGTTTAGCAGTCTAGAAACTAGGAGAAAAATGCAGCTTCATCTCACATTAACTCTCTTATTAAAATAAATTTTATAGAAATCAAATAGTTCAAAAAAATAAATTATAAACTTACAAAAGTTTATTTTGTGAAAATTTTACTAACTGTTTATGGTAAAGGCTATTTTTTTTTTTAAGAATGACAGGAAATCCAAGTGGTGACAAGGGGAAAGACTGATGCAACTGATGACACAAAAATGTTCTGATGAGGAACATTTTGATGAGGAAAAGTAAAATATATATCCCTTTTTCTCTGGGTTATACATTCTTTTTTACAATGAAAACATAAAAACAAAAATGACTAAATTTAATGATAGCTGAAAACATAAATTAGCAATTCACAGAAAATGAAATAGCAAAAATCAGTAAACATATAATCACGTACTGTATGGCAAGCTGAAAAAGACATCCCCCCCAAAGATATTCACATCCTAATCTCTGAAAACTGTGCATGTTACTTTATGTTGCAAAGTCTTTGCAGATAATTAATCAAGGGTCTTGGGATAGAAATATTATCCTGGATTATAAGGCTGACCCTAAATGCAATCATTTGTATCCTTATAAGAGGAAAGCAAAGGGAGATTTGACGCACATACAGAGAAAAAGGCAATGTGAAGACTGAACAGAAAAAGATTTGAAATCTTTGCCTCAAAGATTGGAATGTTGTGGCCAAAAGCCAAGAAATACTAAGAAGTCACCAGAAACAGCTTCTTCCCTCTGGAGGAAATGCGGCCCTGCTGACACACTGATTCCACCCAATGATACAAATTTTTGAACTTTTGGTTCCTGGAACTGTGAGAGAATTTTTTTTTATTGTTGTTTTAAGTTACCCAGTTTGTGATAATTTGCTACAGCAGCCACAGTAAACAAATCCATGCTCTATTAATTAAAAATATAAATTAAAATAACAGATATTGTTCTGCACTTATCTCATGGGCAAAGATTTAAAACCAATGGTGAAAGAAGAAAATATGGTGAAAGAAGAAAAGTGTGGTACTTTTATTCTATTCCACTGCAATTTCAAAATATGCATAGTAATAAACACAACTCTTAATTCATATATTATCTTCTTGGAATTTTTCTGCTAACATACTCAAAAATCATGAAGTGACAAATGTACCTTGATATTTATTGCAGCATTGTTTAGAGTAGCAAATTATGTAAATAGCTTAAGTATCCATCATTGAGTGACTAGAATTACACTATAATATTTTAGCTATAATAATAATATTTGTAAGATTATATATAAATGTTATATAATTATATATGTAAGATTATTTTAAATGAGAGTCTTTTGTCTAAGTTTCAGCTGAGGACCTACAAACAAAATAATAGTTGCCAAAGTGAAGCATGAGTTTATTTATGCAGTTCATGCAAGAAAACTATATGAAAAAAGCTTTTGTGACCTACAGCCCACACTTGATACTATAGAGGAGTTTAAATTGAAGGTAAGTAAAGAGGTAAGTAAAGAGGTACTTGTAGGACTCTGATTCTTTCTCTCTTATCTCACCATTACACTTATCTCTTGGAAAGAAAAGATGAAGGTGCTTTTCATTGCTAATTTGATGAGGGGCTTTATTTAAGGAAACCAGCTGAAAATTTTGAAAAGTGTCCACTGAAGTTTGGGGAACACCTGGTGTTTGACTCATACCTGAGAATTCTAAAGAAGCTGTAGAATTATCTGGACAGAAAAAGGGTCATATTAGGAACAAACTTCACTTCTACTTACAGTATGAGGAAGACTATGAGTGTGTTTTCTACGAACTGGTCTATTAATATGCAATCAGAGAAACAGAAAAGAGCTTAAAACCATCTAAGCAGGGACATGGCCTAAAAAAGCTACCTGAAAGAGAGCTGGGGCGCTAGTCTAAAGTGTCTATGAAGTAGGCTATGAGACAACAAGGAACTTCAGAGCTATTATACACATCATGTGGCTGAATTATTTTCAGTGGTTCTTTGCCCAGCCTTGAGTAGTGTGTTCTCATGCAAATCCTCTGATCAGTAATCAGCTGAACACTTGAGGGGGACCCTCTGCCAATCTCTGGTGTTCTCTCTCTGTACAGGTCTCTCCAGTACTCTTTCCTGAGAATAATAGCCACTGTGGTCTCCCCAGATTGTCAGTTCCATCCCGGGATCCTCCAGGGCAATGCCTGGAAACTCTATAGCCAGGAAACTCTCTCTAGGGAATAAAGTTGGCAATTCTAAGCTTCACCTTGTTTATGTTCCATCTCTGAAGAATTCCTGTTCTTTGTTGACTGCTACTGTAACTGTTGACTGATATTTTAAGTGTATTGTAACTGTTGTCTGTTTAGGGTGTTTCAGGTGAGAGGATAAATTCAGTTCTTATTGTTGTGGTGCGATCAATTCTAAGACCCATGGAGCCAATTAAGATGAATTATGAGCCTGTTTTAGCTGGCCGGTGACTGACTCTCTACCACACAGGGTTAGAGGAGATCAGTCCCAAGCTTCCAGAGGAGGCAGTTTATAAAGATTAAGACCATATCCTGGTGGTCTTCTGAACAAGCAAGCAAGCAGATTACAGGAAGCAGCAGATTATAGAAAGAAGATGTTGGCTGTAAACGCCTTACACAAAGATAAATGTCCTATACAAAGGTAAATGTCCCATACAAAGGTAAATATCCTATACAAAGGTAAATGTCCTATACAAAGGTAAATGTACTCAGGGAACTCTTAGATCAAACAGGGCCTAGTAGGCAGTTTCCTTATCTGCATCCTGGTGGTGGTCAGTGCTTTCCTGAGGGCTGGCACCTGCAGATATCACTTCTCTGTGACTGATTTACTGGAAAGTTTTTTACTTCTACACTTATTATTCCACTTTAGTTAGAAGTATAACTCTGAAGTTTTTAAAGTAGAAATGTCAGGTAAAAATATATAATAAAATTCTAAACAAATAGAGTCTTCTTCATTTTATACATCTTTCTTCTTATCCAAGAGGCTTTTGAAATGACAGAAGAAAATAAGCTCTAAAAGACTGAATCCCTTGTCTTTGCCTAGTTAACTCCCTTAAGATCTTAGTTCACTCTTTCAAGGTTCATTTCCCTCACTTCTCACTTTAAGGCTGTTTACCCACAATTCATAACATGCTTCAATTACAATTTTATTTTTATGTAAGCAGTCATTTGGTTAATCTCAATTTTTCTTCTTAAAATGTAAAAAAAAAAACAATTATAAAATGTAAGCACTATGAGGATAGGTGCTCGGGATTTTTGTTTTTTTGTTTTTCTCACTAATTTCTTTCCAGTAGCTATTTTGTTATAGTGCTAGAGATCAAAGAACTGTGTCTCTTAGACATCAAATGTATTTGCTAACATCCTCCTTATAATAATTTTGAAAAACTATGTGCCCCTCATGTCTTTTAAGTAATTTCTGATGTACTGAAAAAAACTGTAATTTCAAATAAAATGACGCCAATTTTTGAATCATAACCAATGGAACTTAAATATCACTATGAGTTTTTACTTATCTCCTGAAAATTGTCTTAACCTAGTTTATGTCTGAATGTTTTGTTGATCAGTTAAAGGACAATGAACAAAAACTTAGATATGAGACATCTTGAGACTATAAAGGACTTCAAATTGAAGTTAGGTAAGGAGAGTATGTTTTCCTTTGTTATACTGAAGCATTGTCCAAAAGGTTAACTTCAGATTATTTGATTCTTTAAGAAATTATACCTTTGTTTGGGTAGCAAGTTATTATTTATTAGAGTCTAGACTTTGAAGTTACATGTTAACTTATACAGATGGTATTCAGTAGAGATACATTATTTCTCTCAGATAGAGAAAATAATCTTAATTTATTTTTGCAGTAAGATATTAAACAGCTTTGCGTCCAATTTGGCAACTGTATTATGGAATTCCTTTCAAAAACCACAATATAACCACTGTTTGAATTCTCCTTTGAACCAGCTCTCCCACATACTGTTTTTCTCATTATTTCCCTCATTAGTGTGTTAAATAAGTATTTGACATATGTTCACTTTATAACCTTAACTTTTGAAAGTGATTTTTGTATAACATCCTTCCTGAAGTAAGAAAACAAAAATACTTTATATATATTGAAATTTTAATATGTGATTTATGCCTGTGATGTAAGGATTTAAGGGTTATTTAAAAACAAAATTCAATTTAAAGATCTAATTGGCTTTTTTAAATGAATCACGAATTGGGGAGAATCCCATCTAAGGACTAGAAGGGCACTCCAGTGAGTTGTGAAAAATGAAAGGTTTTTATAGGCAGAAAGAGGGTGGTACCAAGAAATTAAAAGTGGGTTATTTCCTACAAGGATACATTCCCTTAGGAGAAGGCAAGGGTCTTATCAGGCAGATTGTTTCACTAGTGTTATAAGGAAATTCCAGACTGATTGTTTTAAAATTCCACTCCTAGGAGAGTCTGAAACTGAAATCAGATTAGTTATTGGTTTTGTCTTGAAGATTTATTTTTGTTAGTGAAGGGGACCAGAGTTTGCCATTCCCAAATATGCTTCTTTGGGGATATTGGTTAATCTAGGCTAGTTAATTTTAAGAAACAGCAGACAGGGAAGAAGCTCTGAAGACCAAGTAGAAGTTACCTTTTTTAAAGGATATTTACATTTGTCAGGGAAATCTCCATCTGTAAGGGTGTCCCCTCAGGGTACCAGGCCTGCCTTCACTATCAATAGAGAAGTTGGGGACTTAAATCTGCATAACAACCTTACCCTTGTTTACTGTGCTTTTCCTGGTCACTTCTTTTTACAGACTCCCCCACCCCTCAACATTCTCCTTTGTCTTTAGCTGAAGGTGGTATTTAATGTGAAGACTTTCACAATTTGGGCAAATTACTCAGTGTTCTGGATCTCTGCCATGTATACAGGACACATACTTGTTATTACACTTTAATTTGCTTTTCTCCTGCTAATTTGTATCATTGAAATGAGGGCCTTTATGATTTTGATTTGATTTGTAACTATAGCTTTAGAAATCATATTTTTCCTCTCTCTCTACACCCTTCAGAGATCTAGCCTTTTATCTGGATAATCAGTAACCTTTGAAGTAGAAGAAAACAGCCTAGTCTGGACCTCTGGCAGGCTAAGGATAGATAACATCTTGACTTAATTTATGTTTCAGTTCCTGAGTTTTAAGGTGGAATGATGACCCCCTGGCTTTTTCAAGAAACTAGACAAGAGGGACTCCAGGGCAGACTTCAGAGCTGTCCTCAAAACCTGAAGAAATGATTTGTTACCCTTACTTCACCTCCAACCAGTCAGCTCCCTACACGACTCCCCTAACCCACTAGATCTTGTGATTTTTCCCTATAGAATCTGTAACCTACATGCTATTGAGAAGTTGGGTCTTTCAGAATACTAGCTCACCTGTTCTCCAGAATGGTGCCAATTCTATAAGTTTCTTCCTTCCTCCACTGCAAACTCCTGGTTGTGCATTTTTTGGGGCCATTGCACGCAGGCAAAAAGAACTCAAATGTTTGAGTATGATAACATTGTTACCGCTGGGGTGATGTTAAATTCAGCATCGCCACAGTGGCTTGGGGGAGAACAGTGGTGCTGTGTGCTGTGTTGTTCCTCAGTTCTTCCCCGCTGATGAAGCAAAGAATTATAGGTCAGCAAGATTTAGAAAAAGTAAGATTTATTGAAAGTACATTTTGGAAGGTGACAGGACACGCTAAGGAAGGCTGCAGCCCTGTGGAATTTGGGAGGTGAAGAGATAAGACAGAGCACGCCCCAATGGAGGAGTCAATTTTCAGCAACAGGAGCTGTAACAAAGCAGAAGTGGGAAGATCTATTTATATTTGGGCCGTAATGGGAGGTCCTAGATGATCCCTATGTGAGGTTACCTTGACTGACAGCTGGCTTCTATATAACTCTTTTGCCAACTGTGCATGTGCTTACCCAGAATTCAGTCTGTTATAATTAGATTCATGAACTTTTGGGCATAAACATAGTATTCTAATGAGGCTTAAATTGTAGGCAAATTAGGGTAGTACCTTCTGAGCAGGCATCTGTACATGGATTAGGCCAGCTAAGACTATGGCCTTCTTGTCCTTTGTCTCTGGGTATGCAGGAGGGGTTCTCTAACTACCAATAGGGTGTTCTTTGGGCAGTCTGTAGGCTGAGCCTTTATTCCTTTGTTCCCCTGTCGCTAGTGTCTGACAAACTATCTAACAACATGCCAATTTGATTATTAGACCCAGCCAGGAAAACTTTGAAGGCTAGAGGAAAACTTTTCCTCCCTGACATTAGAATGATGGTTAGTGTACAACTGGTCAAACAATGTAAGTACATTTTATATATTCATAATTATTACACAGTAAAGTTTTATGAAAACTGTACTTCCTCTTAAAATATGGTAGGAATTAGCCTCATTATTTAATATCTGACAGCTAATTTTTTTATTAATGGGTAGAAAGACATATTAAACATTTTACGAGATGGAATGAGAATTGAATTTGTAAATAGAATAAGTATTTCATAATATGATTTGATAAAATAGGTTTTAACTTCATTATTAAAAACCTATACTAAATTTGAACAAAATAAGATACAATTTTTATCCTTGAATTTTATCAAGAGTGTCTTGAAAATGTTCCATGTAAACCTTCCAGTTCCATATGATAGTATTAATATCATTAACCAGTACAGTTTTGGCTACTGAAAGGTAATTGTCTTTCTGACTACTGACTTGCCCTTGGGGATGAATATTAAGAAAAGCTGAATAAAGTTGCCTATATTTACATATGTGGAAAAATATTATTTTGAGCAATCAGTATTTCTTACTAAGACTTCATTTACTTTTCTCATGAGACTCTCCTTCAAAGGAGATGTGTTCTTTTACAATTGTCTGATGGAGGAAGAAAGGCATTAAGTATATTATTATACTCCTACCATCACACTGTACCACATAACTGAATTCAGAATATCTCATCATGGGGCAAAATACCAAATTTCCAACAGATGGCTCATAACTGAAATATGTAGAAAACAAGAAATACTGGGAACTTTATATGTTTATGCTTCCTTGATTCAAGTTTAAAGCAGGTTTTCCATTTGTTGGTGCCCTAGAGATTTTCACACCCTGTGAAAATGCTCCATTGGGGGACTAAGAGTGGGTAAGAATTGCAAAGAAGACTCAATATATAATTCTTATGTAAAGAGAGAGGAATTCTACTGTGAACTCATAGCTTTCACAGTCAAATCAGTTTCAGAGAGGAATACATGTGGAAGGTTACTGCTTCAGAATTTATGCCTTTAAAATGATCTATTCATAATTCCCTACCTCCAGAAAAGGTTTAGCTAACTTCCAAGGATGGATGATCTCCAGAGAGAAGGCTATTTTTTCCAAGGTATTCAGTGTGAGCTTCAGAGCAGAGAAATGCAGAAAGCAGAGATTTGCCTCTAGGCAGTGTTTTTAAAATTTTTTCTTATGATAAGAGTCACTTGGGGTTCCTACTAGACTTTGCAAATCTGCTGCCCTTCCCTGGAGATTCTGATTCAGTCAGTCTGGAGTGTGACCCTTCAATCTGTAGTTTTAATAAGTGCTCAGGTGATATTTGTAACATATAAAACTAAATGCACTTTGAGAAAATGCCTTGAGGATGTGGTTTTCAAATCTGGCTTCTCAATTTTTGATTTAGGGGAGCTAAAAAAAACAAAAAACAAAAAACAAAAAAAATCAGGTGCCAGGCTTCAATTAAATCAAACTTTCTAGGGGTATAGTATAGACATAACTTTTTATTCACTAAGACTATTTTTTTTAGAGCAGTATCAGATTCACAAAAAAGTGAGGAGAACATACAGAAATTTCCCATGTACTCCCTGCCCTCAAACATGCATAACATCTTCCATTATGAACATCTCCACAAGAGTGGTACATTTTTTACAATTGATGAACCTACATTGATACAACATAATCAACCAAAGTCCATAGTTTACTTGGGGCTCACTCTTGGTATTGTACATTCTGTGGATTTGGACAAATATATAGTGATATGTATCCATCATTATTTTATTGTTAGCCTAAAAATAAATGTCCAGAGTGAGAGGAAACAAGTGTTTCTTGGAGATATAAAACAATAGGTATTCTGGGAACAATGATTCAGGCAGAAAACAAAATAATGTTCTAATTAGGAGGTAAAGGCAAGAGGTACTTATGAGAAAAGGAAAGGAAATAATTACATAAATAGAAGGAACAAATTTCTATGGGTGCAGATAAGTTAAGAAAGGAATTTCTATAGGTGCAGATAAACTAACATAGTGTTAATCCTGATATCCTTAACTTTCAGTCCCATAGTCTTAAGTCTGCTTCACTGTTAGTTGTGCAGTCTTTTGGAATACAATGCAACTTTAGGCCCAGTCCAAAGGTTATTTTACCCTGTTTTAACATTCCAAAGGTTTAAGGAGTAAGACCTGAAAGGCAGTTCCTCTGGGATGGCAGCTTGGATTCCATTTTGAAGTGGCTCCATTTATATTATTTTTTATCATATTGTATGGAGGATTTTCACTGCCCTAAAAGCTGTCTGTATCTGCCTATTTATCCCTCCCACCTTCTCAACCTTGGCTGATCTTTTTACTGTCTCCATAGTTTTGCTTTTTCCAGAATATTATATAATGTGAATCATATAGTATGTAGCCTTTTCATATTGACTTCTTTCACTTAGTAATATGCATTTAAGTTTCCTTTATGTTTTTTTTATAGTGTAATAGCTAATTTGTTTTTAGAGCTGAATAATATTCCATTGTCTGTATGTACCACTGTTTATTATTTATTCATTTACCGAAGGACATTTTAGTTGGTTCCAAGCTTTTGGCAATTATGAATAAAGCTGCTATAAACCTCAGTGTGAAAGTTTTTTTGTGGTTATGTTTTCAACTCCTTTGGGTAAACACCAAATAGCACGATTGCTGGATCGTATACTAAGAGTATGTTTAGTTCTGTAAGAAACCGCCAAAGTGTCTTCCAAAGTTGCTGAATCATTTTGCATTCCCACCAACAATGAATGAGAGTTCCTGTTGTTCTGCATTTGGTGTTGTCAGTGTTTTGAATTTGGACTATTCCAATAGCTGTGTAGTAGTATCTCACTGCTGTTTTAATTTGCATTTTCCTGATGACATATGATGTGGTGCATCTTTTCATATGCTTATTTGCCATCTTGGACATTTTAGTGCAAAATTTGGAATGCAAGAGGGTAGCAAACTATTTCACATGAACCAGATCTGGCCCACAGCCTGCTTTTGTAAATGTAGTTTTATAGAAACACAGCCACACCAATTTGTTTCTGTATTGTCTATGGCTGTTTTCATGCTACAATAGCATGGTTAAATAGTTGTGACAGAGACCATATGGCATATGAGGGAAAGCAGAATTTGCCACCCCAAAATATGCGTTTTGGGATATTGACTATTTTAAACTGGTTATTTTTAAGAAACAAAAGTCTCAGAAAGAACCATTGACCTTCTCCTTAACTGCCTAAAAAGATTAGAGAATCTGCTATAGTTAACTATGATTTAATATGAACTAGATGTGATAGACAGGGAGGAACCTAGCAAGGCCCCTTTAACCAGTCTTCTCTGAGTCCCATCATTAAAGATGGCCCAGTAAACATTTGTTTACCAAACATTTGCTTTTCCATCTCCATGTGAATTGCCTTTCTGTCCTTTGAAGACCAAACCACAACCCCACCCCCAACCCTTAGTTCAAGGTGGTATATGAGCCTTAACTAACTGCCTGATCTATTCTGGGGTCTCATAGTCTTATGGAACAACCATATATAAATATATAATAAATTTGGTCTTTTTTTCCTATTAATCTATTTTATGCTAATTTGATCATTAGTCCAGTCAGAATAACTAAAAAAAGGTAGAAGGAAAATTAATTTTTCTACCCCCATGTATGCAAAGTCTGGAATATTTACTGTCTGGCCCTTTATAGGAACTGTTTGCTTACCACTGCCTCAGATTTAGAGCAATCAAAATGGCCTTTTAAGAATTACTTTAGAAAGAGTTAGGGTAGTTGTGGACTTGTACCCCAACTCAGAAAAACACAGCTTATAGCTTCAGGTTCTCTTTCAGTACTTTCTAAGGAAGGGCTCCTAATGGGATCTGAGAGAAACCGAAACAGAATAAAGTCTGAGGTAACTCTTGACCTCTACAACACAAATATTTGTTTATGAGACGCATGTTTGGAATTACTTATGACAAACTAGTATATTAATAGAATTCTACTGTCCAAAGGAGAGGAAGTTGGTTAGCCACTAAAGTTTGGAATTAATCCATAGCCAAGTTTCCGGTAGTAATGGCAATTTTTCAGAAAATGTGTAATCTATAAGATTAAACTACAATCCCTGCTGAAGCACACAATAGAGGTTTTGCATACATGAAAACTGTTTCTTTATATGGGAAGACTCAATTTCTTCTGCACTAATCTATAATTTCAAAACAATTCAAAATGGCTTTACTTTTATCAATTAAAAATAATTGAAAGAATTATAGAAAAATGAAGATATAAGGATTTCTAAGGGAAAATTACAAAATTTAAAATGAAGGGGGAATTCCTCTGCAGATGTTCAATTATTTATAATGCCTACAATGAAATGTGTTATTAGTTCAAGATTAGGTGAATCAGTGGAATATATTAATATATTTAAAAAATTAGCTTTTTATATCAATTGGAGAAAATAATAGATTTATTTTATTGTCTCTCAAATATGATGAAAAGTGTCCACTAATCATGAATTTGAGAAAACCTCTTTTAAAAGCTAAATGTTAAAACTTTATATTTTCTGAATGTGTGACCACATAAAGGAATATAAATAATGACCTGGAACTTAATAGATAGCATTAGACTATGACTTAGTCACTCTCAGACTGTCTAATAAATGATATTAGGAAAATCTCTTTAGTATATGTAGAAAAATAAAACCTGACCCCTTGTTCTCTCAAATATAAAGAAGATTAATTCCACATGGTTTAGAAAGCTACATACAAAAAAATTATAAAGTTAATATAGAACAATTAGAAGAATATATTTGTCAACTAAGTTTGAAAGAGAACTTCTAAAATAAAGTTCAAAAAGCATCAGTTACGAGATCCAGAAAAGAACTAATTTGATTATATCAAAATATAGTACTTCTACCCAATCCCCTACCCTCTGCTTATCTGCAGTTTCACTTTCTGTGGTTTCAGTTACCCATGGTTAGCTGTCATCTGAAAATATTAAATAGAAAATTCTAGGAATAAACAATTCATAAGTTTTAAATCATACACTGTTCTGAGTAGCGTGATGAAATGTGCTGTCCAGTTCCATCCCCTTGTCCAGTGCATCCACACTGTAGATACTCCCTGCTCACCAGTTATTTAGTAACTGTCTCAGTTATCACAGTGCTTGTGTTCAAGTAACCTTATTTTACTTAATAACACCACATTCACAAACTTTTATTACACTGTATTGTTATAATTGTTGTTTTATTATTCGTTATTTTTGTTAATCTCTTAATGTGCCTAATTTATAAATTAAACTTCATCATAAATATATGTATAAGAAAAACAGTGTTATAGAGTTTGGTACTATTCATAGTTTCAGGCATCCACTAGGGGTCTTGGAATGTATCCCCAACAAATAAGGAGGTACTACTATAAAGATTTTTAAGTTTTTCCCCAATAAAGGACACCCAGAATAAATCTAATAGACAGATAAAATAAGGGAAAAAGATATTTGTAACATCTAAAGCCCATAAAAACATAAACAGAGGATATAAATAGACAATTCAACAAAGAGGATACCCAACAGGTGAATGAATATATAAAAAGATAATCAAACTCATTTGTAATCAAAAATGAAATTACAGTACCAGCAAAGTAGCACTTTACATTGGCAAATAAGAAAAAATTGCACATTGCGAATATCAGTACAGATGTGAGAAATAGGATCCCTTTTGTCCTACTGTTGGGTAAATTAACCATTGCAAATTTGGATATAAATTTGTCAGTACTTGGTCATATTAAAGTTGAATGTACTCTATGCTGTAGTGATATCACTGACCATATACCTGGAAACCATTCAAGTGTCTTTAACAGATGAATGGATAGACAAATTATGATATATTCATAAAATGGACCGATATTCTGACACATACTGTATGAGTTGCTTAGGGTTTTTGTAACAATATACCTCAAACTGTGTGGCTTAAAAAACAGAAATTTATTGTCTCACAGTTTGGGAAGCTGGAAGCCTGAAATCAAGGTGTCAGCAGAACCATGCACTCTTTGTAGAGAGGAGAATCATTTCTTACCTCTTTCTAGCTGCTGGTGGTTTCAGGCAATCTTTGGTGTACTTTGGGTTGGCAATGAGTCACTCTAATCATTAGTTATCACAGGACATTCTTCCTGTGTGTTTCTTCACATAGCCTACTCTCTGTGAATGTCTGTATCTATGTCAAAGTTATCTATTTTTATAAAGACACCAGTCATAGGCCCTGCCTTGCAGTTCCAGCACTTCATTCGCTGTCTCTCTCATCACATGACATCTTGTATATCTGTGTTTCTGTGTCTCTTCTCTTATAAGGATGCTAGTCATAGTGAAATAAGGGTCTACCCTACACCAGTAGGACCTCATTTTAACTTAAATAATTACATCTGCAATGACCTTAGTTTCAAATAAAGTCACATTCTGAGGTGCTGGATGTTAAGACTTCAACATATCTTTATAAGGGACAAAATTTAACCCATAATAATTAATCTTAAAACAATTACAGACATACCTTGAAGATATTGCTGGTGCAGTTCCAGACCACTGCAATAGAATATCATGATAAACCAAGTTGCATGAATTTTTTGGTTTCCCAGTGAATATAAAAGTTATGTTTCCATTACTTTTGTAATGTAAGTGTGCAATAGCATTATGTCTAAAAAAACACAATGTATATACTTTAATTAAAAAAGACTTTATTGCTAAAAAATGCTAACCATCATCTGAGCCTTCAGGGAGTCACATCAAAGTTCGCTGATCACAGGTCACCAATACAAATATAATAACAATGATAAGTTTAAATATCTCAAGAATTATCAAAATGTGACACAGAGACACAATGTGAGGAAATGCTGTTGGAAAAATGGCGCCAATAGACTTGCTCAATGTAGGACTGCCACAAACCTTCAGTTTGTAAAAATACTGCAGTATCTGTGAAGCACAATAAAGCGGAGAGCAATAAGACAAGGCATGCCTGTATTTTTAGTGAAAGAAGCTTGACAAGAAAATGTTTATACTGCATGACCCTATTTAAATAAAACTTCAAGAAATTCAAATGAATGTATAATAGCATAAAAGGGTTGCCTACAGATGAAATGGCTGGGGCAGTGTTAAGAGTTAAAAAGAGAAATTATAAAAGGGCAGGAGGAAATTTGAGGAAATGATGCATATGTTTATCATCATGATGATTGCAGGAATGTATACATATGTGAAAATTTATGAAACTATGCACTTTAAATATGTGCAGTTTATTCAATGACAATTATGCCTTATTATTTATGTTAAAAATAGGTGTAAGTTTTCATCTTCCTAAAAAAGTATTAAGTATTATGAATTTCAGGATTTTATATTTTATGTAGGCTTCGAAAGTGATATAAAGAAAAAAGGCATAATGATGTCTTAATTCATGATTTATCTTTATGTTTTGACCCACGTAGGCACACTTGCTATTGGAGGGAAATATGTAGTATTTTATCAATAACTCTAAGTAGAATGTCATGCTTTTTTTAGTCATAATGTGATGGTCTAAATATATATGCCTGGACATACCATACTCCTAACCTATGTCCCCAGGAAACAATTAAACCAATTCTACTCTCATTAAATTTAAGTGAGTTCCAGGCACTTTAATTATTTTTGCCTCTCAAAGAATGGAGCACATATTATTATGTAAATATTAATAATGGTTTTGGTCTATAAACTAATTCTTTTTGCACTTTTCCTTGCAAACATCCATATTCCATCACAGCATTAATGCAACAGTCGGTTAATGGGCCATCTATCATGCAAACTGTTTAACTATGGTGGCAAGAAAGGATCCATTTATATCACAAACCTAGAGAACATTAAATCCTGTTGTTTAAAAGAATGTTATTTGGCAATGAGTTTACTCTTTATACCTCCCTTTAACTACTCTTACTTAACACAGGAGAAACAGGAGAAAAAAATTTCTCCAAACCTCTCATCATTCTCTTTCTATTCTCTCTTTCTCTAGTTTTCCCTAATTATTACTTTGCCCTGTCCCCTAATTTTTTATCTCTTATGCTATTAAAACTCCTCCATTAAAAAAAGTATTATTTTTCCTGATTTAGTAAAATGACAAGAAAATGAAGTATCCAGAAAACTTTGGGGTTTTGTATTCTTTTAAAAAATCATATGGCAATATGTCCTAAAATGGTTGTGACTTCTTTTAAAAATACATATCATTGTTCCTTTTTCCATGGTTCAGATATAATTGTTTATTCTTATTTCAGCTTTGAGAGTTTGTGATCACACAGATATTTGTTACAGATAAACTTTGTAAATGACAAGTCAAAAAAATTGCAAATAAAATTTTAGATTACATCTAATAAATACTGTTTATTTAACAACATGTTTTACAAATAAAAACACCTTAATAATAAATTAGGTTAGGGCTTAATAATTTATATAAAAAATGATTATTTTCTGATGTCTAAAATATCTAACAGTTTATAAAATATTCTAGATATGCAGAAGAAATGGAAAAACTATTAATTCAGCCTTATGCTTTTTTAAACTTTTTATTTGGTAAGACAGTATAACCTTTTGTTTCTCTTGCACCAAAAACTGAATAAATATCAAAGCGTGAAAATTCAAACATATAATTTCTACGGGGTTTATAATTATCTTTGCCAAATATAGTATATATCTCATATTTAACATATCTACATAAATAATCCAATTTTTCCTTTTTAAGAATTCCTTGAATAGGTGTTAGAAGTTTTTTTTTTTAAGACTAACTGATTTTTCATTCAACATTAAGTAGTTTGGCTGATGAAACTTTATATGTGGTATGTCATGTTTTATTTCAGGAGTCTCCCACCATTCTTTTCTTTTCCTAAGGCATCAAAGAGCAGTTCTTGGTCTAATTATTTTTCCCATTTCTTCCTAGTTATATTTCAATCCAACATGCATGATGTTTCATTCTTTACTAATCTTGCCTCACTTTTCAATGGATTATTTGCTGCCAATTTTTTTGGTGGGCATTTTACCCTCATAAAAAAATTGTCAGTATACATCTATTATAGAGAAATGTTGTGGTTTAAAGGGAGAAAGATCAATGTATAAATGAGTAAAGGTCACTTTGTCTGAGAATACTTGTTATAGCATCTTGCTTCATATGCCAGGCAGATTTATTCACATTCTCCCCTGAACTCACTTTGTTTTTATTATGGATATAATGTCTCTCATTTTTTAACTTGGTTTTATGTGTATGCCTCATGTAGAAATGGTCTAGATTTAACCAATATTTATATGCCTGGAATATAAGAGAGCTTTAATTAACGTATATTAAATTAATGTAAAAATACTCCATGGTTTCCCTTTGCACATATTTATTATGACATATTTTCATTTTTAATGAGATGTTATAAATCTATTATTTTAAAATGCATGTATTTCTTTTCATTTCATGGAATTTTAGTCAGAAGTTGGGAGATGCATGTTCTCTGACAGTAGACATATTTTTACAAACTATATTAAGAAAATGAGAATCTTGAAAATAAGATTTTTTTTTCTTCTGGATTTTTATTTAAAATATATGAGGAGGGAATAGGAATATATCTATAGATGAAATATAAGGAAATATTACAAGTAGTTTCTTATGTGGTCTACTTTTAATTGTTGCTAATTTGGATATGTCATCTCAGAGAAGAAAACATATATATATATATGTATATGTATGTATATATGTATATATATGTTTGCAGATGCAGAATTCATTTATGATACACATAATGTAATAAAAGAAATGTATGTTTGTATATGCATGTGTGTACATATACACATATAGTTGTACCTATACATATAAATCCTACAATTTCTAATTTTCCAGTGATTCAGTGAATTACAGAAGCTAATCATACTGTTACAGCACATGTAATGTAATTTTGAATTGCAAACTCCGTTTCCTCACTATATGCTTGAATAAAGAATATGAATATAGCCATAGAGACATACAGTATTTTTCTTATCTACCCAGAAATGATAAATATGTTATCATTTTACACAAACACATATCATATACTTTTTCCACATCTCTTTTTCTATACTAATTTTTTTCTCACCCATGTAGTTTAGATGGAAGAAGGAGTTGCTTTGGACCTTTAGATTTTTTTGGAAAATACAGAGGTCGTTTATACTCTCTTGTCCCATTCCCCACTCCAGGATAAGAGGCAATCAGCTGTTCTCACTCCACAATTCATTCCCCATCCCATTTAACCTCCTCCTCATTCTGGAGAAAAGTTATGACCTTATGACATTTTAAGTCCGTTGAATGGAGGAGATTTAGATCCCCCTTAGACTGGTTGGCTTATTTTCCTTCTTTTGTTTTTCTCCCTATTTAATACTTTTGATTTTTAAATCTTTGAAACCAAATCATGTTTGTATCTGGGGAAATTGATTTGAAATGCCTTTAGTGGCTAAACATAAAACTCATCAGTTTTATAGCAAATGGAGGAGAAAACTGAATGATTTCCATGTCAGCTTGGAGCACAGTGCAATCTAACGTGTGCGGAAAGAATCGCTGGTATCACAACCAAGTATTCTGTTCTCCAATGATAATTGAATTGTCATGTTCATTTAGGTAAACCTCTAATATCACCTTTTGTTTGTTGTTTATATGAAGAAAGAGGACTAACTGACATTTAATGGCCATCTAATATGAAACATGATCTTTGCTTTAGAAAAGTTGCATGGACTGATTTATAAAACATCACCATAGAAACAAGTTCTAACATGTCGGTCAGAGGCCTTTGCCTTTTGTGACGCCCCGGGCTTCTTCACTTTACCTCTCCCTGGCCCGTTCTAGTAGGAGCTTGGCCAGAATACCCTGACTGTGATTGGTGGCCGGGTTCACCCTTTGTCCTTGGCGCAGAGAACGAAAGGAAGACAGGTAGGGCTTATGATTTGGACCACTTAAGACGCATTTTGGGATGAGGTGGCACTAGATATGCTCAGTGATTCGCTCTCCCGGGAGCTGTGCACTGGGCAGTGTCACTTCCACCTCGGGTCTGTTTAGACCACATTTATTAATGAATTAACATATCTCTTAGTAACCCAGTGATCTTAGTCACACTTTTATTTATGGACTTTCTAAGGTCCTGTAGGGACTACTGCCAAGCTTAGTCCAACCTCTACACAGACTAGTGAATTCTAAAAAATTGTTACTATTGAAAAATTCCAATACAAACGAATAATCTGAACATTGTAGAATTGAACTGAATGACATTTCACAAGAGTTCTGACTAGAATTAGATAGAGTTGAGTTCACTGATTTTCTACTGACTGATTACTACTGTATTAAAACACTGATTTTTTTGTTTGTTTGAAGGTCGATTTTATTTTCTATTACTCCTAACTTGGCATAGTCAGCTCACTGAAAATTTCAACTGCATTATTTTGAAGTAAACTTCAATTTCTTTATATCTTTTCTGTATTTTTAAAAAATTAATTACATCAACAGAACAGGGATGAACCGCCTTGCTCCTGTAGAGATTGCATACACGAATATGAGATTTCTTATTGCGCACAGTCCAACCAATGCCTCCTTAAACAAATTCTTACAGGAACTTAAGAAGAACAAAGTTACCACCATAGTAAGAGTATGTGAAGCAACTTACAACACCACAATTTTGGAAAAAGAAGGCATCCAGGTTCTGGACTGGCCTTTTGGTGATGGTGGACCACCATCCAGCCAGATTGTTGATAAGTGGTTAACATTTGTCAAAAAGAAATTCCATGATGATCCAGGTTCTTGTATTGCAGTTCACTGCGCCACAGGCCTTGGGAGAGGTCCAGTGCTGGTTGCCCTAGCATTGATTGAAGGTGGAATGAAATATGAAGATGCAGTACATTTCATAAGACAAAAGTGCCGCGGGGCTTTTAACAGCAAGCAGCTTTTGTATTTGGAGGAGTATCGTCCTACAATGTGCTTACGTCTCAGAAACCCCAGATACAAGTGTTTCATTCAGTAGAAGGCCTGATGCTATGCCCTTAAAAGTGAAACTTGAGACAAAACCTTGTTTATTTTTTATATTAGCCCTTACAGAAGTATGGTGAATACTAAATTGAATGAAGCTTGCATAAGAACATTGAAAAGTAGTTTCAGGAGGCCACAAACTTGCCAGAATTAGAAGGTCTCTATTTGATGTTGCATTGATACTTAATAAAAGAGCTTCAATATTTAAAATCTGTTTTTCATTTGCATCACTTGTATCTTATCAATATATATATAAAAAAATAGAGTAATAAGATGCCAAAATACGCAGCAAAAAAATTTGTACATTTTTGGTCTCATATAGTCCTTATGTGGTTTATTCCTTCAGTTATTTCAAAAATTGAAGATAGAGCCCATATGGTCACTTGCTCAATTTATGTTTATATCTTCCACATTCAAACTGATATATATTAGGGTTTGTACCACCATTAATTTTGTTGGATTTGTACAAACTCTTAGGTAACTTTTAATTTGCTTTTATAAATTTAATTTTGGTGCTACTATAAAAATTTCCATTTTAATAAATCACATACACACAACATCTGATTGATAGTTCAATATACATTGTAGAGAAGCAGATGTCTTTAAAGTTTTCAGACAAAAAAGAGTTATAGTTAATTTGAAGTTAGCACTTTGAGGTGAAACTTAATAGGGCCTGAGAAAAGAATGGAGGAAGGTTATTAAATATTTTTAGTAAAATATTTCCAAATGTTTTTTAAATTTAGTAAATACTTTTAAAGGATTAAAAGACTTTTGTAGCTGCAAGTCTTATAATAAATATTCTTGAAATCTTATTTTTGGATATTCTGGAAAACATTTTTGTTCCATACCTATTAGAAGTTATTTGCCAGGGGAAAATAAAAAAATAAAATGTTAAAAAATTATGTATATATAGTATGAAAAAAATAAACCAGCATTTAAAAAATAAATAAAAATAAATAAATAAATTGTGATAATTCATAACAACAACAAAAAAGAAATTATTTACCACCTATAATTCCTTTTGGAAGTTAATTAACATTTATTTATTTATCATAATAGGGAGAAGAGTCATAACTAAACTAGTATTACACATTATTTTGTTTCAAATAAGCACCAAAATTCATATTTTTTGTGAAGCAGTTGCAAATGATTTTACGACCAATATTAGCAGGGCAGTTAATGAAATACCTTTCAATAACTAAATACATATTTGTTTTTGTCTCATTTTCCTAGTTGAAATATTGTGCACTGAATATTTTCTGAACTCTAGGCCAAAAGAAATTTTCTAGAACTCCAGGGGAGGATACAATACTGTAATGGCCTTGACAAGGTAACAATCTTCTAAAGCATTAATACAATTTTGTGAAACTGCAAATACAGTGATAGGTTGATAGGTATTAACAACCTCAGGAGCACAAAGGTGAAACTCAGTCATCATTGCTTATGGGAGAAAGGTTAGACACTTACAAAAAAGAACAATAGCAAGAAGGGATGGTGTTGTAGATTGAATCATAGGTCTCATTCCTCAATCTCCTTTAACAGATATTCTTCCACCCTACTGCCAGGTCCCAATGGTGATTAACATGTATTTCCCTGTTGTTTGAATTTGTTTGTGGCGATGTGTCTTGTTTTGGCCAATGGCATGTTAGCTAATGTGATATAAGCAAAAGCTTGAAATGTTCAATCAGAGTTTGGCTTGGCCCTTTTGACACATGCCATGGCCATGAGAAAAAATGCCCCTTAAACTTGGACTGCAGAATGATGCACATGGAGCAGACTTAAAGTTGGCATTTCCTATAGGCAAGTCCAGTTGAACTGTTAGGTACCAGCTAAGCTAAGCCTAGGTCAGCCAGATCCTTAGCCACTGAGAAATCAAAGTGTTTTATGATGCAGAATTATTATGTGGCAATAGCTGAGTAGAACAGTTAGCATTTCAGCAGCTGGAAAAAAAGTATGAAATAATTTGTGGGCAGCCTGAAACTCCAGAATATTTGATGAATTAATTGTACTTCATTGCTACTGAAATGTAAAGTATGCAAGACTTAATATATGCTTTAACACAAAGTTTGAATTTATTTGAATATATTTGAACTTGTTTCCTAAAAGGTAAGGAGCATGTCTCAGTTTTCACTGTATATTAACACTTTATACAGTGCCTGGTATAGAATAACTGTTCAAAATGCACTGAAATAAACTAATTTAGACACTCTAAAGCAATAATTTATAATCGTTTTAAGCATAATGGAACATAATCCAGTGTAAAATATCTGGATTGAAAAATTTCACATTTTGTGATTCATATTATGGTAGTAGGTTCTTAATTAGCTTTATTTTAATATCAGAACCAAACCTAAAGATAAGAGCTTGACAAATTATAGTGTCTAAATACTGACATATTACTTTTCTTACTTGAATTTAGAACCCAGTGTGATATTTAATCTACCTATATATAATTTAACAGAACTAAACACACTAGTTCTTGGTGGAAATTTTTGTTTTTCAATCCTATTCCACCCTTTTTTAACTTGAATTCAAAGTGATACTTTTTCCAGCTAATATATTATGAATGACAAAACTCTGAAAAATGCTAATGTGCCTTTCTTTTATCTTTTTTTTAAGGCAAATAAGTAATATAAAACAATGAAAAACTGGTCCAAAATGTGGACCTTAAGAGTTTACTGTATATAGATTTTTTCCTTTTTTCTATTCATTTTATTTTTTTAATGTTTTTAATTAAAATTATTGGGGTGACATTGGTTAATAAAATCAAATGTTTCAAGTGTACAATTCAACAATACATCATATATATGTGTGTGTGTGTGTGTGTGTGTGTGTATATACATATATACATATATACATATATTACATTGTGTGTTCACCACCTGATTAAATTTCCTCCCGTCACCAAATATTTTATTCCTTTTACCCCTATCTACCTCTCTCCCTCCCCGCTTCCCTCTGGTAACCACTAATTCACTGTCCATGTCCATGAGTCTCTGTTTGTTTGTCATGTTTGTTTATTGCTTTCAGTTTTATATTCCACATATGAGTGAAATCACGGTTTTCAACTTTTTCTGTCTGACTTATTTCACTTAGCACAATTATCTCAAAGATCCATCCATGTTGTCACAAATGGCAGTATTTCATCTCTTCTTATGGCTAAGTAATATTCCATTGTATGTATGTACTACATCTTCTTTATCCAATCATCTATCGTAGGACACTTTGATTGCTTCCATGACACTGCGAATAATGCTTCCTATGAACATCAGGGTGCATATATCTTTGCAGATAAAGGTTTTCGGGGGTTTTAAAATAAAAACCCAGAAGAAGGATTGCTGGGTCATATGGTAATTCTATTCTTAGTTTTTTTAGGAGCCTCTGTGCTGTGTCTATAAATTCTTGCCATGATAGATCTAGCTATCTTATAGGAAAAAAATTAATAATCTATTTAACAACACAAAATAGGAATAATTTTAAATGTATACATAAAATTTCAAGTTTAAATCTGCTTTAAACATTATTCATATACTATGATTGGACATTTTATACACTTTTAAATTTTTTTTTTAATTTCATTACTTTCTCTTTTTTAAATATCTTGGGTTCATGTCAACACTAAAATTGTTTGGTCTTTTTCTGATATCCTAAACTCACGTTCCCTGAACTAAGTGTCAACCTGTATCACCTGTGCTATTCTTCCAAAATATTTTATTGAAAGGTTGTGTTTAGATCAAATTTCAGAGATAAGTAATATCTCTTTCTGAACTATAAAACAATAACAACAAAAAAAGAGTATACATATAGACAAAATCATTGACACATCACTTTGTCCATGAATATATGTATATATATATATATATATATATATATATATATATATATATATATATATATTTGGCTCAATGTTTGTGTTTGTCTGTATTTGTGAATTTGAGTTTGAGCTTGTATTATGTAAGAATTTGAAAACAAGTACTTTCAAACTACTTTTTATTAAGGTGCTTTTTTATTTTGGTAGATCTATCAAAATTGGAGTAAATTTTTGCCAATCAGAGGCATTTTATAAGATACAAAAATGTAACAATGACTTAATTATTGGAGCTATTATGATAAATCTGCTGTTTGGAGAATTATATTTTAAGTTTTGAAAAAGCTTTATGATTCTCCACTTTTCTCCATGATATCTAACTTTCCAAACACAATCAAAGTTATAGAACATATATTCTTAGATAGATCTATAACAAAAATCTGCTTTAATTAAAAATATATTCTTTTTCTTCTTCTACAATGGTACTCATGTAACTATAGGAGTATATCACATGAGCAGTGCTATTAAAAATATGAAAAGAAAGATGATGGGTCCTGGAATTTTCTTACATATTTTTTAGAAAATAATTATATTGAATTAAAGTGAAAATAAAATGTAATCTTTTCAATTTTATCTTTAGAAATGTGTATGCTTTCCTGATTGAATCATTAGTTATTATTTTATCTTAATATAACTCTATTATGTTTATTTGCAAGCATCAGCAAGTTTGGAGTAGATAATTCTGTCTCTTTAACACATACACACATACACTTTACTCCTTAAAACATTTTTTTTCAAGTCATAACATCATGATGGTCTACATTTAGTCTGACAGTTTCATTTCAATACTTTGTGAGTGTGTGTGTATATATATATATCTATAGTACTGTATAACAAAGACCAGCTCAGTATTTTGTTTTGTTTTATTTTTGAGCTACACAAGGATTGCTTCTTTATAATGTATAAACTGTAGTTTGAAAATGACTCACATAAAGCATCACCTTGAGGAATATAAGCTATTCTACTACTACTCTGGCAAAGTTAAATGCTGTTGATCAAAACCAGCAATTGTCTTTCTTTATTAATGACTATAAACGGCCTATTTGTTTCCTTGTTGTTGCCTACTAAATTGATCTTGGTTTTATTGAGTACCAAAATATGAATACGTTCGTGCCTCTCCACATTGGTATATTATATAATTGCAAGACTAGATATAGTTCTTTCTGAGAAAAAGTTAAATGCAATTTTTATAAAGCTATTGATTTATGGAAAGTAAGTCATATGTAAAATTAACAAGTCTACTAGTATTTATTATAGTTCTCCTTATGAAAACATGGTCACAATGATTAAATGAGCAAAGATAATGGTTGTACCATGCAATGTCAATTGACTATTATTGTAACTACCAATATGTAAGCACTATCACCGTCAAACTAATGCTTTATGGTCTGAGTTTTGCAGAAATTGAGATGGATCTGTCTATAAAGAACAAGTCGGTCTGCCTCTATACCTAATGAATGCTTTACTTGTTTTTAGGGTTAAATATCACAAAGCATTTACTAATCAAAGTGAAAATTAACATAAAGCTCTGCAAAGTCATCACATAAATTCTAATTAAGTTGATACCTATCCCTACTTTTCGGCTCTCAGTCTTGTTTTCTTGTTTTTTTTGTGGGTTTTTTTGAAGAGTTATTTTTTCTAGTAGTTTTATTAAAATATAATTCACATACCAAACAACTTACCTATTTTAATGTGTGTAATTCAAAAATTTTTAGTATATTCACAGAATTGTACAACCATCACCACAAGTTTAGGGACATTTTCATCACCTCATAAGGAAAACCTGTACTCTTTAGCTATCACCCATTAGTTCCCCAGCCTTAAGCAACCACCATTCTACTTCTGTCTCTAAATATTTGCTTGTTCTAGATTATTCACATAAATGCAATCATATAGTATGTGATATTTTGTGACTGGCTTTTTATTCAACTAGCCTAATGTTTTCAAGATTTATTCATCTTGTAGCATGTATCAGTACTTCATTCCCTTTTTTATAGCCCAATACTATTTCATTGAATGAATATACCACATTTTGTTTACCTATTCATCAGTCAACGAATATTGGGTTTTTGTTTTTTTTTTATCTTTTGGTTATTATGAATAATGATGCTATGAACAGTCATGTGAAAGTTTTTGTGTAGACATTCATTTTCATTTCTCTTGAGGATAAACCTAGGAGTGAAATTACTAGGTCAAATGGTAACTCTATGTTTAATTTTTTGAAGAACTTCCAGACTGTTTTTCAAAGTGACTGCACCATTTTGCATTACCACTAGCAGTGAATGTGGGGTTCAGTTTCTTTACAACCTCACCAATCCTTGTTATTATATGACTTTTTGGTTATAGTTATCCTACTGGGTATGAAGTATCTCACTGGTGTTTTGATTTGCACTTTCTGGGGACTAACAAAATTGAGCATCTATTCATGTGTTCATTGGCCATTTGTATATCTTCTTTGGAGAAATGTCTATTCAGATTCTTTGCCCATTATTTATTTATTTATTTATTTATTTATTTATTTGGTCTATTTGTTATTGAGTCTCAAGAATTATTTATTTGAATTTTATTACATTTTACTTATTTGTTACCTGAGGAATATGTTAAAGAGAAAACTACAGGTCCTAAATAGCCTCACTTGTAGCAAAGCCCATGATACATTAAATACCTGACTTAATTGCTATTTAAACCTTTCCTAGAAATAAAATCTTATTCAACCAGTCTGGAATTTTATGGTCAAGCACAAGTAAGGTAATCTGTCATGTGGGCCCTCTCCATCTACCCTATCCCACAGAAAGAAGAGGCGATCTATTCAATAGGAACTCTCACCATTCCCTTCCCCAAAAAAATGGTATAAAAACAACCCTTTCTTTTCTTAGGTTAATAACTCCTTAACTCCACTTTTCTTCCTAGAAAAACTTTCCATTTTGTACAAGCCCTCAGAGCATCTTCCTAGTTGCTAGATGAAATGCTGCCTGATTCATGAATTGCTTAATAAAAGCCAATTAAATTTTCAGGTTGACTCAGTTGAATTTTGTTTTTTAACAAATCTTATCTTTATTTTTTCTAGCTTTATTGAGATATGATTGACAAATAAAAATCACATATATTTAGATTATACAGTGTTATTTTTAAGGTGTACAACATGATGATTTAATACACATATACATGGTTAATTGATTACCATAATCAATTTAATTAACACATTTATCACCTAACACACTTTTTTTGTGGTGAAAACACTTAAGATTTTGTTATGTTAGCAAGTTTCATGTATATAATACATTATTATTAACTATAATCACCATGCAATACATTAGATTCCTGGCACATATTCATCATATAACTGAAGTCTGTACTCTTTAACAACATCTCATTTTCCCACCCCAAACCTTGGTAGTCACCATTCTATTCTCTGCTTCTATTAGTTTGAGTTTTTTTTAGATTCCACACATAAGCAAGATCATACAGTATTTGTCTTTCTGTGTCTGGCTTATTTCACTTAACATAATGTCCTCTAGTGTAATATTGTGATTTATAATAAGAAACGTGTATTTGGCCTTCATTTCTGTTTCTGTCACAAAGCTCCCAAAACCCTTGGATTTTCCTAAGTGATGAGAGCCAAAGAAATTGTCTTTCATTATGTTAATGTGGCAACAATTGGAAGCAGCTAAGGATGGGCTGCTTGCAAGTGGAGCCAATCATGTGATTCGAGTGTTAGAACTTCTAGTCCCACCCCCAGACCTCCACGGAGGGGAGAAATGCTGAAGATTGAGTTTAGTCACCAATGGTCAATGATTTAATCAGTCATGCCTATGTAATAAAGCTTCCATAAAAACCCAAAAGGATGGGGTTCAGAGAGTTTCTGGGTTGCTGAACATGTGGAGATGTGAAGTGAGTGGTATGCATTCAGAGAGGGCATGGAAGCTCTGTGTCCTTTCCTCACTCCTTGCCTGATGCATCTCTTTCATCTTCTTGCTCCTGAGTTATATCTTTTTGTAATACAGCTGTAATCTAGTAAGTAAATTGTTTTCCTGAGTTCTGTGAGATGCTCTAGCAAACTAATTGAATCCAGGGAATGAGGAAGTAGTGGGAACCTCTGATTTATAGCCAGTCAGAAGCACAGGTAACAACCTGGTGTCTGAAGTGTATTTGGGGGAGTCTTGTGGGACTAAGCCCTTTATAATGTGTGTAATCTAATGCTATCTCCATGTAGGTAGTGTTAGAACTGAGTTGATTTTTTTGGACACTCTGCAGATAGGTGTTTAGAAGTATCCAAATATGATTTCAATATGTATTTCCTCAAAGAATAATGATATTTAGAAACTTTACACACTTATTGGCTTTTGGGTTCTCTTCTTTTGTGAAATGTATTTTCAAATCTTTTGTACATTTTAAAAATGAAGTGTCCTTTCTTTTAATTATTGATTTGAGGAGAAATTGCAGAATACACAATCTTTTCAAGAATGCACTGAAAACTTATAAAAGGTGGCCATATACTGGATCATGAAGTGAATCTCACAGAAACCCAAGGAAATGAAAATATACAGAGGTTCTTTTATCAGTATATAGCTGTATTAGAAATCGATATAGAAAGATAAGTAATTCCTACCACAGATGAAATAAATTCAATTAAAAACTACCCATGGATCAAAAACAAATTTACAATGAATATTAGATAGCATTTCAATGATGATGAATTATACTAATAATAAAGATGATAATAAAATTGTAATGAAAAAAGAATATTGCCAAGAACACTAAACCTAAAAACAGAATAAAGAAAATAATAATATGCAATGGGAGATAATCTATTAAACCAAAATCAATTGACTGTTTCAGAGAGCTAATCAGAAAAATGAAGAAATAAAATATAATAACTATAAGTAATACAGATGAGAGCATTTTTATAAATCCAGTATGTATTAAGAGAGACAATGAAATGATACTATGAACAACTATATCTTAGCCAATTTGGGCTACTTTAGAAGAATATCATAGACTGGATGGCTTATAAACAACAGAAACTTACATCTCACAATTCTAGAGATTGGGAAGTCCAAGATCAAGGCTCTGGGATATTCAGTGCCCAGTGAGAACTTGCTTCTGCTTCCTGGTTTGTAGATGGCTATCTTTTCTCTGTGTTCTCACATGGTAGAAGGAGGCAGGGGAGTCTTTTCGTCTCTTCTTATAAGGGCACTAATCCTATTCATGAGGGCTCCATCTTCATGACTTAATTATCCTTCAAAGACCATATCTCCTAATACCATTACATTGAGGACTAGGTTTCAACATATTAATTTTGGAGAGACAAAACTCCATGCTATTAAATGGGAAATTTAGGTGAAATTGGCAAATTACAAAAAAAATGGTTGAATAATTATGTAACTATTAAATAAATTGAATAAATTATCAAAATTATTTTTTCAAGAATACTTTAATCCCAATTGGCTTCATTAAAGGATTATAACAAACAGTTGAGGAAAAAATAAAACCGATTTACACAAACCCTTCCAGGAAACAGAAATAGTTAGAATAAGCTCCACTATTGTGAGAAATAATGCTTTCCTTTAAGCAGAGGGCATTCTCTCTTCTCACTCTCCCAGCTCAGCTAAAAGGAGCTGATTTTAACTTTATTTTTCTTGAAATATTGCTTCAGTGACAGCCTATTCTATAGCATGGCTTTGGAAATATTCTCCATTACCTTGCAACAGCCTATGGAGAGATAAATTTGGGAAACTAAAGAAATAAGAAAATGTGAAATTCTGTTTATGCTCTTTCTTAACCCTTATTCTCTCCAGCTTGCTGTATTTTTTTTTTAACTTGAATTTGCTATTGAAGTTTCTTGTTCTACAGCCCTAAAGATCATACACCCATTCTGGAATGCCAGGGCAATATAAATACATTAAATTATTAACTTTGATTAATTTTCTATTCTCTATTTAAATTCAGCCAACAAAATATTAAGCCTACTAATAATTGAAACAATTTCTTAAGTCATTTTTGCTTTGGATATTCTTCCTGTATATAAACAAAATTAAGATAAAATAACCTAATTATTAAGAAATGTATTACCAGGATTCCTACTGAAAGATCTGGTAGAATTAATTGCTTCATCCTGTTTTTAAGCCACTGCAGTTTAAGGAGTAAAATGTAATAATCAACATAAAAATGATTTTCACAGTTATCTAAGGAAATAGTTATAGCTAATAAGGGACTAACATGAAAAGCATTGGTACTGTACTATATAACCAATGATAAAAATAGTGGCCTCTTCAAGTACCTGCTATTATTAATACCACAGTTTCTGGCAATGAAATCCTTATAATGATGAACAGTCATTGTTAATGAAAATAAAGATTATACTGTACCTTCGACAAGGAAACTATTTATATAATATAAAAGGTTGAATTTAATCTAGTCAACAAACACCAGGGGTGAGTTTTGGGTGTGGGGATAGAGGATAGTTTATTACAGTGTTATTTGATGTGTCAGGTCTCATATAATGTTCTGGAGTTTCAGGCTGTGTAGCCCTCCATGGATGAAAACAAACAAACAAATTAATAAGGAATAAAAAACTAATTCTATTTTTATTAAAATTAGACCATGAAAATAATATACAATTTTTTTAAGTACACATGATTAATTAGCTTGGAGAAATGGTTTTATTTTGGAATCATGTCATAATCAAAAGAATATAGTTCTTATAGAATCCTCTGAACAGAGTTATGCTAGTATATGAAATGTAAAATTAGGAAAGCATGCTATTTCAGCAGATGTCTACAATAGATAGTGTAAAGCAATTCTTTCTCTAAGGACTTAAGTTATACTGAATCTATCACAGATTCAGTCATTTGTGATTTCATTAACCAGTTTTATTTTTGTTAGTGTATTAATATGGGCACCTGTTCTCAGGGTTATGGTTCAATTGTAACTTATTTTGAAATAATAGTTTTGACACATTCTGTGTTAGGCCAGAGTTTTCCTTTATTCTTAGTTCTAGATTATGATGTAGATTAAGCAAATTTTATAGATGGGACAATTATCTGTAGAATCAAACTGTGCAGTACATCTATTAATTACATTTCTAATTACTCTGTATTTTACTTGTCTTTATTTAACTGTATCATTATATAGCTGATGACTTTCTAAACTTTTGAATTTTATATTTGAACTATATTGAATATGTACAGAGTGACAAAGACTCAAATTAAGAATCATAATGTGCTTATTTTACAATTAAGAATTAATTTTATTGCTAGACTCGTTGATCAGATATAATTAATTGAAGTTGCAGAATGAGAAAGTAAATTTAAGATTGAAAACCATAAATGCTGCTATTAAGAAGTTACTGAAACATAGTAGGCACTTAATAAATATCCATTGTGTGAACCAATGGCACAAAGTAAAATACTATGTTTATGTCATTGATTATACAAGTGTCAATTGATAAAAACTATTTTACACATGTAGGATAAGTAAAATAATTCACAGATGCCAAATATACATCCATAAATATGTATAACTTAATATTTAAAATTAAAATGTTATAAACAGTTAAGAATTGGTATCCTGTTTTTATATTAATATGTCCTTTAAAAACATTAATTCTTTTATACTTTCCCTAATTTGCTATAAAAGAGATATAAAATGTAAAATTCAACAACCTGACATTTAAGACCATGTAAGAACACATACCATAACCTCAGACTGAAAAGTTCATAAGGATTTTGAAGAATGAATTATACACCTAAAGTATAATTTGCAGAAGGTATAATGTATTAAAGCTAGAAGGTTGCTTGACTAAGCATTCATTCCAGGCTAAAAAGTGGTTTGGCAATGGGTCAGCTTCTGGCAATTCAAGTAATACTTCAATCTTATTACAAGTTCACTTATGGATCTTAGTTCTAGAATATATCCAAAAGCACAATTCATAAACTAGAATAACTCTAGGTAAAAATAACCTATCATGTTACTGAACCTGATCCGTAACCTGCTTAGGAAAACAATCCTCAAAATCTTTTTATGAGCCCAAGTAACAATATCTTATACCATCCTGCTGTCTGAGAATTTCACTGCTATTTTTTCAGGATGCATATATACACTTCTTTTTGGAAAAAAAAAGGGCCTTGGTTAGTATCATTCTTATATTTATGGTAATTCTTCCATTATAAAATCCAATTTAATACAACTTCTTCCATATTTGATCCATATTAATGACTTATGAATGAAAAGTTCTGGGAATTTAAATAAAACTTCTGATTTGTGAAATTATGGCTATAGCAGGAGGTGAGAGTCTTCTAAAAATAATAATGCATATTTAAACAAATATTTTTTGAGTAAGTACTATGTTCTAGATATTGATTATAGTACTCTTTCAATCAAAAACATTTTATTTAAAATACATTATGTGCCAAGAATTCTTGTGGGGTCAGAGATTACAATGGTAAGATAAACTCAATTGCTCCCTAAACAGAGAAATGTTTTGGCAGAGAAGTACAGATGTTCCAGGAGTAACTAACAAGACACTCAACTTGATCTGGAGAGATAAGGAAGTCTTTTCAGAGGAAACTGAACCTGAAATATGAGTAGAAGAATAGCATTCAAGACAGAGAAAAATCACATATTTGAAGAATAAGAAGAGAATTCACGGTGCATTCAAGTGTTTATAAAATTTTTAATCGTATAAAGGTGGAAGATTGAAGTTATGAAAAGTACAAGAAATTACATTTTATCTATTTTTATATTTATATACTTTCTGTATGAACAGTGTTTATCTCCTAGTGAGGGGTTGCCATAGCTTACCATGTGTTATTTGCTAATATAATAGAAAATATACTCTCGCATTTGTATTAATATTTAAAATAATGGTCTATTAAATGATACAAAAGATACATAGATATAAATATACACAAACACATGTGCAGATAGGTATATTAATCATGTTAAAATCTCAAGATTAAACAATTGAAAATTTTTTGCCACTTTGGCCATATTCTTTTTTAGCAAAATGCATGATTGTACTTTTATATCAGAGCATATGGCTAAAGTCTTTCAATAGAAATTATAATTCATATTTGCAGATATTTTTGGTCTTTTTTTAGCTCTCCAGAGAGTATTAAGAAAACTTGGGAGACAGTTTAAAAGAAATCCTGGAGTACAGATGTTCAAGAGGTTTATAAAATGTGTTTGTATTGTTTCTTATTTGTAGCAGATATCTTAACTAAATCTGAAGCAATGTGAAAGAAGATAGATTTAGCTACTGCCCTCCCCCTTTTTCTTTTCAAGGATATGCTCCTCTCTTGATTATATGTGGTAACATTAAATTAAAAATATTAAAATGTGACCAAGTATTTTTCAGATGATAAAAATTAGGTAGATGCATCAAAACAATAGAGTGTAAGACAGTATAGGTGAACAAGATAGATAACATAGTGCCTTTTATTAGTCAGTGCATAAACAGGGTTTGAGTATTCTTTTTTCATGCTGAAAGCTAAAACCTTTCTCAGCCTGAATAAATTTCCACTGCAATAGTGGTTTGTATACTGATAATTTATGCAAGACACAAATTACAAAATGCCTTTATCTAGTCAATAATGTGTACAGTGTTTCCATAGAAACTATTATATTGTGGTGTTAACAGTTTATATGATTTAAAAATCTTTTTAAAACAAACAGTATATACATCAGTCAAAAACTTTTCAGAAGACCACAACAACTTTAATAAGAGATATTTTTCTAGGCCTTTGCTTACCTGTTTATTGTAGCTAAAGATGGTTCTACTAGCAGTCAGAGAGAGTTCTCACATCATCTTCTCTCAATATGAAGCAATGATAATTTTTCCTTGCAATATAGAGCCACGTATGGTTCCATTGTCTCAGATAGTGGTGATATATTTAAATAAAATATTTTGTTGTTGTTGACGTTCTACAACGTCAAGTTGTCATTCTTGTGACAAATAGGATTAAATAAAAATTAAATTATTTTCTCTTAATTTTTTGATCTGAGCATAATGTATCATCATAATTGTGGAAATGATTTTAAAGAGTTATTTTAATTCAAAATATTTGGGGGACATTTTTGATCAATAATCAAGGAACAACCCCTTTTCCATTCAGATCTCTAAAGAATTAAGTATGTACTACATATAAATTAGTGAATGAAAGATTCAACAAGATCCCAGCCCAAAGGGTTGTTTTCTTCTTTAATTAAGTTAATTTTACATGACAATCAGATATTACCAGCTTTAGTTTTCAGCCCTGCCTTAACCACTGTACCATTTCAATGATCCAAGGAAAGCTTCAAGACATGTATCACCCTATGACTCCCCTCTCCTCCCTCTTAGAGCAGTTCTTAAGAGGAGATTTGCCCATGGTCGAGCACTATGAAAGTGAATTGTGACCTCTCTTCTCTATTGGGGTCACCTGTCTTTTATTTTAACCCAAAAAATGTTCAACAATGATAACATCTAATTTTATCTTTATTTTTTCTTATTTTAAACACTGATCAGGAAGTTTCCGCTATTTACCAAAAAGATATTTCGAAGTAACAAGCTAGAAGTTTCTGATGATACACAATTGAACACAAAGAAACATTCCACACTGCACAGCTTTTCCTTGTTATAACTTCCATAAATGCTCCTGTATACGGGTATGGATTAAGCCTGTTCTAATAGGCTGACAACTTGTATTCACAGAAAATTCATATTCACAGAGCCAGTTGGAAAAGGAAGGCCTTATTCCTGTTTCAAAATCTCAGGTCCATGTCAAAGAATGTACATGTAAAGATTTTTGTTAATAACTTGGTCAATAACATTAGTCAGCAGCATGACAGGCAATGAGAGTTCATTCATTCATTGATCTATTTATTCAATATTTTGTGAGCAAGAAAAGTGGCTAGTAAAATAACACCATTTGACACATTTATGTCTTTCCACAGTGCCAAGTTTATTGAGTGGAACCTTCTATACACCAATCAGGTACGCATGCAGGTTAATATACAACACACAGAAGGAAGGTACAGACTGTTACATGACAGAGCCAAGGGATGAAAGTCCTTAGCGCCTCCCAAGCAAGCTCTGTTGACTGGCAGTATGAAGAGCTGAGCATTGATCCCAAACCAGTAGCTATAGTGGGCAAAATGCCGAGCTTTCAGCTCTCAGAGCACTTGTCTGAGATGCTCTGGAGTCAGGCTTGAGCACGTCTGTCTCAGGTGTTCAGCTTCTATGGTACTTGCAAGGTGGGATGCTTATGCTTATTTGGCCCTGCATTTGCAGGCTTATCCAGAACAGACCTGGCTGATGTTTCTGTGGTTTGGGGCATTCTGGTCACACCCTAAGGGCGTCCCCATTATGTGACAATTGACATTACTGTTATGGCTCCCATGGAATCCATTTTGTAAAGTTCACAATGTCCTCAATTTTTTATTGTCTGTACATTCCGTCCTCTGATTCCTTGATGCCATATCACAGATGGTGAGGAGGAATCACTTAAATCCTAAAATCATATGAATACGATACTAAAACATAATACTGATTATCATATTATCAGTATAATATGATACTAAAATCTAATTACATTTTTTACATTATATTTTCATCTGGCCATGCAAGCCTGGCATGGCCAGATGAAAATATTTATACTTAATATCCAATATTAAGTATAAATAATAGGAAGTATATTCAATGGTAAATATAATTAATGCAATACTTTGAAGATGGTTCCAAATAGTTGAGAAAATATTATATATTTGACCAATCTGACCATGATCCTTTGCAAACAGTAGGTATAAAGTTTCTCTTAATTACTTGTCAAAAAGAACAAGATTGGTTGAGTTCAGATATATCTTTAGTTGATATAATATTGATATTTAATATTGCCACTGCTTTATGTACATTATTAGCTTGGGTTCCTAAAGCAGCGATTTCTTTTTTAGTGAGTTTGTGAAAGGAATCCAATGACAGTAAATGATCTTTAATGTGTTTATCTACTGTTTCTGTATCAATCTAAGGTGTTTCTTTAATATTAGTATGATATGACTGTGGGAAATCCCTATAGGTTATTTGTAGTGTGTATGTGGTCAATCTAGATATATTTGTTTTATAAGTAGTATAATATTTATAACATTTGTTAGTTTAATACATTCATTCTGTAAAGAAAGTTCATTATTATATCTACTAGTATGGTTATAATAAAAGATAGAAATATCCTTAGAGCACAATATCCCTCTATAGTCTCCTAAATTCAAGTTAGGGTAGGGCAAGTATCTTGTTGGGAATTTCAGCTAAATTAGGAGTTAAAGTTGTGTAGGTGTAAAATATGTGATCTGAGCATTAGAATGCCATTTCTTTTTCTAAATAGTACCCATCTACATATAGTGGTGTTTTTATGGGGTATATTATTTGATTTTCAATTGCTTGTGATATTACCACAGTGTGATAGGCTAAGAGGGGTCGTCCTATTAATTCAATGAAATTATTTACACAGTCTCCATTACCTTTTCAAATTGATTGTTTAGTGGAGTTAAACTGTACTATGGCTATGTCCCATGAGTCAGATTGTCCTTTTCCAAATGTAATCAGGTTCCCAAGCCTTTAACAGTAATATTTCTGTTTCTCTTCATGATTGTTTTAGTTGTTATACAATTGTATCTCATAATGCAAGTAAGTGTCTTGAGTATGTCTACCTTATGATTTATGTTATATTTGAATTCCTTGTTGTATTTTTCCATGTCTGATATATGTGTTAAAATTTGGTGTACTTGTGTTAACGCCTGTGATATTTCTTTTTGTACCTTTAGTATTCCCTTATGTGCAGTATTAACTGTATGTTCAAAGTCAAATACTTTGGTCTTGATCTCTTGTATTTCTGCTTCTTGTATACCACCAATAAAGAAGTTAGTAATTATTCCTAGTCCTGCTAGTACTTGTAGTGGTTTTCTCAATATTATTTTATCTAGAGGTGGTAGATCAGGTAATATTAGAGATTTAAAGCTTTTAAATCTTTACATTGGGGTATCACTTTAGTTATTTCAAATTATTTCTTATGAAATGAAATCTGTACCTTTCTAGGTATGGGTTGGTATATGATCCCCACAAGATTGGTTAATATGCATTCAAACACATTAGGTGTTAAAAGTTTTTGTGCTGGTCTAGTTATTCCATGTATCCACTGTGGTTTCCAATGTGCTGTCCTCAGGCATATTGTGGAATTAAAGCATCCTCTCTGAATGACACAGGTTCCTGGTGAACTGTCCTTAATGTGGCATTCTTCCCAAGATACCTTTTTTACTGTGAATATTGGTAACCTAGAGTCTATTTACATTATGATATATTGGCTGTTGCACAGACCATATAGTTAATGTTCCTTGATCTCCTCTAGACATTATCGTAACAAAATAGTATGATCCAAATCCCTGATCTATCTATTGCTATCAAATATTCTGGGTTCGAACTTGCTCCTAGTGTCCTCCGCCATCTTATTTGTTTTCTCTGTATGATGTTTTCTTTAGGTATGCCTAGGTAGCAAATCTATGTTGGCATACTGCCAACATCAAGGGTTTTTCTGTATCATTCTGACTCTATATATTCCTTTAGGTATGTTGCATTGTAAGTTTTGTTATGTGATTGGAGTAAAAATATTTGAGATTTTACTCCTTTCGATATGTATGGTCTTAGTACTCTGGATGATGACACTATAAATTCTGTGTATAATCTGAATGGATATAAGCATGTGAATATGAATCCATAATGAGTATTAAAATTAAGTATTCTATTTTTCTCTAGTGGTTCTGTGACTATTTTCCATGGATATTTTACCCATGGTGCATTTGATCATCAATCTGAGATGTTTTGATTTTTAGGAATTTTATATGTGGTCACATTATATGTTATGAATGGTATCATGAAAGGTCTTTTTATCCTTTGTGCTTCTTGATACCTTGCTATTCTTGTGATGTTCCACCAAATAGCATTTTTGTCTATGATGATGTATTTCCTGAGTATATTTGTCCAATCTTTTATTATGTGTAGTCCTTTATCTATTACTGATGTATTCCAAAATCCCTGTACTCTTAGTATATTACTGAATGCACTTACATTGAAATGAGTATTGTTACACCATAGTATAAATGTAGCTTCACATGGACCTAGCTGCATCACATGGTTGTGTATCTAGACCTTCAGTTACTGTGGTGTTTTTTGTATTAGTCCATCTCAGTATGTTATTAGTTTGTAAATTATATGTGAAGGCGAGATCTAGTCTTCTGATGTAATATGTACCTTCTCCCTCTGCTGTTATGTCTGTCCAATGTAATTGTTCTAAACTTATGTTAAAACAAGTTAATATGGGTTCTACCTTGATATACTAATTATTTTTCATTGTTTTGTATTTGTTTGAGCTTCCTGCAATATTTTTTTTATCGTTTCTCATGTTACACTTTCTGTGATCCCAGCATGCATGTATATCTGTACTGAGAATGGTGTTTCTATGTTCAATCTGTTCTGTTCATTGTCTTTTCCTGTTTTGGTAACAGTCCTACATGTGCATAAGTGTCTGTTAATATTAGTGGTGGTATTTTCTGTTGCCAAATCAGCTCTCTTGGTGCTAGTTTCTCTGGTTTCTTATCAAAGTATTGTTCTAGTATTAAATATTCCTCTAGTTTTGAGTATATTATTTTATCATGAACTATGCATATTCCTAGGCAAAAATTTTCAAATGTTGGGAAATTAGAAAACTCGTTAGTCTATATTTATATGTTATTCTGTTGTCTGCTATAGTTACATTATATTTTTCTGGGTACTCATAAAACATAGGTATCTTAGCCTTTGGTGGTGCAAATGATATAGGTGTATTTATTATAGTGGGTGTTGTTGTGTTATCTATGGCTATAATGCATGTGATAGCTTCTTCTTCTTCCTCATCTCCTTCCCCATTAACTTCCTCATAATCCTGATCCTCTATGTTTAATACCGGTTGATAGCAGAATAGGTATGTTAGTTTGGTCAATGAAGTATAGGATGATGTCAGCAATTCCATACATGGTAGACTTGCTGAAGTCACATAGGGTTGTATCTGAGGTATAAATATTAGGGTCCTGATATTTTTTCTATTTTTGAAATATTAAGCTCTATATGTTTTTCCAAAAGGCCTTCAACTAATAGTTCTGAATTAATTATAAATGCTAACTATTGGTTAGATATATTAGTGAATTTAGGATTACATATGCATGTAAATGGTTTGGTGCATTTTATCATGTCCGTGTTGCAATCTTGCAGTGAGAAATTGGTGTATCTGGCATGCCATAAATGTGCATGCTGTATGTGAACACAATGAGTTTGTTGGCAGGTAGATGGTCTAGTAGCATATCTGCAAAAAGGTCTAAGTGATGCCATAAGCTGTCTATAAGTAAGCTCATTATAGCAAGTAGGTAATATTTGTTCATATAGAGTGATAGTCTCTACAAGCTGATAAATAGTATAAAAAACATTCCTGAGTATAATTGTAGTGCATAATAGTTACATCAGGGATTTCCGATTCTTTCCATTTTTTTTGCTATGCATATTCCTAATGTTTTGTGAGCTTTTCTACAACTAGTGTTGTAATAGTATCAGCACTGTGTGTCTAAGTATTCCTCCAAATCAGAAGCATAAGAAACAAGAAGGTCTTGTAATAGTGGTGTGCAAAATGAGTGTGGGGGTTGTACATTTTTAAGGTTTGGTTATTTGTCAGGCAGTAAAAATAATAGTTCAGTACATGTCCTAGTATTATATCTCTAGGTGTGCCATGTTCAGCTAGTCCCTAAATAGTATCTAATGCTGTTGCTATTTTTCATAGTATCCCTCCATTATAACTTCTAGCTTCTCCCTGTGTGACTAAGACTGGTCTTATATACCAGGGTTGATCTCCTATGGTTGGGAAGTCTAATTCCTCATCTGATGATTCTACAGTTGAGTCTTTATACCAATGTGATTGTAGGCTATAGCTAGTACCCCCAGGCAAATTGTCAAAGCTTTCAAAGTACTTTCCAAATTCTGAGTATATTAAGAGTATTGTCTGCTCCAAATGGTGTCTGGTGTGTAGCTGCTCGAAGTAGCCAGGGAAGACTCACTGTTATAAGAATCAGAGTCCCAAGGTTCAGGTGTAGGAATGAGTTCTTTCCAAGGTCTAGGTCTGATGATCCCAATGGGAGGAAAAGTTACTACGATGCAAGGTGGAACTTCTGGTTCATCCATTAGCTCTGGTTAATGAGAGTCTGAAGATAATTCATCCTGCGGATTCATTGTCTTCTCATCTATGGGGCTTCTGTCTCTTCAAGGACTGTATTTAGGTTCCTTCTCATCAATATCACTCCAGTTCTCCTTGTGGCAAGACAAGAATGAGTAGTTTCAGCATTCCTCTTATAAATGTAAGTTGCTATTGGGAGACTGGGGTCTATTTGAAAAATATAGTAGAAATGATGCAAGCAGTGTAGTTAGTTAGCAAATAGCAAGCATGAGGTGTGGTATTATTGGTACCACACTTTCTTTCCTCACAGAAAAAGTAGTAAGATGTTTCAGTTAAGATAAGAATGGCAAAGAGGATATTAAGCAAAACAGTGCAAAGCAACTCAGTCCAAGTGATTGGCGTCATCATGGTAATTTGAAACCTGCTCTAATTCTAGCTTCATATACAATGTGCCTGACACAAATATGTGGGATCAGAATGGCCAGAAATCCTGTGAATATATGTGCTACAACAATGCATTTATAATCAAATGCATGTCCTGTTGTGGTACGGTACACATGCCAATATGTGTATGAATCCCGAAGCTACTAGAATTAGTGCTGCCAAGCTATATATTCAAGGATGTTTTTATAAGTTTTTATCTCGGTGAGGTATTTGTGCCTTTACGTAGCTCCAATTTTTCTTTATCTCCTGTGGTCCAGTAAGTATTACCATTTCTTGTTGGGAAACAATAGAATTGTTCCTATTTTTAATAAATACTTTGTAAGGTATTTGATTTCTTGTAGGCAGTGAATGATACCTTTCTATATTTATATTTTGGGGTGTAATTTTATCATGAGGTGCAGGTTTGTGTAATTGGATTCTTTCATTTAGCTCAAAAGATGCTATATCTAATTCTTGTAGAAAATTTCCAATCTTTTCTATTGATTCTAAATGTCTTTTCAATAATCCATTAAATCTTTCAATGTATCCAGCAGCTGTAGGGCTATGTGTCAAATGAAAATCTCACTAAATATCCTTTTCTTTAGCATAATCTTGTGTATATCTAGCTGTGAAGTGTGTTCCCTGATCTGATTCTATTATTTTAGGTGCTGCAGAATGTGCTAACCAATTATCCAATGCTCTATAGGCTGTGTGTGCTGTTAGGTTTCCTGCAGCTGTAGCTATGCCTACTCCTGAATAAATATCCACTATTGTACATGCATATTTCTGTGGATGTTTATTATTTAAAGGTCCAATAAAACCTATTTGTAGAATAAAGTTTAACATATTAGGTTTTTATGTTGTTGTGAGGAGTCTCAATTCATATTTATCTAAATATGTCTTAATGTAGGGCAATTATCAATTGCCCCTTAAATCTCATGCCATGTTATCTTTATGTTTCTCTCTGTAACCCATTTGTATAATGAATGTTTTTCTATTTGTCCTATTATTTTACATATGTTTGAAATATCTTCTCTAGTCCAGATGTGGTCTAATCCTTTATCTACCTTCCATTTGTCATTTATCTATTTTCCATTTGGCATTTCTCAATCTCCTTGTGTTGATCTTTCTAATCTTAGTCTAATAGGTTTGATATTCCTTATTAATACATCTACCACGTTATTATACTGAGTTGCCTTACTATTATCTTTCCTATGCATTAATACCTGTGTTACTGAAATTCTTATCTTTTTACTAGATTCATCTAATTCTTTTTAATATTCTGCAGACCATACCTCCTTTCCATTAATCTTCCAACTTGTATTCTTCCATTTTCCAGACCATAGGACTATACCATTTGCTACTGCCCAAGAGTTTGTAAATTACACACACACACACACACACACACACACACACACACACAAATATATGTGTTTCTGTTTTTCCTTTAGTGACTGTCTTTAAACTAACATCACACCTATCAGTTCAGCAAGCTGTGCTGATCTGGACTTACCCTTCTCCCTCAGAGTCATATGGTCCTTGGGTCTTAGAGTTACAGCTGTCCGTTCTGTGCTACCAGAGGTCATGGAGGCTGATCCATCTATAAACCAGACATTGATGAGATCCTTGGACCAATAGGGACTCCATTTCCCAATGTTATGGGCATTGATATTCTCTCTCACCTCTGGTGGATGCCCTATCTCCACCTTCGCTAGCTCCTCGATAAGGGCTCCTGGTTTGACCTCGGCGCTTGACATTTCTGCCCTGGACATACCATTTCCATGTCAGGAGTCTAGGATCCATTTCTATACCTGCCAATTCTTCTGACATCATCTTTACCCATTGTAGGACTGGTAAAAGACATCTGATGATAATGAGTGAGTCTCCTGTTATTGGTTCTGTATGTCTTAAAGCCTCATAAGTGAGTCATATATGCTTAGAAAAAGAATACTCATTAAAGTATGAAAATTTGGTGGTACAGAATCCTACTGACATAAATATTAGATCCTTAGTATCTTTTTTCCATGTATCATAATCTTGTGTACATAATATATCTAATCTTAATTTATATTCTTTAGTAGGATAATGTAATGTCTTGAATGTCTGAATGTATTCTTTAACTAACTGTAATGCCTTCTCTTACTTTTCTCCCCATACAAAATCTCTGCTTTCTTAGTCTCTAAGTATATAGGTTTTTAAATGACTGTTAAGAATAATATGCACTGTCTCCATTAACCAAAAAGTCCGATTAGTCTTTGTGTCTTTTATTTATTTTTAGATGCCACTAATTATTTAATCTTATCTAGTACAATGATGGAGATTTTGTTAATTGAACGACCTAATTAGATGACCACAAAATGCCTAAAAACCTTGCTTCATGGGGGGTCCAATTGTTTTGTCCATATTAATTGTCCATCTTCTGTTCCTTAAATCTTGGATTAGCTTATCCTTTTCTACTTGTAATATATCCTTATCATTGTTTGCCATAATTATGTCATCTATGTGTGATATTATGAGACTTTTGTATTGTGTAGTATCTACGAGTGTAGTTAGTATCAAATGTGCTATTACTGGGCTATTTAAATATCCCCGTGGAAGTCTTTTAAACCTACATTGTCTTCCTATCCAGGAGAAAGCAGTATATTTTCTAGAATTGTGTGTATTGATATTGCAAGAAACATGTCTGACATATCTATGGTTACATAATATGTCATTTTTGCTTGTGTTATTTTGTTAGTTATCACTTTAACATCTGGAAGAGCACTTGGTGATTGTAGTGATTCCTTATTTAGGTTTCTAAAATCTACTGTTAATCTGTATGAGCCATTAGGTTTTAATAATGGCCATACTGGGATATTATATAAAGTTGATCTAGTTATTTTTATACCTTCCTTCAATAATTCTTATATTTTAGTAATTTCAGCATGTAAATGCTTTAGAGGGTATTGTTTAGTATATGTTTGTTTCTCAGGTTGTGTTAATTCTATAAGCTCAATCTTTACTTGTGCTAGATTGCATATTTTGTAATTTTTAATTTTTCAATGGTCACTATATATTATATAATTTTGGTATAAGAGCCATTCCAATTATATTTTCTAAATATGGGTTTGCATAAAATTTATGTACTACTGGTTCTCTTTCATACAATAGTATTTTATCAAAGACTGGTGATGCATGTGATACATAATTTCTTAATCCTGTTATTGATATTCCTTTGCCTGTTTTAGCATGATATTAGATTATTGATATTTGTGGTCCTATATGTATTTAATGAAAAGGTATAGTTTAATTTGACATGTTTAAATTGTGTTGTCACTCAAATAAATGGTCTTTTCTCCGGGCAGCCTAATTAAGATATCCAAGTCTGTCCGAGTTTTTTTGAAAGTATTTTCTAGTAAAGTTTGTAGTTTGTTGTTGCTGTCTAGTCTGAAATTTGGATTAAAATTATTTTGCCTCTTAGTCCACCTATATTTCTTGGTGGCCCCTTCTTCTGTTGTTTCTGATTATACTGAGGGCTAAAGTTTGGACTGTTTATGAATCTAGGTTTAAATTCTGAATTGAACAATCTAAAGGATTTAAATCCAAATCTTGGCCCTGGATTATAATTTCTTGAGTTTTGGTTGTTAAGTCTCTTTCTCTGTACACTGAATGTGAATAATGTCTTAGCATTAAATGTTATTTTATTAATGCCTTGTAATTCTGCTTTTAGTCTGATTACTTGTAGCATGTCCTGCATTATCTGTGCTGCTGCTAGTGCACTTGAATACAGCAGTTAAAGATGATCGGCGATTAATATCACTCTCTTAAACTCATTAGTAGTTGGCACCTGAAATGGGGTGGTTTATCATCCTTGCTGGTCAGACCAAGGCCAATATAGCTAATTTTTAAATTATTTTTTGCATCTGGCCTCAGTTATTCCATTTTAAAAGTGTCTCCAGATTTTGTGGGATCTATATATGGATGTACTCTTCTCCAGGCTCTTGATATCCAATATCATAATGTTTCTATTTTCTCTGGAGCTGCCTGTGTCATTAGCATTATGCTTTCATTTAATAATGAGTTTTCAGTTAAACTACTAATTTGATTCATCTCAGCTCCTGTTAATTGCATAATATTTGCTCCTAAATTTCATATTTGTAGGAACCATTCTTTATCTGTCTTTTCTTTCTGACAGAAATCTGTCCTTATTTTCTGTAATTCTGCCCTAGTATATTCTGTTCTTTCTATTACTTGCCTATGCTGCCCTTGTCCATGGTTATAATCTACTCCTGTTTTCTAAGTATAGATTGTCTAGCATAATAAATTTTCCTCCTCCTAAGGATTATCAGTGTCTACTGGGTCCTCTGGCTGGAGGTCCTGAGGCCAGATTTTAGGATTTGTGGGCCCTTTTCCTTTCGCAGAGGTTGGCACTCTTTTTGCTAAATTTTTGAGTCTATTTCTATCTTCATCTATCTGACAAATGGTTCTCAGCAGTGTTGCTAGTATTTCCTTTTTCTCAGCCTTAGTCAATAAGGGATTAACATTCCTAGGATTTTCTGATCTATTTTCACACCTTCTATTGTCTTGGTAGGTACCTTCTGCCTTACAAACTCTTTCACAGGGTGACAAGGATCTTCGAATTGTAAATTTGCCTGTGACTTCTTTTTTAGCATCTTAAATAAATTGAACATTGTTTATACTAGCTTTGCTGCTATTTTATACAACCAATAGATCTTTTTTTTTTTTCATCCCACTATAGCCAATTATATGTTGTTAAATTTTGTCTCAGTCCAAATTCTGGTCTCTCTGCCTATTCAAATATCAGTTTTGCTATTATATAATCTCTGATAAGGTAGTTCACTGTTAATTCTCCCAAAAAGTTTAATGTCTATTTTATTATTTACTATTTTGACTAAGAAATATTGCAATACTTTAGTTAGTTGAGTATGTGGATTTGATAACTCTGACAATGGCATTGCAAATTTGATTTTTAATTTTTTCATCAGATCCACTCCTTGAGTTAGGACATTTCCCAGACATCAAGATTAAGGGTTGTCTGCCCCTGTAGTCTAATGCCTCAGGAGTATTGATCCTGTCAGCAGGAGTCCTGAATAGATCTGTAAGTGCTTATTACACCAATTGTCACAAGCAAGGAAAGCAGCTACTGTAATAACACCCTTGGACACGTTTTTGTCTTTCCACAGTGCCAGGTTTATTGAATGGAACCTTCCATACACCAATCAGGTACCCATGCAGGTTAACACACAACACACAGATGGGGGGAGTACAGAGTCTCACGCGACAGAACCAAGGGATGAAAGTTCTTAGCACCTCCCAAGCGAGCTCTGTTGACTGGCAGCAAAGAAAGCTGCATGTCAGTCACAAGCCAGCGACTACAACAGGCAGAAGGTCAGAGCCTTCTGCTCTCAGCACACATGTTCGTGATGCTCTGGGGTCAGGCTTGAGCATCGTCTGTCTCAGGTGTTCAGCTTCTATGGTCCTTACAAGGTAGGATGCTTATGCTTATTTGCCCCTACAGTTGTGGGCTTATCCTGGCTGACATTTCTGTGGTTTGGGGCATTCTGGTCACACCCTAAGGGTGTCCTTATTATGTGCCAGTTGACGTTACTGTCATGGCTCCCATGGAATCCATTTTGTAAAGCCCAATAAGTCCTCAGTTATTTTTGTTCTGTACAAATAGATAATTATCATTTGCTTGAAATACAAAAACTTCAGTTTTTAAAGACCAAGGTTAAAGGTTCCGCCCTCTATGAGCTCTGGATATAATACCACTGTGACCTGATTCTTAAAAATAATTATAATTTTACCTATAAGGAGGCTTGTGTTTACATAAAGATTTACAAATTGTAGTCTTGATTATTTTCTATTATTAGTATTTGGATCACAATTTGGATTTTATTATTCATTCGTTAAATAACTAAAATAAGCAAAGTCTTGCTATAAGCTCTGTACTATGGGGATACAGAGAAGAAAAACTTGTCACTAGATTTCACAAATGTTTACAAAATACAGAAGTATTAATAAATTATATATGTATATATATACACAATTATATAATTATATGTGTGTGTATATATATATATATGTATATATATGTATATATATATACATATATATATATATATAAACAATCCTATGATAAAAATGTGTAACAGTGGGTTAGAAAGTTAGAAATCCACTGGTCTAGATATTAAATCAAATCAGGAGTTTAAAGAAAGGTGTCAGTAACGAATAAAATTTTGGTTAAAATGTGTAGCAATTATCTAGCTGGAAAATACGGTTGAGGGAATCCTGATTAAGATTATTTTTTTTCTAGAAGCATGAAAAGCCAGAGAACTTTAATATACAGTTACGTGCTGCTTAACGTGGGGATGGTTCTGAGAAATGTGTAGTTAGGCGATTTTGTTGTGCAAATATCATAGGGTGCCCTTACATAACTTAGATGATATAACCTACCACTGTAATTGCATGTGCTATACTTTTATACAACTGGCACATAGTAGGTTTGTTTATACTGGCATCACGACAGACATGGGAGGAATTGTGGTGTAAGCCCACACAGTTGGTTTTTCTTTTTGTAATGCAAGTGTCTGACTTAAGCTTTTATTGCTGAGATAGTCATTTCAAAGAAGCATCCACAAAGAGGCTATGTTATAAACACATTGCCAGTCTCACAGCTTAGTAAAGAACCAGGAAGCCTGCTAGTGTGGGCCACCTCGCCCCCTCATCCACCCTGAGGTTCCTTTGTTTTGGAACCCTGGTTGATTTAGATAACTGACAATTTGGGTCACTTGTTTTTCTCTTCTTGAGCTTTGAATTCTTGCTCTTGCATTTTAAATTTGCTAATGAGGATTCAGCCTTTGAAATCCTAGGCCCCCACCCTCCAGATCAAAAAAAAATGGGACTCCAGCTCCTTGGTAGCTCTCCTTTTTTCTCTCTCTTTCTACTTGCCACCTCACCCTGTGCCCCCTCCTCGCCCCGCCCCCACATGCCTTGTGAGCTCCAGGGTCTATAAGTAATAAATAAAATTTTTTATTTTTTTCTTTTTCCTTTTAGGCGAGGCAATCCTTGTTTGACCTCATAAATAGCAAGGACCTTGTCAGCTTACAATTCCTTTTTTTAAAATTTTTTATGCCTACAGCACCTGGTCTTCCTAGGTGTTCTCCCATCCAAGTACTCACCAGGCTCAACTCTGCTTAGCTTCCAAGAATAGGCAGGATTGGGCTTGTTCAGAGTGGCATGGCCATAGACAAACACTTTTTACTTTCTAAATTTCCTAACAGTTACTGCTGAAGGATGTCTTGCAATCTTAACAAAAACCCTAAGGGTCAGTCCAGTCTTAACAATGGTTTAGAAAAGGGAGGCTGTCTGTGAGAAGCTCACGGGCCTGGCTGAGTGTCCCCAGGTGTTTCTATCATGACTATAGATAGGCTGAGATGGCACAACAGTAATGATTTGCATTTCCTTATGACTTTACGGTGACAGCTACTATGTCACTGAGTGTTCAAAATTTTCAGCTCCATTTTAATGTTATGGGACTACTGTATTATATGTGGTCTATGCTTGACCGAACTGTTCTTATACAGGGTATGACTGTATCATAATAGAGCTAGATAGATAGGAGAATGTTTTGGTTACATGATGGAAGGTAAGGATGCAGCTGTAAAGGGCATATCATGAGAGATTTGTGCCACAGAACAAATGATTTCTTCTGAAGTATTTCAAGAGATAGGGACAGATTCCTTTGTTTTCAATATGAATGATTGGTAAATGGCAGAACTGGTGACAGGGGACAGTTAGGAAAAGCATTACTGTAACTCAGGGAAGTTATGCGGGCTTAAATAAGCTAATGACAAAGAATACCAAGGTATAGATCACTCTGACTGAGCTTTATAAGAGTCAAAGTATAGCAATGCATATTTGTCTCCTTTTTTCTCACTTTCTCTTGCTTCTGGAGATCCACTTTCAAATAAATTACCTGAAACCAAATTCTTGTCTCAGAATCTGCTTTTGAAGAAACCCACAGGAGCTATCTTATCATTCTTCATGTCAAAGGCCTTTCCTGGCCAAGAACCAATGAATATCTTATTTCAGTTGCACAGCAAAAAATAAGTTATCAGCATAATACCACCCAATATTATACACATACACCAACCTATCTGCTTTTCAAATCATGTACTCTGTCTTTTTTCCATTGCAAGAATGGGGTCTCCCTTCTACCTGGTGCCCACTCCTTCATTTAATCACAGAACTTATTTTCTATTGTCTAGTTAAGGACTTTGCTTTGCAATTATCTCTTACCCTTTATCCACTATTATTTGGAATTCTATATATTATCATTACTATTAAAACATCTATGATATTTTTTATCTAGTGGGGAAAAGGAAAATCTTTCTTGACTTTGCATCCTTTCAGTTGTGTTCCTTCCCCTCCATCCCTCTTAACAGAAAAGTTCTCCAGTATGTTATTTGTACTGTTCTCTTCATTTCATTGCTTCTACTCACTCTAGAACACAATCCTATAAGACTTGAATTCCCAGGTCTTATGCTACTGAAATCATTTTATTAAAGTTACCCAATGACTTCTACATTAAGAAAGTCAAAGAGAATTTTAAATTCTCATCCCATTCAAACTTACAATAGCATGTGATGTTTAGCCACTGTTTTTCTTCATAGCACTTACTAATATTTGACATTTTATTGGTATATATTTATTTGGTTTATGTTCTTCCACTAGAAGGTAGGCTACATGAGGAGAAGAATTATGTATTTTTTTAGTTTACTATTTAATCCCTAGTGCTTAGGAGAGAAACTAGTACCATTACTAAATAAATTGATAAACAAATGATTGAACCTATACAATGTTAATGGTGTCAAAAGCTACAAGAATGTTAACTTTGGTTATTTCATGATGTTAAAGAAAATGCTACCTTGTCATCTTAGGTATCATTAAAATCAGAGTAAAAAATTATGCTTTCCTTATCTTTAAGCAAAATGAATTTCTTGAAACATTTAAAACACCAGATACTTTTCAGAACTGGAAATTCTAAAAGAAAAAAAAATAATTTTAGTAGACTTTTAAACTAAGATTTGGTGGTTTTGTGTATCTTAACAGAAAATTTAAACATGATAAAGAGGAGCATATTTCTTAGGTCATTTTATCATCATCATTTTAAGGTGATGAGGCTGGAAAGAATAACCTGTATCACAGGCCAACATATGTAAAAGCTCAATCATAATAGGCTAATTAATAGCATCTCTACAAAAGAAATAAGGCAAACCATATGTTTATTTAATAATGTATTTAGATTTACTGTCTGAATTGCTTTAGTGGTTGACTGATTTCTATATGATTCAAGGAATAGTGGCAGACTCATTTGCCTGTCTTCTAAAATGTCTATTCAACAAGAATATATTTTTAAAAAGTTAGCAAAAAGTATCAACTGTTAACTTATATATAATGTTCATAATTTGAAGTCAACAGGCATTTGGAAGTAAGCCAAAGTTCCTAGCTGTGATTTGAAGAAAACCAAGAAGCAAGAAAGCAAATGCATTTCTTATCAAGTCTTAACAAAATCTGTTTCCTAATTTTCATTTTCCTCAATCAGCTGCTGAAGGCACTCATTTTCATCTTCTTGATTAGATGCTGTAGTGACTGATTACTGGATTTAATAGTTCTTTTTAATGGAACATTGTCATTTGCTTTTCTATGGTTACCTTAAAATACCACATATCACCCACTCGTTTTTTTGTTTGTTTGTTTGTTTCTTTTCCTAAATTGTTAGTTCCTTATTTATTTTCAGTTTTTTCTCTATGTATTCCAGCTCCAACCACCAAGCCCCTGATTTCTGCCAAACCACTCAGGTTGCCCAAAGTAATCTCATATTGAGCATTCCCTCATCATTTAGTTAAGCTTATGTTAAATTCATCTTGGGCCATAAAACCTTTCACTAACTTACAGGAAGCAGTGATAAGGTATCTAAAAGCAACTCATAAGCTTTATTACTATTTAATGTCTTTTTAATTTAAAAATGATGAAAAGAAGGAAATTATGTTATTTCTCCCTGATACTGAGATTTTTTTTCCTATTCACAGTAATAATAATAGCTCACATTTTTTTATGCTATTACTGGATTCTATAAAGTTCTGTGAAGTAGATAGGATTGGGATCATTTTCTTTTTTCAGAATAAGAAAATGCTGGTCTTAAGGAGTATAGAACAAGAATTTTTTACTTTTTAATAATAGTCTTTCCACTAGACCACATTAATAATCGAAATATCTTTATAAATGATAATTTTCTTTGAATCATTGAATTTATTATTATTTGATATTTCCTGAGACTATGCAGTATACATGATACTAGAGGGTTTTTTTTATGATACACTGTTATAGTTTTTAATTGTTAAACATCATTTCTTTAAAAATAGTCTCATCTAAATAATGTTAAACTTTCACATGTTGATGACATTTTCTGTCTAATTATAAAAATTATATCCTGAATAAATTTGAGCCTTATTAATAATTTAATATTCCATGGTTATGCAATCTCCAATTGAAATTTAAATATCTGATAACTGTGCCTCATTTCTGGATTGAAGTCTTTCACTGATATTGTTGGAGCCGCCAGCACCCGATAGACACATGGACCACCAGAAACAGTGAGTTATAGGAAACACACTCTTTATTCAGCCAGCTGGGTCTTCCAGGGGTACACAGACCCCAAATTAAGCAGCCCTGAAATGTAGAGGTACAGGAGTTTCAAGCCCTAAACCCCATTCTTCATCCTGTTTGAACACACAAGTCTATTTTTCTTTTTACTAATTGTCAACCCATAGGTCAGTTGTGCAAGCAGGGGGTACAGAAGCAGAAAGCTTATTGTTAGAGCATTATGATCCTATGGGCGATAGCCAAACAGTAATTTTCCAGACAGCACAATATTTGTATAGTAAGTATCATTTTACAGAAAATGCAAATTTAAAGCACATTGGCAGTTATAATGAAAACCTCTACATGGTCTGTAATATAACATAACTACATCTTCATAATGACTTTTCAGGTTTAAGACTCATTGATAAATTACTCTGCTTCCAGTTGTCAAAATTGAATCACATAGCAGTGCTGACTGGTGAGTAAACAAATATTAGCAAAGTTTTAAACATGAAGTGACTGAGGTTCTGAAAGGTTAGATAACTTGCCTAAGGTTACAAAACAAGCATAAAAATACAAAAAAAAAATGAAAACCAGATTTCTAACCGATAGGGCCCAACACTCTTTCTGTCACATAACTAACTTTGAAATGTCAGAAGGGATTTCTGTGTTAATTAATTCCATATCTCTAGCTTTATAGATGAGTAATGTGGATCTGGATGAGATAGATGTCTTGCCCTTTCCTTCTCTCAGTCTCTCCCATATGTTAAAATCAATCATTTGGAAGCTTGTTTTTTCGCCCCTCTGCATATTATTTTTTAATGTTCATCAGTTTCTTTGAATATTTTTTTTTCATATTTTTGACTCAGTAGTAATAAAATCTTATTTTCTTTATTCTTTCCTTTCCAATTTCTCGTCTTTGTAGCCATCATTGTCCTCCTCTTCATCTCCTTCCTCTTCTACTATACATCATAATATTCTTTTTTATTTGAATCTAGTTAATCTTTGGTTGCTACCTGAAACATAAACTGTGTATCTGTTTCTCTTATTAAATCCGCTAAGCCTGAATTATTTCTTGAATTTCTTACACTAGTTTTAATTTGGTTAAGAGAAAAAATAGTATTTTATTAAAAAGAAAAATGACAACTGCAACGTTTTACTTTAATAAATTTGAGTTTTCATTAAAGTACATCAAGCATACAAGAAAGTTTGCAAGTCATAAGTTACAGATTGATTAATTTTCACAAAATAAAAACACCCATGTGACTAGCATACTGAGGAAGAAATTTAACATCATTAAAAATGATGGGATTTTAATTGAGATTATATTGAGTCTGTGACTCAGTATGGAAAGATTAAAAATATTGAATCTTTCAATCCATAAAAGCATTATACCATTCCAATTGTTCATGTCTCCATTAATATTTCTGAACAATTTTCTATAGTTTACCGTGTACAGACCTTGCACATCTTTCATTAAACTTATACTTGGAATTTAATATTCTTTGATACCATCATAAGTGGTATTTTATAGTAATGTGATTTTTAAATTACTTGTTGTGGTCTCTAGAATTACACTTGATTCTTTTTTCTTAGGTTTCCACTCAGTAATCTTGCTAAATTGACTAACACATTAACCATAGATTATTTCTAGATAGTATAAATAGATAATGACACAATCTGTGAATAATGGCAGTTTCATTCCTTCCTTTACAATCCTAATGCTTTTGTTTTCATCTTTTTCTTGCATTCTGACCCTAGTTAAGAGCATCCCTAAAATGTTGGGTCAAACTGGTGATAGCAGGCATATTTGTCTGTTCCTGATCTCAAGGACTTAAGTTTTCAATATTTCACCACTAATCATTATATTTGCTTCAGATTTCTAAGGGTTTCTTTTTTTTTATATATATATTGAGTATAGTAAATTTTGTCCAGTGGCATTTTTGCATACCTTACCTTAGGATAACCATATGATTTTATTCATTTGTTCCATTAATGCTGCTTGATTTCCAACTGATACAAAACATGTATTTATTCTTGCATCAAACTTTATTGTTTATGTGTATTACAGTTGATGTATCTTGTATTAAGTTTGTTAAGCATACTTCTTTTTTCATTTGGTCATGAAAGAGATAAACTTTTGATTTTCCTTTCCTATAAATTTCAAATGGGTCTAATTAAATCATTTTGGAAGAGTTTTGCTATTTTTATTTTCTGGAAAAGGTTGTGCAAAATCAGATTTCCTAAGTTTTTTTTTTAAGTGTGTTTTTCTTGGAATTTTGTCATTTCATCTCGTCAAATTTATTTGATACAACTGCTTATAATTTTATTTTTATATCTCTAGAATGACCCCCATTATATTTCTAATGTGGATTATGTGTACCTTTTTTCTTTATGTCTCATTAGGTGTTTATCAATTTTATAAACCTTTTCAAAAAAAGATCTGTTAGCTCTGTTGATAGTCTCTTTGCACTTTAAAAAAGTCATTAAATTTTGATTTTAATTTTACTATTTCATTTCCTTCACTTTACCATTTCTTTTTTCTAAAGTCTTGTGAGGAATAATCATATCCTGAATTTTCTTTAGTGCATGTTTTGGTGCATCCTACACATTTAAAAAGATTTACTGAGGTATAATTGTTATATAATTTACTGCACATATGTATATATTTATGAAACAAGATAGTGAATATATTATCTGCCAAAATTTCCATGTGGAATTGTGGAATCACCGTTCCTGACTCTGGCTTAATGCCCAGGCAACAAACATTCTTATTAAAATATATATATGGACATATGCCTTAACTCTCGGGAATAAACACCAAGAAGTGGAAGAGATAGATCACACCATAAGTCAAATAAAGTCAAGAAGTTTTTTTTCATATAATTGAATAATTTTACACTCTATCAGTAGCATATGGAAATTACAGTAGTTCTACATCCTTGCCAGCACTTGGAATGATCAGTAGTTTTAATTGTAGTCCCTCTAACTAGTGTACAGTAATATCACACTGTCACTCTAATTTGTATGGGTATAACCAAGTCATTCATCTTTCTGTTCCAGGCATCCACAGTAAATAAAGAATATATAATATAGGCCTAATGTTAATCTTTTCTTTCCATTCATTTTTGCATGTATAGCTATTTTTGATTACAATTAGGTTTTCTGTATGAAATATTATGGAGATAATTGAAGGTCAGGGAACATTTTATTTTGCTTCTGAGGGGCAGTTTGTGTGGGAGCAATTCATCTTATAACAATGAAGGATTGAGTTCTTTTGAAGCTAGGTCTCAGGTTTTCTAAGTTTTATATTTCTGGTTCATATTTACATTTAGGGCATATTCTCTCAGAGATGTCAAATGATTTGTTGGTTTGCTTTCCAGAGCCTCTGCTTCTCGGTGTGTAGTTAGATCCAATTTATGTCCTCTGGGCTGGTGAGACTATTAGAAGCCCTGGTCAGCTGCATAGCTTCTCAGCTACAACTTTCTGCTTAGCATTTTGGGTCTTCAATTATCTCTTGGGTTAGTAAAGGACTGAAAGGGAAAAATGTGATACCAAATTTGGTCTCACTACTTGGGTTTCTCCTCTCTCCAAAATCCTGTCCCTTCTTTGGGCGTTTCATGCCTTTGAATAGCATCTTTAATATCTTCCAGCTCTCCTAGATTTTCTGAGTAGGATGGTTGGGCTGAAATGGCTGATTTGCCATTACTGGAAGCTAACACTTATACAAATACCATTTTTTGGGGGGACTATGTATTAATTTGTAATAGTTTTGCTTCTTATAGCCAATTAATCCAAATTAGTTATTAAGAAGATGAACAAATTTTTTTAAGGAAAATTTTCCTGGAAATTCAATCCTTTTTGTCATCATTTGCTTAATTTTCTTCCATCTAAAATTTTCATTGAATCCATAAATGTTTCCCCAGTTCTCAACATGTGCCAAGTATGGTCCATCTCTTGGAGATACATTATTGAGTCATTGCCTAATGTGGAAAAAGTCAAGTTATTAAGGAGATATATTAGAGAAGATAAAGGCTAAGATACAGGTATGTACATGTTCTTATATTAGCATAAATAATAGACAGCTGATCATATATTAAATCTCAAAATAAGTTTTAAGGATTTTAAAAAAGTTTTAGCAAATGAATTACAATATCATTTGAAATGGTGGGGGAGAGAGAGAGGGAGAGAGAGAGAGAGAGAGAGAGAGAGAGAGAGAGAGAGAGAAGGAAAAGGAGAAGGAGGAGAAAGAGAAGGAGAAAGGGAATTAACAAAGGCAATAGTTTGCTGGAAAAATTACAAAGTGAGGATCCATGGACTTCAGTTGAGCATTTGCAACTGTCTTTCCCCTTGATGGATCTATAGGTTCAGGTAGTTTACTTAGAGGCAGAACTTTCAATAAACTCACTAGGCCGCAGGAAAATCAGATTTCATTATTCACTAATCAGTGTCTGTGTGTGGTGGAAAGCAGGATAAGAGGCTGCAAATTCTGCTGGATTTGAGTGGAACACTGAAGACTATAGTTGGGAGCAACAGTAAACCTGAAATTAACCAACTCTTACCAGGCTCAACTTTGAACCATTTGAGTCTCTGTTTGGATTAAATAGGTCTGGAAATGATAGGGCTATTAGTTGCTCAGACATAATTAAATTACATTTAAAGTATCTCTATAATTTTTATATCTAGTTTCTGGCATACAATTAAAAATCACCAGAATAGTAGGAGAAAAAACATGTGACCAAAATTCGATTGAAACAGTAGATAGTGGAAATAGGATTACAAGTTAACCAGGTAAAAAACCTATAAGATATGCATTAAAAATGCCTGATATGTTCAAATAAATAGAAGACAAATTAAGAATTATAGAAGAGAAATAAAAATTACAAAGTATCAGATCTTGTTTTATGTACTTTGAAGTTCTGCAGTTAGGCACTTAAACATTTAGGAGTATTGTCTTCCTGATGAAATGTATCTGTTAATCATAATGTGATGTCCCTGTATATCGCCACTTATGTTCCATTCCTTAAAGTCTATTTTGGCATAAATGTACCCATTCAAGTTTTTTTTTTGCTTAATTTTACATGATATATTATTTTTATACTATTACTTTCAAGCTAACAGAGTCTTGAATTCAAATTACTTCACATATAAACAGCATATAATTGGGTTTTGCTTTTTATCTAGCTTGAAAAACTCTTTATTTTAATTGAAATAATTACTTGTTTTTTAATTTAATATTATTATTAATATAGTTTGCTTTAAATTTTACCACCTTGTCATTGTTTTTTTTCCGTTTTTGTTTTTTTTTTTGTTCTTCCCTTTGTGTCTCCTTTTGTGTTTATTAAAGACCTTTTACTACTCAATTTAAATTATTTTTCTGAATATTTATTTGTGGTAGTCTAAAAACATGTACACACATTCTTTAACACCCTTTTATTAAAAAGATGGGTTTTATGGCTTCTCCCAGAGTTTTGGGCCAAGCTTAATGAATCTCTGTGACCGAGACAATGTAACAATTGTGATGCTGCATATAGATTCCTGGGCTGAAATGCCAGCCAACCGACATTACCTACTCCGACCAGCAGAGGGCGCCATCTTGGTCTTCCTCCCAGTGCTGTTTGTATATTTCGGTTCTTCTTAGCTTCCATGTAGAGTCATTTCCCTTCAACCTTTGAACTTACGGTAGCAACGTCAGTAACAGGTCGTAACGGACAGGTCATCTCGGGTTTGTTTATTTGGGTCCGTCTTAATTTACTTTCAATTTGGAAAGATAATTCTATTGCCAGTTTTATTTTTTCTTTCAGCGTCAAAAAGATTCTGCTCTATTATCTTCGATTCTCTATGGATTCTGTTGAGAAGGCGGCCATCGTTTATGTCGTCGTTCTGAGAGGGGTAACGTGTCTTGACTTCTCAGAGGTTTCAATTTTGCACACTTCACTAATAGTCTTTATATTTCATATACATATCTAATATATAGTTTACTACTAAAACATTTAAAAACTTAAATAGCTATTTCATCAATCCAGAATTTCTTATTTGTATAAAAGGATAATTTATTGGCTTTAAAATAGCAACAAAAGCAAAAGCAAAAAAAAGCTTTCGTGAATAATAGCAAAAGCCAAAGCATCCATTTTTTTCTTACTAAGATACGTAAAAATATGCACAGATTATATACAAATGAGAACTAAGCATATTCATAAGCAAAATATCAAAATGGCTTGTTATAATTGTTCTAATATTATAATTGTTGAATTGGATGAGAAACTAAGATAAGATAAGATAAATACCAATAAAGTGACACGTATTACCTACAGCAAAGTATTTTTATTTACTGTAATTATATAATATGCAATAAAATTCTTTGGAAAACATTGTTGGCAAAATTATTTATACAGAGTACATATCAGAACCAGTTCAATAACGGAATATATAGAATGGGAGTGGAAGTAATATATTTATGCACATATATATGTAAACATAGGTAATAATTTTGACATTCAAAGAATTATACACCCTTTAAAAATTATATTAATAAAATGCATGTGATGTACACAAAAATAAGTACTAATTGGTAATTAATATACAATATGCTTAATACTTAGTGGAAATTAAATAAGTAAATAGAAAGATATAACCTTTTTTATCTATCAATACCAGAATTCAGAGGGAGTATAAAATGGTATTGACTTTTGGAAATTAATTTATTATTTTTTTACCAATATTTTAAATTTGCCTACTCTTTTCCACATTAATAGCCTTTCTATCACTGTATCTGACAGAACCTGTCAAACCTGCACATAAGAATATACAAGAAGGCAAAATAGCTATTTTTAGTGGACTATATTGTGTTCATACTCTAAGTGCATCGAAGGTTTTACCCCCAATCAGATAGATCTTAAATAATTGTAGAAGGTTATCTTTAGGACATACTTTTAATAGAAAGCAACCAAATTATAATTTATTTCACATGTTCACAAGTATATAAATGTATTTATATAAATGCATATTCATATGTATATTTGTTAAATTACACTGTTTACTGCTAGTCATAGTTACATCTGTGAAAGGATATGTATCTGCATAGTTTGGAAATTTTATACTGAGTGAACATCTTATTTGTAATCAATTAAAATAAATTGCCACATGAAAGCATATCACTAATGATTGTTTTGAATCACCAACATTTTTTCTTTTTTAAAAGTAGTATAGTTCCGTGAGAAGTTATGCTTAAAGCCAGAATTAGACCAGAGCTAGATAGGAAAGAAATTATAAGAAAAAGTACAGAAAATTTAAATGGAGGAATAATTTTAGTTGTGAACCATTTATAAGAAGCTGACCTCTTATTTAGTCAGTGAAATCATTAAACTAGGGGCCGTAAGTAAAATTGTCACAAAGAATGCTCTTTTTACTCTTCTGGGGTTAAATGTCAAGTTTAATGTAGAGCTTACTATTGAGGGGCCTCTGTTGCCATGATATCAGAAAAAGTGGCAACAGTAATCAGGGTTCAAGTCCTCACTTTTTATCTGATCAGTATATGGAAAAAGGCTTAAAATTATGCTCTTGTGTTTTCATGCCATTTCTTATGATGTACACAAAATGTGTAGTGAGAATTGCTGTTTTCAGACAAATGTGTTTATGGAATCCAACAATAACACTAAATGCAGTTATTTGAATTTATTAATATAGATTGTTTTTAGTTAGTATGGAAACAAACATACAATTTATAAATAAAGATGTGTTCTTTTCTTTCTAATCATTTATTTTTTAACTTTTCCCTGTTTTATTGGCCTCACTATGATCTCCATAAAATGTTGAATAGAACTGGTCGTAGTAGGTAATCTTTCCTCCATCTTGATCTTAGGTTTGTCAATATTGCATTGCTAATTATATTTGCTATAGTTTTGATTTTTTTAACTCATAACTTCATAGTAAATTTGACAAATGGTTTCTTGGTGTCTGTTGTGATAATGACAGGATTTTGTCTTTTGTTTTGTGAAAGAGATTTGCTTTTAAAATGTTGAGCACTAAGAATCCTTTCTTGAATTAAACCCAATTAGTTAATGGGATATTGTAATTGAAGTATGTTTGAATTCTATTTTTCAAAAATAAATAATTTTTTATATGTTATGATGCATGTCAACCATTGGTTTTCCTTTCTTTTAACGTCCTTATCAGTTTAGTTTAAAATTTATAAGGATCTCATTAAATATTTTGGTAAGTGCTTTTACTGTTCTATTCTGTGGAAGAGTTTGTACAAGATTGGTGTTATTTATTTTTTATATTCATGGAAAAATTCACACAATTAGGCATCAGAACATAGAAATCATTTGTAGGAAGGAATTTTGTTGTGGATACAATTTAATTAAAACATGATTTAAAAAATTGTTATTAAGCTGTATCTTTCTGGAATTTTGTCATGTAATATGACTTCAGGTATTATGTAAGGGTCTCTAGCATCTGTGGTGATTTACTCTGTATTTCTGGTATTGATGATGTGATGTCTTTTTGTGTGTGTGATCAGTTTTGCCAGGATTTATGATTTTTTAACCTTTTCCCCCCAAAATTAGCAATTTTTGGATTTTTGATCTTAACTTTGTATTATTTTCTGAGTTTCATTAAATGATTCTAATTTTCTTCTTCTATTATTATTATTTGGTTTAATTAATTCTTTTGTTCTTGATTTTTGAGGTGGATTATCAGATCTTTTCCGGATTTCTTTTTTGCTTTTAATGTTAAAATCTCTTTATATTTTGGTAGATACCACACATTTTAACAATATTTTTATGGGTATAGTTAATTAAAATAAACTATACAGCATTGAAATAGTGTAACTTTAAAAATATCTATACTTCTGAAATCATTGCCACAATTAAGTTGATGAACATATTTATCTCCCTCCCAGGTTTCCATATGCATCTTCAGGTTTTTCCCTCTTGTGATCCATCCCAGGCCCTTCCCTATTTTTCATGCTGTGAACATTTTCATAGAATTCTTTGTGAGCATACCCACTTTATTTTTCTTGTATAAATATCAAGGAATGGAATAGCTGAGTCACATGATATGTGTATCTTTAAGATACTTTAGAAAATACCAAAGTACTTTGTAAACTGATTATATGATTTTATACCCTACTAGCAGTGTATGAATGTCACAGTTGTTCTATATACTTGTCAGTGTTATGGTCAATATTTTTAATGGTAACACTTTTAGGTATGCAGTGATATGTCAGTATAAGTCTAAATTGCATGGGTGTAACTAAGTCATTGTTCTTTCTGTCCTAGGAATGGAGAAACTGGTACAGGCCTGATGCTGATCCTTTTGTTCTCATTCATGTTTTGTGTGTATAATTACTTTTTTAATGCAATCAAGAATTTATACATGAAATACTATAGAGGTAATTAGAGGTTCTGGGTGATTTTATCTTCCTCCAGCAAGCATTGTCTTTTGCTTTTGGGAGGCAGTTAGTGTGGTAAGACAGTGATTGGATCTTTTAAAGCTGGGTCTCAGATCTTTTGAGTACTTTCTGTTTCAGGTTCATTTCAACATTTAGAGTTTAGACCCTTAAGGATGTTAAATTCACCACTAGGTTGTTTTCCAGCTCCTCTCTGCCAGGGGGCCTTGAAAGCAATCTGTGTGCCCCAGGTTGGTGAGACCACCAGAAGCCCTGGTCAATTGCTTAGCTTCTCTTGGCAACTTTTTTTTTTTAGTTTCCTGTGTTCTCAGTCACCTCTGAATCACCTCTGAATCAGACACAAGTGCTAATGAATTTGTGTCTTGTTGCCTGGGCTTCTCTGAGATCCTGTTTTTTCAGATGTTTGCTTCTTTGTGTTTGTGGTACCTTTGAACAAAATGGTTAATATCTTACAGCTTTCCTGGTTTTCTCAGCAGGATGGTTGGGCAGAAGTGGCTAATCTACAATTACTGAAGAAGATAGCTCTGAACATACTAATTTTTGAAGTAATTTTTAATTTTCATTATTTTTCTTCTTTAGTCAGTTATCTAGTCTTTTGCCAGAGTGTTTCTCTAGTTTCCTAAATGTGCTAGGTATGCACATAGAGGTATATTATTGAAGTATATCCTGGTGGAAAACAGACAAGTAAGTATGGAATATATTACAGAAGACAAATTTTGTGGTAATTTTTTTATGCTACAATAACAACCAAAAATTTACCTATATCTATTTGTAATTATATTTACTGGTTACTCAAAGCATTGACATATGAATCTTTAAATTATCTTGATCTACTAGTTTAAGGTATACCAATTTCTGTATATGTAACCTCAAAAAAGGAAGAATCCATTTCTTTTCCCTTTACGTTTTACTCTTCTGTCAAATATATTATTTAAATGTTTTTATTTAAAATGTAAACTGATTAAATTATTAAATTATAAAGTAAATTATTTTTGCCCATTAACTTTCTTAAATATATTGTATAGTCACTTAAATGCATGATGCTTAAATGCACAGATTAATTTTGCAAATTAAAATATGGTTTATCATTTTTCAGGAACAGTTTTTAAAAAAGAAATATAGAAAAAAGTAGTCTTTTATGATTATCTGCATATTTTTTATATGTAGTGCTCTCCTCTCTTTTCTGTAGTTTTCTATCAGATATTTTTTCCCTTCAGCCTGAAGAACTTCCTGTAGGATTATGTAATATTATTTTTTAGACAGGGAAAATAATCTCAAGTTTCTTCATGTGTCTGTATCTTATTTCACCCTCAGTTTGGCAGGATAGTTTTGGTGAATAAAGAATTCTGGGTTGATAGTTTTATTTGCTCTTTGAGCATTGAACGATGCTGCTTCATTTTTGTCATTTCTCCAAGGATTCTTTTGAGAATACAGCCATCATTTAAATCCTCGTTCTTGGTAAGTAATGAATGTGCTTTATTTTTCAGAAATGTTCGCCCTTATACATTTGTGCACTTCACTGTTAAATGTATATTTCACATAGATGTTTAAGATACATTTTACTGATAAAATATTTTTAAAATTTAATAACTGTTTTATCAATCTAAATTTTTCATTTATGTAAATAAAAACAATTTATGGGATTGACAATAGCAACAAAACAAAAGCAGAAGCAGTCTCATGTGAAAAAATATTTTGCAAAAGCCAAAATATCTAATTCTGTTTTCTCATTAAAATATAAACAAATATCTGCACATATTATATACAAATTAAAATGAGTTGTAAAATATCAAAAGAGTTTATTTTAATTATTAATTTGGTTCTCATATTGACATGCATGAGAAATTGTATGAGAACAAATAGAACTTTTGATCAACAATAATGTAATTTACATACTACTTAAAGCAAAATACTTTACACTTATAGTAATTATAATATATAACAACATTCAATTTGGCAGACATAGTCTACATATGAAATAATTTATATATATAAATACATATTGGAATAAATTCATGAGAGGCTTACATTCTCTCTATATATGTATATATGCAATTAATATATAATAATTTGTGGTATTTCAAATATTTGGTATTTCAAATAAAATAATAGGCTATTTAACAAATAGAATAGTAAAATAAATGAATACTATGCAAATGAGAACAAGAAAATGGTATTTATTCAGAGGTTGCTATAGCAAGGGAGTCAGCCAACATTACTTGTGTTTGGCAGAGACTCAAAGGTAGACAGCAGAGTTGGGAAGCTTTTTGATGGGAAAAAAGAAGGAAAGCTTCAGGTGTGCCCTGATTGGAGGTTGTTGGTGGGGAAGGTAGATGCTGGCTATGTGGAAGTGGGATGTTGTATACATTTGGCTAAGGGTTTATATATGTATGATAATGGCTGCACTTTTTTTTTTAATCTTTACTGGATTTATGATAGCTATGTGATACTGAAATTTTTATCTCACTAGAATTCCTTCTTGATTTAAACTTAGTATGTTTCTGGGGGTATTATAGGTGAAGTACTTTTGATTTTTCTTGTCAAACATAAATTGTGTTTTTTTTGGGGGAGTCAGGGATTGATGAGGAATATACACCATTGTTTTTTATCTTTTCTTTTTCTTATCATTTTGATGTAAAATTTACAGGGATCACACAAAACATTTTGGGAAACATTTTTACTATTTCTATAATTTAGAAAGGCTTATGCTAGATAGGTGTTATTTCCTTTTTCATTATGTGGAAAAGCTCACAACTTAAGGCACAACACATGGGATTCATTTGCAGGAAGATATTTCATGATAGTCATAGCTTATTTACAAGTTATAGGACAATTGAGATTCTGTAAGTTTTATTGTTCATCAAGCTGTGTCTTCCTTGCAATTTTTGCTTGTCATATATCAAATGTTTTAGCATAAAGTTGGTTATATAATCATTTTTGTGTCACCAGGATATGGCACGAGGATTTCCTTTGCACATTTTTCATGTCGAATGTACGTTTCTTCATCTTTGTTTTTCCTTTATCAGTCTAATCAGAGGTTTATGTAACTCTCCCTGCAGCTCCACCAAAAAAAAAGGTTTTTTTCATTTTTTCCCTTTATTTTTTTAATACCACTCATAGACATTAATTTTGCTGTTGCATTTGTATTACTAGTTTGATATTGATTTCTCCCAAATATTAGGAGGTGGATTTTACAATCACAAATTTCCGGATTTTGCATTTATTGCTGCTGTAAATATTTCTTTAGCCATACGTATTGTTGTAGTTCACACTTTGTAATGGCTTCATTGAAATATAATTGAGTTTAAATAAATGTTACAAGTTTAAATTGAGCAATATAAGTTTTGACTTAATATATATTTTAAATACCATTACCAGAAGCAAAATACTGTACATATCCATCCCTTCACTAAATTGAGTTTCCCTCTTCTTTTTCTACCTAAACCTACCTCCTTTTCTATGGTGTGTGCATTTGTTGTACATGTCTTTGCGTGGATGTATATTTTTATTTTTTTGGATGAACATGAAGGAATGGTATGGCCAGATCACATGAGAGGTGTACCTTTAAGTTATTTTAGAATATGTGAAAGAGTTTTGCATGTGGTAGTAACAGTCCTCCATTCTAGCAGCAGTGTATGAGTCTCAGTTGCACTACATACTTGCTAGCATTTCTTCTGGTCATCCTCTTTTATTGTAGCCCTTCTAAAAGATGTGTGGTGTCTGTGTAAATCACATGGATATTAGCAAGTTGTGCTCTTTTCTTTCTCTGGCATGCCCAGTAAATGGAAAAAATAGATCCACAGGGAGAGGGACAGTTTGGGTTGAGTCTTTACAGCCTGGTAATGGTAAATATTTAGGTTCTTTACTGAGCCTCTGCTGGTGTGGATGTGGATGGTGTTTAGAATAGAACTGTTTTATGTGCAAATTTCCTCTCTTGTTTGCTTGCATCTTTCCTGGTCCTTTGCCTAGAAAGAACAAGCTTTTTGTTGAGCCTTCTTTTTTATTTTAACACTTGCAATCTTGATGGTATTGCTTTCTGTTATGAGTTTACCATATATAAATAAATATGCCCCTAAACAATACAGATTAATATTTCCCCCTTTAAATGTTCTATAAATGTATTTTCTCTTCCTTCTTTCGTTCAGTATTAAGTTTGAGATCTGTCATAGACCTTTTATATAACAGTAGCCTATTCATTTTTTTGAATTATTGGGGTGACATCAGTTGATAAAATTATATAGATTTCAAGTGTACAGTTCAATAATAGATCATCTGTATATCGCGTCGTGTGTTCACCACAAAGTCAAATCTCCTTCCGTCACCATATATTTGATCCCTTTTCTCTTTATCTACCACCTCCCTTCCCCCTTTCCCTCTGGTAGCTATTAAACTGTTGTCTGTGTCTATGAGTTTTTGTTAGTCTTGTTTGTTTGTTGTTTTTAGTTTTATATCTTACATCTGAGTGAAATCATATGATTCTCAACTTTCCCTGTCTGACTTATTTTGCTTAGCATGGTAATCTCAAGATCCATCCATGTTGTCGCAAATGGCAGTATTTCATCTTTTCTTATGGCTGAGTAATATTCCATTGTATGTATGTACCACATCTGCTTTATCTGATCATCCATCGAAGGACACTTTGGTCATTTCCATGTCCTGGCCACTGCGAGTAATGCTGTAGTGAACATCGGAGTGCATATACCTTCATGGATAAATGTTTTCAAATGTTGGGAGTAGATTCCCAGATGAGGGATTGTTGGGTCATATGGTAATTCTTTTTTTAATTTTCTGAGGAACCTCCATGCTGTTTTCTATAGTGGATGTACCAGTTTATATTCCACGAATAGCGCATGAGGGTTTCCTTTTCTCTACAACCTCTCCAACACCTGTTATTTCTTGTCTTGTTGATAATAAAGGTGTGAGTGGTATCTCATTATAGTTTTGATTTGCATTTCCCTAATACTAGTGAAGTTAAGCATCTTTTCATCTGTTTGTCGGCCATTTGTCTTCATGGAGAAGTGTCTGTTCAGGTCCTCTGGCCATTTTTTAATTGAATTGCTTCGTTTTTTGTTGTTGTGTTTATTTTCTATATATTTTGGATATTAGGCCTCTATCAGAGGCATTGTTTGCAAATATCTTCTCTTATTCAGTTACTTGCCTCTTTGTTTTGTTGATGGTTTCTTTTGCTGTGCAGAAGCTTTTGAGTTAGATATAGTTTCATTCATTTATTTTTACTTTTACTTCCGCTGCCTTTGAGGTCAAATTCATAAAGTCCTCTCTAAAACCAAGGTCCATGAGTTTAGTACTTATATTTTTTTCTATGAAATTTATTGTTTCATGTCTTTTATTTAGGTTTTAGTCCATTTTGAATTAATTTTGGTAAATGGTGACAGCAGTCTAGTTTCATCTTTTGTACATGGCTTTCCAGTATTTCTAGCACCATTTATTAAGGAAGCTTTCTTTTCTCCATTGTATGTTTTTGGCTCCTTTGTTGAAAATTTTTTATATAGAAACCTGATCTATATGTAGTTTTATTTCTTTACTGTCACTTCTGTTCCATTGGTTTGTATGTCTGTTTTTCTGCCAATGCCATGGTGTCTTCATTACTGTTGCTTAGTAGTATAATATGAAGTCAGGCAGTACCTCCAGCCTTGTTCTTTTTTCTCAGGATGGCTTTGGCTATTTGGGTTCTTTTGTGATTCCATAGAAATATGATGATTTTTTGTTCTATTTCTTTAAAAAATGCCATTGGCATTTTGATAGAGATCATATTAAATCTGTTTATTGCCTGGGGTAATATGGCCATTTTAACTGTTGATTCTTCTGATTCATTAACATGGAATATCTTTCCATTTCTTTTGTTTCTTCTTCAGTTTCTTTTAATAATGTTTTATAGTTATCAGTGTATAGCTCCTTCACATCCTTTGTTAAGTTTATTTCTAGCTATTTCAGTCTTTTTAATGTAATAGCAAAAGGAATTGTTTCTTGATTTGTTTTTTTGAAATTTCATTGTTAGTATATAGGAACACAATGGATTTTTGTACATTGATTTTTGTATCCTGCAACTTTATTTGTTTATTGTTTCCAGTAGTTTTTTTGTGAAGTGTTTTGGTGTTCTATGTCGAGAATCATGTCATCTGCAAACAGAGACAGTTTGACTTATTCATTCCAAATTCGAATGTTCCTTTTATTCTTCTTTTCTGATTGCTCTAGCTAGGACTTCCAAACTATATTGAATGAGAGTGGTGAAAGTGGACATCCTTGTCTTGTTCCTGATCTTAGAGGAAAAATTTTCAGTTTTTCACCATTAAGTGTGATATTAGCTGAGGGTTTGTCATTTCTGGTCTTTATGATCTTAAGTTACTTTCTTTCTATACCCACTTTATTAAGTGTTTTATTAAGAAATGGATGCTGTTTCTTGTCAAATGCTTTCTCTTCATCTATTGATATGATTATATTTTTATTGTATAGTTTGTTAATGTAGTATATCACATTGACTGATTTGCCTGTGTTGAAACATCCTTTCTCTTCTGGAATGAACCCCAACTTAATTGTGATGTGTAATCTTTTTAATGTGTTGTTGTATTCAATTTGCTAGTACCGTGTTTAGGATTTTTGCATTTGTATTCATCAGAGATATTGGTCTGTAATATTCTGATTGTTTTATACTTACCAGCTTTTGGTATCAGGGTAACATTGGCCTCATAAAAGGACTTAGGAAGTATTGCTCTTCTTCAATATTTTGGAAGAGTTTGAGAAGGACAGGTATTAAATCATCTTTGAATGCTTGGAAGAATTCAGTAGTGAAGGCATTTCGTTCTGGATTTTTACTCTCTGAGAAGTTTTAGATTATTGTTTTATTTTCCTTACTGTTGATCGGTCTATTTAGATTTTCCAGATTTTTGTGATTCAGTCTAGGAAGGTTGTACATTACTAAGAACTTGTCCATTTCTTCTAGGTTATTGAATTTGGTGGCACATAGTTTTTCATAGTATTGTTGTAATGATCCTTTACATTTCTGTAGTTTCTGTCATAAGTTCTCTTTCATTTCTGATTTTGTTTATTTGTGTTTTCCCTCTGTTTTTGTTAGTGACTCTAGCTAGGGGGTTGTCAATTTTACGGATCTTTTCCAATAACATACTCTTGTGTCTAGTTATTTTTTTTATTTGTCATTTTGCTATCAATTTCATTCCATTCTTCTGTAGTTTTTATTGTTTCTTTCCTTCTGCTGTGTTTGGGCTTCATTAGTTCTTCTTTTTGTAGTTCTTTAAGGTGTAATGTTATGTTGCTTATTTGGGATTTTTCTTGTTTCTCGAGATAGCCCTATAATGATGTAAACTTTCCTCTTTTGCTGTTTTTTCCCCACTTTTGCTGTTTCCCAAAACTTTTGATATATTCTGTTTTCATTCCCATTTGTTTCTGTTTCTTTTTATCTCTCCACTTATTCACTTATTTCTTCTTTGACCCATTCATTCATTAGTAGCATGTTGTTTATTCTCCACATATTTATGATTTTTCATGCTTTTTTTTTTTTTTTTTTTGCATTTCCTCTCCAGTTTCAAAGCATTGTGTTTGGAGAATATGTTTGGCAGGATTTCAGTCTTTTTAAATTTATTGGTGCTAGTTTTGTGTTTCAACATATGATCTATCCTTGAGAATGTTCCGTGTGCACTAGAGATTATACTAGGTAATTTATAATCTGGTGATTTGGGATAAAAGACTCTGTAATGTTGATTATATCCAATAGGTCTAATGTGTCATCGCAGGCTGATATTTCCTTATTAGTTTTCTATTTCAGCAATCTATCCATAGATATGAAATTTTCTTTTACAGAAACTTAATGGCAACCACACATGCACACACAAAAAACCAGAACTGAGACATATAACATAAACAGGGAAGGAAGAGAGGAAAAAAGAGTTGTAGAATACCACCAAACAAAAATAACAGATAGAAATGCAAGGACAAAGAAACAGTGGGGACACCTAGCTACCAGAAAACAAAAGATAAAATGGAAATGGAAATGGAAATGGAAGGAACTCACTAAAAAAAAAAGGCAAGTCACACATTTACTCCTGCCCCTTTTCTGTTTTTGTTGTCACAAATTATCCATGTTTATGCTGTGAGATCATTTTGGAGTTGGAGTAGTTATTGTCTTCCACTCTTTTTTAAATGATTTTATCTCCTGTAACCAATTTATCAAATTTAAGTATATAATACCCTTTTCTGAATAAGGGTTTCAATTTCTTACTACATCCATTAGTCGTCTTACTCATAGTTTTTTTTTTTTTTTGTTATTTTGTGTTTCAGGTAGAATAACCCCCTTCATTATTTCCTGTAATGCATAATTTGTGGTAGAAAATTCCCTCAGCTTCTGTACGTTTGGAGAGGTCTTTATTTCTCCTTCATATCCAAAGGATAACTTTGCTAGATACATTATTCTTGGGTGGTAATCTCTCTCTTGCAGTAGTTTGAATATTCCACTGCCTCCTAGCGTTTAGAGCTTCTGCTTAACACTCTGATGATAATCTAATGGGATTTCTTTTATAAATTACAGTCTTCTTTTCTCTGACTGCCTTGAGAATTCTTTCTTTGTCATTAGTATCTGACAGGTTAATATAACGTGCCTTGGAGAAGCCTTTTTTGTATTGAGCTAATTAGGTGTTCTGTTTGCTTCTTGGATTCGAGGATCCAGTTCTTTCCAGGTTTGGGAAATTCTCATCGACTATTTTTTTGAATAGGCTCTCTGTTATCTTCTCCCTCTCTTCTTCTGGTATACCCATTATTCTTATGTTGCTCTTTCTGATGGAGTCGGATCTTATACAGTTCTTTGATTTTTTCCACTCTCAAATCTCTTCTTCTGCCTGAGACATTTATAAGTTTCTGTCCTTGGTATCACTAATTCTTTCCTCCATCAAAGCAGCTCTTTTTCTTAGCTTACTCTTTTATTCCTCATCTATTTTATTGAGTATTTAAGCTCTAGAATACTATTTGGTGCCTTTTTAAGTTTCAATCTTTTTGGCAAAGTAGTCCTTTTGTTCATTGATTTTACTTCTGAGTTAATTAAACTGCCTGAGTTTTCTTACATCTTTTTGAGTTTTCTCAGAACTGCAATCTTGAATTTTGTGTCATAAATCACATAATTCCATTTCTTGAAGTTTACTTTCTGGAGATATTAAATTTTCTTCTGAGCTGCCTTGTTACCTTGGTTATTCATGCTGTTTGATGAACTGTTTCTGCTACTAGGCATTTACGGAAATGAACTCTTCTTTTTCAAATTTTTATTATTATTAAGAGCGATGCCTCTTCAGCAGGTGGATAAGAAGAGGTTTTTCTTCTGTTTTCTAGTAGGTGGCGCTTGAAGGAGCACATGCCTTCTGCACTGCCCAGGCCTCCTCATCTCTGCTCAGTGAGAAATGCCCTTTATTCTCTGGGGAGAAGGGTGCCACCTCGGTCTCAGGGCTCCACCCCTGTGGGAGAATGTGATGGGTGATGTGATTATGAGTCCCTGAGGTCCTGGCGCTGCCCTAGCAGCCAGACACTGTTGCGCATTCTGAGATGTCCCAGGGGTTCCTGCTGGATTCAGTCTCAGTGAGTAGGGGTGATTGGGAGAGGCAGCTGGTGTGTTTGTGGCTTTGTTCTCCTCTCCGTAATGTTGACTGCCAGGCCTCAGCTACCTCTCCTTTGTATCTCTACCCTTATCATTGAGATTAGCTGCAGTGTGTGTCTGCCACACAAAAGTAGTCTCTTCAGTACTCAGGCTGTAGATACTGTGCTTTGTAGCTTCACACTCGCTGCTACATTACTTTCTGGGGTCCGTTGCTAGCTATGGGAGGACTGAAGGAGGTGGCCAGACTCCGTGGCTTTGTGTTCTGCCTGGCAGTGGCAGCTGCTAGAGCACAGCTATTACACTTCTGTATCTGGTCTCTGTCCCATAGATTGCTGGGTTCAGCCTTAGGATATACTGATTATTCAGGCAGGAAGGCTACAGAGAGTGCATGCAGCAACCTGATTCCCTGATTCCTTTCTCACCGAGCCCTGAAGTGGGCTCTGGGCTGCGCCCAGAACACCTGTCTCACTCTTTTTTCCTCCTTCCATGTTCATCCCAGATTCGTCCACCTTCAGATGTTTCCATGGGCAGATCTCTCAGAAGTGTTTGTGTTTTAGGCTGGGAATCCTTTGTTAGATTATAGCTGATCGACTTGTAGGTTGAAAGAGAGAGCTCAAGGGGACCCCTCATTCCACCACACTTCTGATGTAAAATTTTTTTTTTGACTGCACACTTTCACATTTATTTTTTTGATCCAGGTCTAAGATGTATGAGACAAAAAGGAAATAAAATATAGAAAATAAAACATGGAAAGTAGCACCATATCGCTCCTTGGCTTTTGAGGTTCCTAGTTCGTCTTCCTGAGTCTTTTCACCCTTTAGAGTATTTTTATGTTTGTTTTTATATATACTTTTCAGAAATTTTAGTTGTAATTAGGATGAGAAATAAGGAAAGTATGTCTATTCAGTCTTCTGGGAAACAGACATCTACAATTTTTTTTTTTAACCTAAATGACCTTTATAAGCAGTAGATTTTTTTCCCTGCCATTATCTGCTTAATTTTTTAATGTAATTATTTCATTCATCTCACTAATATTTCTTCAATTTCAAGGTTGTACCAAGTACAGGTGATGTGCTAGAGTTAAATTATTGAGGGAAAACCTACTGGAAAAACAGCAAGTAAATATGGAGGATAAGAGAGAAAATAAGTATTGTGGTTATTTGTTATTCAGTAATAACAAGTAGAATATTATGTATTTATTTTTGTTATGTTTAGTAGTTGCTCAAGGGATGTATGCTTGAGTTCTTTACTTTTCATACTCTCCATGGAATTAGATAGTATCACTTCCTGTAACTGTAACCTCCCTCACTACCCTATAATTCTCTTTATGCTATCTTTCCTTTGTGTTCTTGTTCTGTAGTTTATATCAGTAATATCATTTGCCATTTTTCCTTTAAAGAGTCAGATGTCTTTCAGATAAACAATAGAAAGCATTAGTCTTTTATGTTTACTCACCTGTTTTCTTTATCTAGTATTCTTCATGCCTTCTTGTAGCCCTGTAGTTCATGATTTCCAGCAGTTGTCATTGGACTGATAAACTTCCTGTTATTTGTTTAATTGTATCACTCAAATAGGTCCTAACTCCCAGTACCTTGGAATGTGACCTTCTTTGGAAATAAGATAATTGTAGATGTAGTTAAGATGAGGTCATTAAGATTGGCCCTATTTGGCTGTGACTGGTGTCCTTCTATGCATGTCTATGTCCTAAGAAGAAATTTGGACACAGACACAGATATGCATAGAAGGAAGACTATGAGAAGATACACCCAGGGAAATGCCATGTGAAGATGGAAGATTTGGAATTATGCATTTATAAGCAAAGGAATGCCAAGGGTTGCTGGCAAACCTCTAGAGGCTAGGAAGAGGCCAGAAAGGATTCCCCTGTAGGTTTTAGAGGGTAACAGCCATGTCTTCAGCTTGATTTCAGACTACCAACTTCCAAAACTGTGAGACAAGAAATTTTTTTTTATATTTTTTAAAGCAATCCAGTATATAGAATTTTTTTTATAGTAACCTTCGGAAAGTTATACATTCCTTAAACATTACTTGTATACAGTTAGGCCAATGACAAATTGTCTTGGATTTACTTATTGGGATGTGATTTACTTCACTCTCAGTTTAGAAGAGTAATTTTGTTGAATGTAAAATTCAGGGGTGTAAGTTTTATCTTTTCATTTATAATTGAAAAAAACGATGCTCTTTTTTCTCTGATTCTCCATGGATTTTGTGGAGTCAACATTTAAATCATCATTTTCAGATAGTTAATATATATGTACTTTTTTGAAACTTTTGGTGGATATACATTTATTCAGTTCATTAAAGTGTTTTGCATTTTATATGTATTTCAAATATAGTTTACTAATGAAATAAAAAACTTTACTTGCTATGTTGTAAACAGAAATCATCCCATTTATGTAAAAATAATTACTTTGGATAAAAAATAGCAAACAAATTGAAATGCAAAAAGAAAATAAGCTGCATGAAAGGTACTATAAGCAAAAAGAACCCATTCTTATATAAATATATCTGCACTGTTTATATAAAAATGAAAATAATTTCAGCACAGAAGTACAATATCCAAAACGTTTTAAGTTTTCTTATGTGATGCTAATTAATGTTTATCTGGAAGTCATACTGTATGAGAGCACACAAAATCTTTTTTCCCCCACAGCTTTATTTAGATGTAACAGACAAATAGTTCTCATTTTTACATTGTACAATTCAATGAGGTTTTCTTCAATTATAGTTGACATACAATAATGTTCTAGGTGTAGAGCATAGTGATTAGAAATCTGTATAACTCACAAAGTGACCATCCCACTAAATCTAGTACCCCTCTTCTCCCATATATATTTATTACAATACTGTTAATAATTTTCCTTATGCTACACTCCATGAGTATTTTGTGTCTGTCCATTTGTACTTCTAAATCTCTTTGCCCTTTTTCATCGGACCCCAAACTCCCTCTTGTGTAGTAACTCTCAAAATACTCTCTGTAGCTATGAGTTTGTTTCCTTTTTTTTTTTTTTTGGTTATTGTTGTTTGTTTATTTTTTAGAATCTACATGTACGTGAAATCATGTGATATTTGTATTTCTCTGACTTATTTATTTCATTCAGCGCAATACCCTTTAGGTCCATGAAGGCAATATCCTTTTTCATCCCCTTTTGTTTAGTCTGTGTGTGTCTTTAAATCTGAAGTCAGTCTTTTATAGGCAGAATGTGTAGGAGTCTTGTTTTCTTATCCATTCATTCATTCTATCTTTTGGTTGGAGCACTTGGTTCTTTTACATTTTAGGTACTTGTTGATAGGAATGTAGTTATCACCATTTTTATTTTATGTTTTTGATATGTTTTTTCTTCTTAGAGAAGTCTCTCCAAGATTTCCTGTAATACTGGCTTCATGTTGATGAATTCCTTTAGCTTATTTTTGTCTGGGAAGCTCTTTGCTGGATAGAGTATTCATGGTTATAGAGCCTGAGTTTTCATCACTTTGAATATTTTGTGCCAAGTTTCTGTTGAGAAGTCAGCTGTCAGTCTTATGGGTGCTCTCTTGTAGGTAACTAATTGCTTTTCTCTTGCTGTTTTTAAGATTCTCTCTTTGTATTTAACCTTTGCTATTTTAACTATGGTGTGTCTTGGTGTGGGTTTCTTTGAGTTCCTTTTTGAGGGGGACTCTGAGCTTCCTGGGGTTGTATGTCTATTTCCTTCACCAGGTGAGGGAAGTTTTCCATCATTATTTCTTCAAATAGGTTTTCAACTTCTTGTTCTCCCTGTTTTCCTTCAGATACCCTTATGACACAGATGTTTTTACATTTATTTTTGTCCCATAGGCTCCTTAAATTATTATATGCTTGGCTTTTTCTTGTCATTCTGATTGGGTGTCCTTTGCTTCCTCATCCTCGATATCAGTGTTTGAATCTTCTTTCTCCTCTACTTTGTTGATTCCCTCTAATATACTCATCATGTCATATAATGTATTTTTCATTTCTGACTAGTTCCCTTTTATAATTTCCATTTCCATTTTTATGTTTTTATCTCTTTGTTAAAATTCTCACTGAGTTCATTAACTCTTCCCTACATTCATTGAGCATCTCTATAACCAGCCTTTTGAACTCTGCATCTATTAGATTGCTTGACTCCGTTTTTCCTGGATCTGTCTTCTATTCTCTTTTCTGGTTTCTGTTTCTTTGTCTTCCCATTTTGGCTGCCTTCCTGTATCTGTTTCTATATACTAAGCAAAGTTTTTAAGTCTCTTGGTCTTATTAGCATGGCTTTGTGTAGTAGGTGTCCAGTGAACCCCTGAGAGGGGTTCAGCTGCAGTCTATGCTTAGACCCAGCCTGTGCCCCTCTGGGGCCACCTGTTGAGATTCAGCAAGCAGTCCACAGATGTTGTGCTTATAGTTGCCTCAAGAGGCCACACCAGAAACTGAGGTCAGCTGCCACTAGTGTGGAGCCACTTAGCATGGAGCATGAGATTCCCCAAAGACACACTTGGATGTGGCTTGGGTGGGTCTATGAGTTCTGAGAGGCAGAGTTTTAGGGAATGTCCTGGGCTGAGTGACCTCTTTTATCCAATTTGATGTTTCAGCTATGGCAGCACTGTGTCCACACACTGGGAGTGGGGAGGGCTCAGTGGAGGAACAAAGGATACTGCCAGTACTTCTGCCCGTGAGAGAGCCTCGACTCCAGCCCTTGATTCAACAACTCAGTGTCCTCCTGTAAGTCCCTAGTGCTCCTTCAACCAGCCGACCGGAAGGTAGTACTTAGAGCAAGTCTATCACAGTGAAATTCAGTTGCTGACACGGCCTCTCTAAGAAGAAAGTCTGCAGCTGCTGCAGCCTCTGTCCCACTCACCTGTGGGGACCTGGCAGCCTCTCATCTTTGCTCCCTCCTACCTTGTACCTTTGCAGGGGGGATTCTTATTTCTCTCTCTAGTTGTAGGGCTTCTGTTCATCTAGACCCCAGGTGACTCTGTTTACTTTTGACTCCTTGTTTCCATCACAACTTTGATGTGGTCACAAGAGGGGATGAACAGAGCCTCTATCATCTACACCATTTTTCCTGGTCTCCCAGGCAAACATCTTTTGATAGAGAATAATAAAATGACACTTGTTTTAATTTTATAAAATATTTTGTATCTACCATAGTTATATACAATATATTGTACAGGTGAAATTATTTATCTAGTAAATATAATATAGACCAGAATCAATTTGGTAACAGGCAGTAATATAAAACATAACTGAAAGCAAGAAGAAATTATTTATGTGTACATACATGATGTATAATTATTTTGGTATAGACTTTTTTAATGAATATGAAATGGTAGACTGTGTAACAAATGGAATCAATATGTTTCAAAGAATGTATGAAAAATAAGTACCTGAGTAAGTACTATCTTAAGTATGCTTAATATTTGTTTTTAGTATAGACTAAGTAATAAGATACTTTTTAAAAATCTTGATACCAAGTTATTGAGGGAATACAAATAGTAATTTGTTTTGGAAAAGTAATTTAGCATATTTTGAAACATTGTGAATTTCCATACAATTTTTATAGTAATTTGCCTTTTAGGACTGTATCTGACTCAGCTACTCACACATGGGTGTTAAAGTATGGACACAAAATAGTCAAAACAGCTATTTTTGTGATAAATTATGCTGTATCTATACTGTAACGCAATGCAACTTTTACAACTGATCAGGTAGATATGAAGAACTTACAGGGGACTTATCCAAGGTATTGCTAATAAAAAGAAAGTAACTATAATTTACTTAAATATATCTGTACAATTATGAAAATGTTATTCAGGTAAATAAATATTTATGTTTACATCTGTTTATTACACACTTTACCAGCAACCAGAGTTACTTTAGAAGAGGGATATATGTTAGCTTTTTTGAAAAATTTACACTGAACATGCAATATATGTATGTCATAAAACATATAAACCAGAAATAAATCACATAATAGCATCTTTTAAATAATTTTTTAAAGATATAGTCTGCATTTTTAGTTTAAAATACAGAATGGAATAAGTAGTAAGTCTTTAAGGCAACAGGTTTAGAGAAGAGTTAGAAGAGAAAAATAAGAAAAATATAAACAAAATATGAGAAGAAAATAAATTAATGGTGAGTGCTTTATAAGGAGCTAACCTTGAATTTGTCAATGAGATAATTAAACTAGAGACAGTACGTAAAATTGTCATGAAGAATGCTTGTTTTATTTTCCACCAGAATTAAATTGCAGTCTGTGATAAAAAGTCATTTAGTATCTTCCTGTATAATTAATGCTTTTTAAAATTTTAAACATTTTTTTATTTATTGCTTTGGTTATGATCTTTCTAAAATATTGAATAGAACTGGTGATGGTAGATGCTTCTTTGTCTCCTTTCTGTTTTCAGGGGGAGATTTTCAATATTTTACTACTAGCTATGATGTTGGCTACAGGTTTTTTTAAGTTTTATAAAATTTTATCATGACTAGATGGTAAATTTGGTTTTATTGTACTTATTGTGATAGTGATGTGCTTGTTCTTTCTTTCATTAAGGTCATTTGGTTCTAAAACTTTACTCCCACCGTAATGAATTCTTCAGTTAACCCAGTTTGTCACAGGGTATTATAGATGAAATAGCTTAGAGTTTTGTTTGTCAAACATAAGTTTTATTGTGGGAGGATATCTACACCTTTCATGAGGGGGATATATACTGTTAAACTTCCATTGTTACAATATCATTATCATTTGGATGTAAAGTTATTTAATAAGGGTATCACAAAACATTTCTAGGTAATATTTGTAGTGAAATCCGGTATGTGTCCTATGGCTGGTGAGTCCCCCAGAAATGTTACTCAAGTGCCTAGCTTTTCATCTAAATCTTTCTGCTTAACATCCTAGGTTTTCAATTTCCTCATTTGAGGAGGGATATTCCCATGGGAAGAAAAGCTACCAGATTTGGTTCTCACCCCCTCTGCTGGTCTTTTCCCTGAGATTTAGTCTTTTCAGTGCTTGATTATTTGGGTTTGTATCTTCAAACAGATGTCTTTTATTTTTTCATCTTTCAGTTTTTCTCAGTAGAATATTTGGCCTGAAATGTCTGGTCTGCTATTACTAGAAGAAAGTATCTTCAGAAACACTATTTTGAAATGTTCTAATTTGTATATATATTGCTGCTTATATATCCAGTTGTCCCAGTATGTAGATTAAGAATATACAATTTAAATTAAACGTTCAAAATAGAAAGTTTCAAAATAGAAAGGGATAACATGCATTCATTTGCAGACATATGAAAAATAATAAAGATCCCTATGTACCTTTTAACCAGTCCAACCAATTTTAATATATTGGAAAAGGAAAGGAAAGTTTCTCAGTCAGGACGTTCACATTAGTACAGTCAAAATATAGATATAATTTCCATCACCACAAAGGTTTCTTGTGTTTCGCTTAAAGACATATGCACCTCTCTCATCCCCTCCCGTCCTTGAATTCAAGCAACACTAATCTGTTCTTCATTTCTAAAATTTTTCTTTTCAAGATTATTATAAAAATATAGTCCTACTATATGTGACCTTTGGGATTGGCTTATTTCAAAACAGGTAATTCTCTGTAGAGTCATGAAAGTTATTTTTTCTATCAGTTGTTTATTCTGTTTTCTTTTTGAGTAATATTTCATAGTGTGGATGTACAATTTTTGTTCAGCAATTCACACTATGTTGTTTTCAATGTATTTTTATTTTATTTTTTTATTAAAAGCTATTGGGGTGACATTGGTTAACAAAATCAAATAAGTTTCAAGTGTATCATTCAACAGTAAGTCGTATATATATTGCATCGAGTGTTCACCACCCAGAGTTACATTTCCTTCCATCATCCAGTATTTGACTCCTTTAACCCTTCCCTCTCTTCGCTCTCCCCTTTTCCCTCTGGTAACCACTAATCCACTGCCTGTGTCAGTGTCTCTGTTTGTCATGTTTGTTTGGTGCTTTCAGTTTTATATTTCACATATGAGTGATATCACATGGTTTTTACTTTTTCTGTCTGATTTACTTACTTAGCATGATTATCTCAAGATCCATTCATAAACTATTCACTCTTTGAAGACTATATGGTTGTTTCCACTGTGGGGCTAATACTGATAAATCTACCATAAACATTTGTGTACAGGTTTCCTGTGAACTTTATCTTCATTTCTCTGGAATTAATATCCAAGAGTGCAGTTGCTGTATCATACATTTCCAAGCTCAGTTTTTAAAGGACCTACCTATTTTTTCAGAATGACTGCAACGTTTTACATTCCCACAAATATTATATTAGTGATCCAGTTTTCCACTATCTCATCAGCATTTGCTTATGTCATTTTTATTTTAGTCATTCTTTTCTTCGTAATGATGTCTCACTGTGGTTTTAATTTGCATTTACCCAGCGGTTATAATGTTGAACCTCTTCTTAGGTGCTTATTCGCCATCTTCACATGCTGTTTCATGAAATTTTTGTTCATATCTTTTGCTCATTTTCAAATCACATTGTTTATTTTATACCACTATTTTAAGAGTTCTTTATATATTCTAGATACTAGTCCTGTATGGGATATATGGCTTGAAAGTATTTTCTCCAAATCTGTAACTTGTCTGTTTATACTCTTAATTGACGATGCAACTTTCTAAATAGCAAAATCTTAAATATGGAATCTAAAGTATCAAAATTTTCCCTTTTTAGCTCAGGCTTTGGTGTTAAGTTTAAAGACTCTCTTTAGGCCTAGGCCCAAAGACTTATTGCTGCTGTTTTGGGGGAAAAAAAAAGTCTGTTTCATTACAAGCTCATTTTTGAATAATTATTGAGGTTTAGATACAGGTTTACACTTTTGCCCATGGTTATCCAATTGCTCTAGCACCGTTTGTTGAAAAGTTTATTCTTTTCTCCATGAAATTGCTTTTCCAGCTTTATAAAAAATGTGTTGGCCATACTGGAATTGGCCGTTTTTGAGTTCTTTTTCTGTTGTGTGTCTGTGTGTCTCTCTCTCCAACAATATCACACTGTCGTGGTTACTGTAGATAGAAAATATGCCTTGAAATTGGGTAGAGTGATTCTTCCAAGTTCATTCTTTTTAAAAATAGTTTTAATTCTATGTCCTTTGTCCTATTATATACGTACTAGAACAGTCTTGTCTGTATCTTTAAAAAAACTTTGTTATAATTTTGCAAGGAGTCGGATTAAACTAGTATATCAGTTTGTGGAGATTGAAATGTTTATTTTACTATGTTGAGTCTTGCAATACATAAATGAGGTATATCTCTTCATATCTTTATATCTTAAATTTATTTGATCAGTTTTTATAGTTTTAGCATATAAAACCTGTAGACTTTTTGTTCAATTTACACAAAGCCTTTCTTTTTTTAGCAGTTTCACATTTTATTGTATTTTTAGCATCTACATGTTTATTGCTAATATAGAGATAAAATAGATTTTGTGTGTTTATCTTGTGTCCTGCAATTTTGCTGATATGTTATTATATAAGATACAATATTATAATATTATTTAAAATATAATATTATGTATTTCTTTCACACATATGACTCTTATTTCCTTTTCTTGCCTTATTGCCTGGGCTAGAACTTCCAGCTCCATGTTAAGTAAAAGTGGTAAGTAGTGATGACATCATAGATTGACCTTGTTTCTAATCCTAAGGGAAAAGCATTCAGTTTCTCAACATTAAATGGAAGGTTAGATGTTTTGTAGATATTCTTTATCAAGTTTAGAAAGTTTGCCCCTGTTGCTATTTTTCTAAGAATGTTTATTATGAAGGAGTGTTGAATTTTTGTTAATTGCCTTTTCTTTATTGATTTTGTTGATGATGTGATTTTTCTACTTTAGTTTGTTTATATGTGAATTATATTGAGTGATTTTCAAAAATTCATCAGCCTTGATTCCCTTGTATCCCTCAATCATCATGTATAATTTTTTTTATCATGTTGCTGAGTTCTATTTGCAAGTATTTTGTTAAGGCTGCTTGCAAGTATTTTGTTAGGGCTGCTATGTCCGTGTTCAGGAAATATTAGTTTGTAGTTTTTTTTTTTTTTTTTTACTTTGTCTAGTTTTATTATCAGGGCAATTGTGGTTCCATGATATGAATTTGGAAGTGTTTCCTCCTCTTCTACTTGCTTTTATTTATATTTCTGTTTTTAATTATACATTTTAAAATGATAAACTTTTGTATTGAGTTGTTACGATGAATTGTTTTGAATTTTCCTCTTTGCCCAGTGGATTATAAATGTGTTTTTGTTTTGCTTTGTTTTTGCAAATGTTTGGAAATTTTCCTGTTACGATTTTAGTTACTCATTTCCAGTTTAATTACATTGTACTCAAATAAGTCACTCTTATGATTTCAGTTCTTTTAAATTGAGTCTTGTTTTATGCCCCACATTGTGATCTATTCCATATATGTTTCATGGACATTTGAACTAAAAATTTGTTCTCTGCTGTTGCTGGGTTCAGTGTTTTATAAATGTCGATTAGACCTTGTTGGTACTGTTTATATATATATAAATATATATATATATTCCTTAATCTTTGTAATTGTTCTATCCATTATTGGTAATGGGGTGTTGGAGTATTCAGCTACGATTGTAGATTCATGTATTTCTCTTGAGTTGTATCAGTTTAGCTTCACACATTTTGTAGCTCTTTTGTTGGGTACATACACATTTAGGATTGCTGTATCATCTTGTTCAGTTGACCATTTGTCATCATAGAGTCCCTGTCTCTGGAAAATTTCTTTGCTCTGAAGTCTACTTTATCTGATATTTGTATAGCATTCCTACTTTTTTTTGATTATTGTTGGCATGATATATCTTTTTGAATCCTTGTATCTTCAGTCTGCCTTTATTATTATATTTGAAGTGAGGGTTTTTTTTGCATTTTTACATTATTTTATGTTAATTTCAAGTATACAGTACAATGGTTAGATATTTATATAATTTATGAGATGACCTGATTTCTCTAGCACCCATCTGGCACTACACACAACCATTTCAGTAATATTGACTATATTCCCTATACTGTACTCTAAATGTGACTGTTCTGTAATTACTGATTCATACTTCCTCATCCCCTTTGAAGTGAGTTTGTTGTAGATATCAGATAGTTGAGTCATGTTTTTTATTCCACTTTTCCAATGTCTGCTTCATATTTATTTTTGTTTATTTGTTCCCTTCTCTGCCTCCCTGTGGGTATTTGAACAATCTAAAAGATTTCATTTTTATTCATTTGTAGTGTTTTTGAGTGTGTCTCTTTGTATCACTCTTTTTAGATTGCTTTAGACATTTTATATATCTATATAGTTCCATGATGTGAATTGATATATATGGATAAATATATGAAAGTAAATGATATATGTGGATATATATGTAAATAAAAAAGACACAGACGTATCTTATCACAGTCTGTTGGTGTCATTTTTTACAACTTTGAATGAAGTATGGAAACTTGTATCTTACATCCCTTTACCTTCCTTCATTTACAACATAATTGTCTTAAATATTTTTTCTACAGACTTTGACAATCAGTTCAGCGAATGTTATAATTTTTGCCTCAGTCATCCAACCTAATTTAGGGATAAAAAAAGAAGGGAACGTCTATTGAATTTGCCTACATATTTTCTTTCTTACCTTATTCTTTCTTCTTTTCTGATGTACCAAGATTACTTCATTTATCATTCCTTTTCATTTAAAGAACATCCTTTAGTGATACTTCTAGGGTATTATGGCAAACAATTCTTTTAGTGTTCTTTCATCTGAAAATGCCATGGTTTCAACTTTTTTCCTGAAGGATATTTTTACTGGATATGGGATTCTGGGCTGCCAATCATTTTCTTTGAGCAATGGAAAATTTTTGTGTCACTTCTGTCTGTCCTCCATTATTTCTGATGAGAAACTTATGCTCATGTGAATGTTTTTTGACCTCTAGTTAAGGTGTTATTTCTTTCTTGATGCTTTCATGCTGCTTTTGGTCTTTAGTTTTCAAAAATTATATCTTGGTGTGGATATAATTTCAAAGAAATAATAGAAATGTTAGCTTTTAGGAACTGCCTTCTTGACTCTGTAGGCACATGTCATTTGACAAATTGCAAAGGTTTAGAGTATTATTTCTTCAGGTCCTCTTTCAGCCCTACCTCTCTCCCTTTATCATGGAATTCCAATGACATGAGGCTTTTGCTATAGACTCACAAGTCCCTATGTCTTTTTTATTTTTATTTATTCAATCTATTTCCTCTCTGTTGTTCTGATGGGGTAATTTCCCTTCTGTCTTCAAGATTATTGATTGTTTTCTCTAAACCACAGCAGCAGGGGAAATGCAGAAGTATCACCTCAATTGTTAAGTGTTAGAAGTCCCCATTCCTCCCGTGGCCTACACTGACTTGCAAGTGAGGGATGCTTTTGGTTTCTGCTGATCAAGGTTGGGAATTCTGGCTCCCCAAGGCCTCCACTAATTCCTCCCTGATAGAAGTGTGAAGTCACAGCTACTCACATAGACTCCACTGACAGCATACAAGGTGACTTCTTTACAATGGGCTCTGACAAAAGTTATTGATCTCCACTAATCCTCCTGTGACATCTCCCCAGCAAGGAGAGAAGTAGCATGTCATTACTTCTCAGAAAGTGGAAGTCCAGTCTCCTTACATCATCTGCACTGATGCCGTGATGGGGGAGTGCTTTTAAACCCCAGCAGTATGAAGTCTCAGTCCTTACTTGGTTTCTCTGACATCATACAATGGGCAGTTTTGGGCTATTATCTTGGTGAGTGTGGGACTCTAAGCTCCCCATAGGGCCTTTGTTAGGCACATGTGAAGATGAGATTTCCATTTTGTCTGTCATGCTGGGTAGAGTACGATGCCTATTGTCTTAAAGTTTTCTGTCTCCTTAGGCTGTCCTTTTTTTACTCGTTAAAGATTTGTGTGTGTGTGTGTGTGTGTGTGTGTGTGTGTGTGTGGCAGGGGGCGGGTGCAGCGGGGGCGGCTTGTCTACAAGTTTTGTTGTTTACAGGTTGCTGGATTTTTCAGTGTCATGTCTGGTATATATGAGGCAAAATGAAAACAAAATAAAATAACAAAAAAAAATTAAAAAGGAATTTGCCATCATGTTGTTCTGTGGATCCCGATGTCTATAACTATCCTCTCTTCTCTCCACAATTGAGTCCTGTTATGTTTGTTTTGTATGTATAATCTAGGGTTTTTAGCTGTGTTGGGGGAGAAATAGAAAGAAAAAAAAATATGTCTGTTTCATCATCTAGGAGGCCAGAGTCCAACAAGTATTTTTTACCCATATGATCATCACTAAAATGGGATTTTTTCCCCCCATTATGTGCTTGATCACTTTCAACCTAATTATTTTATTCATCTCATAAATGCTTCTTCAGTTCTCAACATGTGTCAAGTGTGGACCATATACTGGAGTTACATTATTGAGGGAGAAGCTATTGAAAAAACAGACAAATATTTTAGTGGTTTCTTTAGTGTTACTTTTAGTGGTTTCTCAAGGAATTGTGATTTGAATTCTTTATTTTTCATGTTCTACTTAGAGTTGTGTCACCTCCTATAATATACAATAGTATCCTGCTTTGGCAAAATGTATTTAATGCAAAATGCCTTATATAAACATAATGCATATCAGAATCAGTTAAGTACCAAGCGATATATAGAACATAAGTGCAACAAGTGTTTATGTGCCTGTCTATCACCTACCTATCTACCTATTTATCACCTATCTATATATCTATCTAGTGTGTTTGTGTGCTTCATGTACTATAATTTTGGTGAACAGTAATTATGAATGATAGAAGAGTAATAAAAATGGAATTAGTAACATCCATCAAAGAATATACAAAAAAATACATGTAAATGGACATTTACCTCTAAAGTGTACTTCAAATTTAGTATAAATGTGTTATAGTTACAGTAAGTAAAGTATTACCTATATATTTTTGTGTTATGTTTGGTCCTTGCTCAAAGGATTAGTCTTTGAATTTTTGACTTCTTGTGGTGTACTTAGTTTTATACAGTATGATTCCTTACAAATGTAACCTGTTGTGTGTTATGTGCTGTTGAGTCAGTGCAGACTCCTGGGAACCCTGTGAATGAGTGATGTGCACCATGTCCTTTTCCAAACAGTCTGCTCAGCTGACCTCTGGTATCTCTGTTACTCTCTTAGCCTCACATCCACTGTCTGCTAGGCCTTGATATGTCTTGTGCACTTGTGTAGCCCAACCCTTGACCAAAGACCTGTTGTGAACTCCTACTCAGACTAATGCCCTGGTCCTGTGTTTAGCTCCTTCATCTTCAGTGCTATAGCCAGCTGCTTTAGCTGCCCCAGCTCTGCCTCATCAGCTCAGCATCACCTCCATGCTCTGCCTGGTTTCAAACTCCCTACCATGGGGGAATTTGCTCCTTTCAGAAGGCCTGGACAGACTTGAAGCTCTCACCTTGGCAATACACTGTGTTGATGAGGAACTCTCATATATTGCTTCTGGAAGGATAAATTGCAGCAAAGACTGTGGGAAAGTTTAGGCAGGTTCTATTAAGCTGAATAGACATACAGTGAAATTAGTAATTCTAATCTGGTTTATACAGGTAACCTAAAAATGTACATGTTTGCCAAGAGGCATTTAGAAACCCTAATTCCTTATTGCTCTAAACTGGAAACAACCTAAAAGTCTACCATCTCTTAGAATGTGTAAAAATAAAATATTTCAAAAATTTTAAAATATATTTTTTCAGTTAAAATTATTTTCTTTATGTGAAGTGGAGAATACCTAATTTGACTTAAAATGGAAGCAAAACGAAATAAAAGGACTAAAAGTTAGAATAAAATACCACAAAAACCAAAAAAAATCAAAGTTAAAAAATCACATTGAAGTAACCAAAAAGATCTGAATAAACTGTACCCAAGTTAATACTGTAAGCATGTTCTTAAGGAAACTTTCAAAATGATTTGTTCAGTTAATTGGTGATATGAATCTAATATTGACTTAGATGAGAAATTATATGAGAAGTGGCAAATTCTATTAATATAGAATAGTAAATTGATGCTTGTGTTATCTATTTCAAAAACTTTTATTACTATAGTAATTATATAATATACAATAACAGTCAGTTCTGAGAAAACATATCTACAATATATAGACTTATTTAAAGAACATTAAATTAAAAATATACTCTTTTTTTCAGTTTCTGGTACTCGAATTTGTTAGGGTTATGAGATGGTACTGTATTTTTGGAAAGCTATTTAACATTAGCAAAACGTTGAGTTATATATGCTTTATACAGCAATTCTCTCTCTAGGATTATATAGCTACTCAGGCAAGTGCACAAAAGTATGGGTATGAAAAAAGCAACAGAACAATTTTGAAATAAATTATGATTTATCTATATTATGAATACTGTTCACCTGTTGCAGTCAATCTGATATGTGTATATATTTTTACACAAAACATCTCCAAGAAATATTGCTAAGGAAATAAGGGAAAAAAGTACATTGTACTTTAATTTTAGTTACGTGCACAAATATATAAATATGTATGTTAGTGTATGTTTATGTGTATCTGTTCATCATATACATACTTAGTACTGCTAATTATGGTTAGTACTGAGAAGAAATATGTATCCGCAGTTTTTCAAAATTTTACACAGAGCATACTATTTCTAACTGAGAAAAGGAAAAAATAGAAATAGTCACATGATGACACATCACTAATGATTATATACAAGATCTCTTTGCTTTTTCTTGTTTTTGTAAGTAGTACAAAATAGGATAAGAAGTTATACTTAAAGTACAATTAGAAAAGAGAAAAGAAAGAAATAACAAGGAAACATACAAATAAGCTACAAGGAGAAAATATTTGTGAAGGACTTAAAAGAAGCTGACTTTTAGTCGGTGAGATCATTTAAGCAAAGGGTCATAAGTAAAATTGTCACATGGGGATAATTTTTTATTGTTCCAACAGAATTAAATGTCATGTGTAATATCAGTTTATTTTAAGGGTCCCCGTTCCCACAATATCAGGAAAAATTACAATAGTGGTCAGCGTTGTAATAGCTCTCAATTTTATAGGATATATATATATATATATATATATATATATATATATATATGCATTAAAAGTATAATTTTGTGATGTAGATTTTTTGTGCCATTTCTCATGCTGTGTTGACAAAACTTATGAAGGATTGTTCTCAGAAAGATGTGTTTATATTTAACTGTATGATAGGACCATGGCCAAGTGCAGGGAGCCTCTTTAGATGCCATCAAAATCACTGGATGGTTCGACATATTTTGAAAGGGAAGAGTGTAGTGTATAAGAAAACCAGCTTCCAGAAATCATTCATTTATTTATTCATTAATTTGTTCATTCATTCATTTATTTTAGAGATAAAGTTTTATTTTTATGTCTCTAAGTGGAAATTATACAATGAATAGTCAAATTGCATATAAAACTATCTAATAAAAGGAAAACTACATTCTGTACTTAACATTATTTTCTTCATAAAGCAAAGTAATCCAAAATCCAATTTATTAAATTCTAAAATTAATTTGCAGAGCATCTTGCTTGCATTACATTAAAGTTCTTTACTAATACATACTTGTAAAATTTTGAAGAAATTACGTATTTGTCAGTGATTGCTCCCTCGTTCTTTAAACAGGAGGCAGATACATTCGAAACCATCAGAGAAATTTCCTCAGATTTGAATAGATGCTTTAACTGGACTCTATTTCAGTCCAAATTGTAACTAATTATTTTTTTCAATTCCTATAATACGTAATCACACACAACCAAGCATTGTGCTTTAATAAATTATTTCTAAAATGGTAAGAACAGCAGAGTCCAGTTAAAGCATCTATACAAATCTAAGGAAATTATTCTGATGGTTTTGAATGTATCTGCCTCCTGTTGAAAGGAGGCACACTTGTTAATAAATGGGTATTTTTATGGAAACTCACCTTGAGAGAATAGCATAGTGTAACACTCTGTTGTGCCATTCTCTCTCCATAAACTTAGGAAAATCACTTAGCTTCTCTTCTTTGACCTTAGTGTCTTTTTCTTAAACATGTAAAGCAAAACTTCTTAAGTGCTTAAATTCTGTGGGATCTATATGCTCCAGTCCATGGCACAAACACCAGCATAGCCCACAATATCTCATACCGATGATAACATTGAAAAGTTCAAATTATATACCCCACCTTTATATAAGCATGCCATTTAAAAATAATCATAAAAATGAAAAATCTCTCCATAGTTTAAAAGATTCATTCTGGAAAACTAAGTTATAGAAAAGTCAATAAGTTATCAGATACCCAAATACTCTAAAATAATAGAATCATATGTCAGCTATTTGTATATAAAGTGTAGGTGTCATCAGCCATCAGCCTATCTTTAACTTCTCAGTAGAATATCTCCACCAAAGTACTATACAGCTTCTCCTTGAACTTTCGTGACAGGCAACCACCAATTTTCAGAACTGTCCTTAACAGTCACCAGTAGGTTTTCTCTTCTTCCTATTTAGCTGGGATCTAACTTTCTATTAATTCTCCTCATTAGCCCCATTTCTTTTACTTATCCCTTTACAGAACATACTGAATTCCTGGAAATGCTGGGCTTTGACTTGGGTTCACATAGAATGAGATTGCATATGCTTCAAAGTGGGAAGCATTGTTCACCTGAAAATAACGGATCCATTTAATAAACTTTGGGCACTATTCAAATTGTTCATATCTTCATTAATTCCTATCAATATTTTTTCACAGTTTGCTGTGCAAAGAGCTTGCACAATTTTTATTAAAATTATACCTAGGAGTTTGATAATCTTTGAGGTTGTTGTAAATTGTATTTATAATCAATTTAATCTTCTAATTATTTATTGCTGGCATTTGGAAATACAGTTACAGTTGATTTTTTATTATGTATCCAGCAATCTTGCTAAATTCACTTATCAATTCTAATATATAATATGTAGATTGATGTTAAATAGTCTAGAAACATACTCTTTAGGTATGTCAATAATGGCAGTTTCATTTTTTTCTTTCTCACCTTTATATCCTTTTTCTTTTTCATGTATTATTGTCCTACATAAATATTGGAGTGAAATGATGATAGGAATCCTTTTCTCATTTCTAATCTCAGGGGAAGATTGAAATATTTCAGGCCTTATTATGATAGTAACTGCAGTTTTATGGACTTTTTTAATAATCCAAAAGGGATGATAACTTATTTTTGTATCTATTATAATAATTACAGTATTTAGTTTCTTTGTTTTATTGAAATATTTGATTTAAAAGTTAATCCACCAAGAATTTATTCCTGGGTAAAACCTAGTATGTTCATGGTGTATCATACTTGATGTAACTTTGGATTCAGTTTGTTAAACATACTTTTTTTTTTTTTTGCATTTGGTCATGATTTCTTTTTTTATGTGATATCCTCAGTTTGGTGTAAAGTTTTTATAACATTCTTTAAATATTTGGAGGGGTTGCCTACTACTTTTATTCTCTGTAATGTCTTATGTAAGATTGGTGTTATTTATTTATTTTCATTAATTAAACAAGACAGTTTACCAATTCAATCACCAGAGCATGGGACTTGCTTATAGATTTTTCATTTTAGGTTTAACTTACTAAACATAGGACTATGTAGATTCCCTGTTTCATTTTTTGTTAAGTTGGGTTTTATAGTTCATATAATTTCATATTTATTGGAATACAGTTGCTTATATTTTGTTTTTGTTTCTAAATTCTATAATGACATTTCTCACACATATAATGCATTTCTTCCATTACTGATTAATTAATTTTTTACTCATAATGAAATGTCCCTATTTATCTCTACTTATCCTCCTTTCCTAGAAGTCTAATTTGTTTAGCCTAAATTTACTCATCTCAGTTTTTTTATGCTTAATTTTGCATGGTATATTATTTTTTGTACTGTCACTTTAAATCTTACAGTATCTTTCATTTTAAATTGCCCTTCAGATAAGCAGCATATAATAAGACTTGCCTTTTTTCTAGTCTGAAAAAGTTTACATTTTCATTGGAATGTTTAGACTTTAAAAAATTAGTATTTTATGAATATAGATTGATATATAGTTGTCCATCTTGTCCTTCATTTTCTGTTTTTCCCATCTCTTTTTATTTCTCTGTTCTTTTTGTGCCTACTTTTGTTTTTTATTGAGTAATTTTTGCCAGTTTTAATTCCTGTCTTGGGTTTTTATCTTCGGCAATTTAAACACATGCCACACGGTTTTTGACACTCTCTTGCTTCAAGGTATGCCCTATATGACCCCTTCCAGATTTCTTGGCCTACCTTGGTGACTCTCTTGCAACCGATAGAATGCAAGAGTTTGGTTGCTTTGTGATCTCATAGGCTGAAATGTCAATCAGCTGCCATTACCAACTACCACCAGTGGAGATCGCCATCTTGGCCCGCCATCTTTGACTCTCGCTTTCCGTTGGTTTTGTATAAGTGAGGGCTGTTAGCAATGTAATTTACAGTTTATCGACCAGTATATTGTCTCAGGTTTGTTTATATGGCTACGTCTTATTTAACTCTGTTTGGAAGCTTAATGTTGATGGATATAGAATTCTGGGTTGACAGTTTTATATTATCTTTCAGCATTGGAAGGATTCTTTATTTTCTCTGCGTCTCCGGGGATTCTGTTGAGAGGGCAGCCATCTTATAAATCATTTTTTTTCTGGGATAGGTAATGTATCTTTATTTTTCAGATGTTTTCAGTTGGTATACATTTGTTGATTTTAGTGATATTTTTATTTTATATAGATGCCTAATATATAGTTAAATAATAAAATATTTTTTAAATTTTAATACCTATATTGTTAATAGGAATTATTCCATTTATCTAAATAAAAGTGATTGGCAGTAGCAAGAAAACAGCAAAAGCAAATCTCTTATAGGAAACGATTTTATTTTTACTTCTTATTTAATACATACCTACAAATTATATACAAAATAAAGTAATTTAAGTATATTTCCAAGTAAAATATCAAAATTGCTTTTATAATTGCTCATCTATTGCTAATGTTGACATGGCATGAGAAAATGTACGAAAAGAAATTAAATTCCTTTATAAAGAATCATGAAGTGACTCTCGTATTACCTATAGTAAAATACTTGCTTTGGCAAGTCATATTATATCTGAAGCCATTTATGTAAATATAGTATATCATGAGAGTTGATTCAGTAACAGGCAATACATAGAAGATAAGGGAAAGTAAGTACATGCATCCATATAGTTTTACTATATAAAATTTTTGTTATTCCAAATAATTAAAAAGTGATAAACTAACAAATGGAGTAGTAAAATACAACAGTTTACACAAAATAAGCATGAATTGTCCATAGTTATATTGAATATGCTTAATAATTAGTACAAATTAAGTGAAAATCAAGATTCTCTTTAGCGTGATAACAAATTATTGAGGAATTATAAAATGGTACTGGTCTTTTGGAAATTAATTTAGCATTTTTACCAACTTTTTTTTTTTTTTTTTACCAACTTTTGGAAACGAATTTAGCATTTTTACCAACATTTTTACTAATTTGACTTGAGGACTATATGGCAATTCAGCATAAATGTATGGTTACATAATTGGCAAAGGAACTATTTTTTAATGAATTATATTGTGTTCATTCTGTGGATATTATGTAACTATACAGCCAATCAGGTATATCTTATATACTTATGTATAATATCTGCATGATATATTACTAATAAAGAAGAAAGGTAATTAAGATTTCAGATGTGTGCATATAAAAATATATTCTTTATGTAAATGTATATTTATGTATATATCTTTTTCTGTGCACACTTTATTGATATTCTTTAAAAATTCTGAAATATGCATTGCATTTTTTTGAAAATTTTGCAATGAGCAAAATTTGCTAGTAGTAAAAGAAAATTAAATAGTTATATGATGGTATATCACTAATGATCGTTTTTTGAACCTGTATTACATTTTTTTCCCTCTTATGGTAGTACAGAATAGATAAGAAGTCATGATGAAAACATTGACTGATTAGAGATCAGCTTCTTTAAAGTGTGTCATAATAAATTATTTCCCCATAAAACATTTTGTGATTTTATTTCTCTCATTTCTAAAATGAGATCATTAAATAGGGACCATAGGTAACATTGTCACAAATAATGCTCTTTTTGTTGTTCCCTTTGCATTCAACGACAAGCGTATTGTAAAGTTTCTTATCTTTTGTGATCTCTATTAATATATCATTAAAAAATGACAATATCAGAGTTATCATGACTCTCAAAATTTATCTGAAAGCTGCGTAGAAAATGCCTTAAAAACATATCCTTGATCTGTGAAGTTTTTGTGCTATTTCTTGTGATGTATATGAAAAGGTTATTGCTATTCTCAGAAAAATGTATTTGTGTTTAACTGTATCTAACAACCTTGATAAATCAATTCTAATGCTTTACTTATAAGTTGCTTTTAGATAGTATGGAGACATAATTTTGTGATCTGTGAATAAGACGTATTCATTTAGTCATGTCCAATCTTTATGCTTGATTTTTCTTCTTTTTCTTTATTTCCTTATTGTCCTGACTAAATTTTTCCTAAAACGTTGATTATAAGTGGTGATAGTAGATATCCTTGTCTCGATTTTGATCTCAAGGAAATTTTTTTTTCAATATTTCACCAGTAAATAGATATGCTGCAGCTTTCTAAGTTTTTTTTTTAAATCATACGTAGATAGTTAATTAAATCAAATATGTTTTCTCTACCTACTGTCATAGTGACATTATTTCATTCCTCTGTTTTTCAAGGGAGTTTTATTTGAAAGTGTTAAACCAACAGGAATCCATTCTTGTATTAAACCCAGTTTGTTTCTGGTGTATTACATAGTTGAATTATCTCTGGATTCTGTTAGTCAAACATAAGGTTTTAACTTACTTTACTTTTTTGGTGTTTGTCATGAGGCATAAAAAACTTTGATTTTCCTTTCATGTAATGATAGGGACATTCTTATATGAGTCTTTGTGTGGACATATAATTTTATCTTTATTGGATAAGCTCCAAGGAATAGAATGACTGGATTATGTGAGAGGAGGTGTATTTTAAAGTTGTGTTAGAATGTGTCAAAATGTTTTGCAACTATATCATTTTACATCTAACAGTGTGAGTCATAGTTGCTTTATATATTACTGCAGGCACTGGTTATGGTCAGTGTTTTTAATTGTAGCTCTTTCAATGGGTTTGCAGTGGTATTTTTTATTGTGTGCTGGATTTTCTGTATGAAATATTATTGAAGTAGTCAGGGGTTCTGAATGATTTTTTCTTCTTCTAGTGAGCATTTGTTTTTGCTTCTGAAAGGCTGACAGTATGTGAGCAGTTCATCTCATGGCAATCAGGGAATTATTTCTTTTGAAGCTGGGTCTCAGGTTTGGTGACCAGTTTTCTGTTTCTGGTTGATGTGAACATTTAGGGCAGTGGACTTGCAGGGATCACAAATGAACTGGGTTGTCCTCCAGAGTCTTCCTCTCTCTTGCACAGCATTTCTCCAGGCTCTGTTCTCTGTGCGGGGGAGACTGCTGGAAGCCCTCCTCAGCTGTGTAGTTTCTAAATGACAACTTTCTGTTTAGCATCTTGGCTTCTCAACACCCCTTTGTAAATAAGCATCTACCTTGAAGGGAAAAGAGGTACTAAATTTGGGTCTCATTACTTGGGCTTCTCTTCTGAAATCTCGTCTCTTCAAATGCTTGCATCCTTGTGTTTGCGGTGCCTTTGAGTAATATCTTTCCTATCTTCCTGGTTTCTTAATTTTTCTGAGCAGACTAATTGGGTTGATAGAGGTGCTCAGTCATTACTGAAAGCAGACAGATACATATATACTCTTTTTTTTGGAATAAGTTCTTAAAATTGTTTGTTCTGCTATACTGTATTAGTTCAATCTTTATAGCAATAAGAAAACAATTTTCTTTTAAGGCATGTAATCTTCCAAAGAGTGGATCTTTCCTGTCCTTACTTGCCTGATGTACTCATTACTTTTTTTTTTTATCAATTGCCTAAGCATTTCTCTAGTTCTCAACATGTGCCAGATATGGATTATGTGGTGCAGGTACATTATTCCACTAGGTGTAGCCTAGTGAAAGCCAAACAAGTGAATGTGGGTTATATTACAAAAGATAAGTTTTCTGATAACTTTTAATGTACAGTAGTCTAAAATGTTACCTATACCTCTTTATATTATGTTTACTGGTTCCTCTAGAGGTTGGCATATGAAACATTACTTACCATGGTTTACTTAGTGTTAAGAAAGTACCAGTTTAAGTAAATGTAGTCACACAACAGGATAATCCCATATATCTGCCTCCCCCTTTCTTTGTGGTCTTTTTTTTCACATATTTTATTTAAAATTTTTATTAAAACCTCGAATTGATGGGTATTTATTCTTTAATTTTTGTTTTTTGAGTTTTAATCATCTGAACCAAAGGATTTTTTTTCCCTTTAATTTTCTTGAATGAAGGAAATTTAATATTCAATTAAATACACAATCTTGAGCTTACATTTCAGTGAATTTTGCAAGTTTACTTACAAAATGCTAATTAACATTTTTGCTTAAAAATCAGTTGTCTTTTTAATTTTCTACTTTCCCATTTGAATTCCTCTTTGACATATTGTTTATGTGGTTTGGAGTGGATTTGCTTCTGCTTATCTTTAAATTTTAAGTTTCCATCAGTTGGTTTATTTTAACAGCTTTATTGAAGTGTGTTTGACATACAAAACACTGCATATATTTAATCTATACAATTTGATGGGTTAGAGTATATGCATACACTTGTGAAACCATCACTACAATTAAGGTAATAAACAGACATCTAATTTCTGTTCTTGTGTCAGGGAACCTACTTTATTTTAATCCTTTTAAAACTATTGGTTGTTGGATGGTGTAGTCTGTAGATGTATTCTATGTTTAGATGTTTATAGGGTTGTTCATATTTTATACTTACTAATATTTTGCCTTGTTTTATTCATTGTTGAATGTGAGGTAGTGAAATCTCCACATATTACAGTTGAAATGTCTGTTTTCCTCCCAATTCTATCGGTTTTGCTTGAAGTATTTTTGGATTTTCTTGTTAGGGGACATATCTGTTTATAATTTTTACATTTTTATGGGCAGTTGGGCCTGTTATCATTATAAAATGTCTAGTAACAGTTTTGTCTGATTTTGCTTGATATTAATATAGCCACTCCAGCTCTCTTATGTTGCCCTTTGTCTGGTGTGTTTTCACATTCTTTTACTTTCAACATATTTGCAACTTTAAATCTAATACATGTGTCATGTAGATCATATATATATATAATTGTATCTTATTTTCTTATTTGGTCTGATAATCTTTTGCTTAGGTTGCTTAATCCATTCACATTTAATGTTATTCTTGGTATGGTTGGATTTATGTCTGCATTTTTTTTCTATGTGCTCATGACTACTTTCTTCTGTGTTTCTCATTTATTGATTTCCTTTTATTAATTAGAATATTTAAATTTCATTAACAATTTAACCTTATTTTTGGATTATTATCTTAGTGGTTTCTCTATGGTTTACAGTATAAATCTTAGCTTATTAGGGCCTACTTCAGACTTACATTTAATTAATTACAGTGAAATATAGAACATTTATTCCCGTATAGCTCTCTTTTTGGTCCTATTATTATACATATTATGATTATATATGTCACACACCCAACAATACAGTATTACATGTTAAGTATTTTAAGTAATCTTATTTCTGATGAAGAAGCTGGAGGAAAGGAGATAAATCATATTTATAGATTTTTTAAATATTAAACTTCTTATATACTGCATCTGAATTGTTTCATTTCTTCCTGTGACTTGTGTTACCATTTGTTTTATTTCTTTACTCCAGTATAGATTCATTCAAAATTCCCTGTTTTGTGGTCTTATTGTCAAATATATTACATTTATATATGATACATGACCAAAATACAATTTTATAGGTAATGTTTTGTGCAGTTGTCTTTTAAATCAGTTATGATAAGAAAGAAACATCAAAATTTAATTATACTAAATATTGTCATTACCTACATAATTACTTTTACTGGAGAGCTTTGTTTCTTCCAGATGGATTTTAATTGCTGTCTGGTGTCACTCCTTTATGCCAAAGAACTTCCTTTAGAATTTCTTGTTTTGCAGGATTTGTAACAACGAATTTTCTTTGCATGTCTCAATTTTTGTTGTTAAAAACTAGACATGTTGATGAGGTAGGAAATGTGGAGTCTGCTTCCCTCACCTGGCTTCTTCTTGTTTGTTTTGTTGTTTGCTTGGTGTCAAGGCTGAACTAATTATGTGAATTGTTTCCACGGAAATGTATATCTTCTGATATCTTTGTTCACATTTCTCCCCATGTTTTTATCTTTTAGCCTGACTTCTCAGGGATCCTTTCCTGGTTAATATAAGGCACCTATCCATCAAATATTGTATACTTAAGCTCCTGAACCAAAAATGATGTTTGTGGCTTGGAAACTGCTTTCATAGTTCTGGGTTTCAAATTCTATTTTTTATTTCATCAGTAGAAAGAGTCTGCTCTATTTTTCTGGTTCTCCGTGGCTCCTTTTGAGAAGGTAACCATCATTTAAATCTTTGTTCATGGATTAGTAATGTATATTTATTTCTCAGAAGTTTTTAGTGAGCATACATTTGTTCACTTCATTAATATTTATATTTGATATAGATGTCAAATATGTTTAGTAATAAAAGATTTTAAAAACTTCAGCTTTTATGTCAATCCCAGTTATTCCATTGTATAAATAAAAATATAATTTATTTGATTGACACTAGTAATAAAGCAAAGCAAAAGCAAAACATTTGGCTGACATGAACAATAACAAACGCCAAAAATAAAAAATTTTATTTTATATTTAATTTGTAAATCTATCTGCACATATTTTACACAAATTAAAATAAAGCACATTCCAAGCAAAATATCAGAATGGTTTGTTATCATTACTACTCTGGTATTACTTGTGACTTATATGAGAAATTGATTAAACAGCCACAATCTCCTGATAAAGAATAATGAAGTGACATTTGTATTGCCTGATTGCAAAATATTTCATATCTATGGCTATTATATAACAGATAATACCATTATAATTTGGTGAAATGTACTCTGTATTAAAAGTGATTTATATAAATACAGTAAATATCAGAACCAATCAGTAACAAGCAATATATAGCATATAAAGAAGATAATGAGAAGATATGAGTAAGAATATCTATAGGCTTAACATATAATAATTTTGGTGTTTCAAATAATTATGTAATGACGGGTTAACAAATGAACTTATCAGTTGCATCTAAGTGTATGCACAAATTAAGTATAAATTAGCAATTCCTGTATTAATTGCTTAATTATGCTTAATGTTTAGTATAAGTGAAATACATAACAAGACAATTTTTGTTTTGATATCAGTTTATTGAGCAGTATAAAATTACACTGACTTTTTAATAGTAATTTGGCACTTTTTACCAGTTTTAATTTACCTACACCTTTATGCAGTAATTTGCCTTTTAGTACTGCATCTGATAGTTACTCATACATGTGCATTAAAAATATGGGTACAAAAAAGTCAAGACTGCTATTTCTGAGTAAGTTATACTTTATACCATGCAGCTTTTGCAGCCATTCAGATAGAGATATATATACTTATAGAAGAAATTTTCAAGATACATTTCTAAAAAAGAAAGCAAATTTTAAATTACTTTCAGATATGTGCTCAATTTATATCTTATTTATGTGAATACATATTTATGTATATATCTGCTGATATATACATTTTATTGCTAATCATGGTTACTTCTGAGAGGGAATATGGGTCTACATTTTTCAAGATTTTTTACTGAACCCACAATAATATGTTATTAATAAATGAAAAAATCAAAGAAATAGAAACAAGATGGCATATGTTTTGTTTGCTTTCCTCCCCTTTTTGAGTTAGTGCACGACAGTATAAGAAGTTATGCTTAAAAACAACAGAATTAGATAAGAGTTCCATTGATATTAAATGTCAAGTGTATTATAAAGTTTATCTTATATTCAGTGGCTTCTGTTACCATGATATCAGAGGAAATTATAATGATGATTAGGGTTATAGTGACTCTCAGATTTATCTGATAAGTATATAAAAATCCTTAAAAATATAACTTCATTCTGTGGATTTTTGTGCCATTTCTAATGATGTATATGAAAAGTGTATTAAGAATTGTTTTTCTCAGAAAAATGTGTTTATGTTTTAATGTATGCTATTCATCAATCTTGCTAAATCCTTTAGCTTATTATTTTTAATACATTACCTACAGATTGCTTTTAGATAATCTGAAAATATAAACACATAATCTGTGAATAATGATGGTTGTATATCTTCCTTTCCAGTTTAAGGCCTTTTAAATATTTCCTTTAATTGCCCTGGCTAGGACTGCCATAAAACGTTCAATAGAACTAGTGACAGTACAAATCCTTGTATCTTTTCTGATTTCAACAGAGAATTTTCAGCATTTCATCACTAAGTATGATGTTTGCTGCATTCTCAGTTTTGTTTTTTGGACTTTTTTTTTTGGTAGACTTAAGCAGGTGGTAAATTATGTCAAATGGTTTTTTTGAATCTAATGGGATAGTGCATGATTTTTTCCCTTTGTTTTCTTAAAGTGATTTGATTTCAAAATTTTATACCAAGAATTTATTCTTGGATTAATCTCAATTTATACATTATATTTTATAGTTGATGTATCCTAGATTCCATTTATCAAATGTTATTGTTTTTTCTGTTATTTGCTCATATGGGATATAAACCTAATATTTACTTTCTTATAATTATCTTCATCAGTTTGGTGTAAAGCTTATAAAGGTATCCTAGAACATTTTGGGGAGTTTTTCTATTGCGAGAGAATGTTTGTGCAAGACTGTTGTTATTCTTTTCTCATTGTTTGGAAAAGATCAGCAATTCAGACACAAGGACGTTGAATTCATTTATAGGAAGGGTTTTTATTATAGACAGTTTATTTAATAACTATAGGATTATTGAAATTTTCTAGAGATTTAAATTTGCATCATTTCATATAATTTCAAATCTATTAGTATTTATTTTATTTATAATTTTTATTTATAATTATTTGTAGCAAGGATCCCTTCTATATTTATAGCACTGATATGTATGTTTTTAAATTTTTCTTGATAAGTCTTGCAAAGAATTTTTAAATTTTTATTCCAGCTTTAATGAGGTGTAATTGATACAATGCTTACATTAAGGTGTACAACATGATGATTTAATATACGTGTACATTGTGAAATGATTACCACAATCAAGTTAATTATTTTATTCTATTAAAAAGAAACTTTAGGATTTGTTAGTATTCTCTTCAATCATTAAAATTCAGTTGATCTTAATTTTATTTCATGTCTCTAATTATTAGTAGTAAATTACTCTTTTTTAAAAATTTCTTGAGGTAGATTATCAGATCTTAACTTTTCAGCATTTCTCCTTGAGCAATTAATGCTATAAATTTTTCTTTAGACACATACTTTGGTGCATCTCATATATTTTAATAGCTTTATTGAGGTATAATTGATTTAAAATAAACTGCACAACTTTAAAATAAACAGAATATGTTTTGTGATATGTGTATATATGTGAAACCATCAACACAATCCAGATAATGTAAATATCCATCTCACCTACTTTTCCAAGTTTCCTTATGGCACATTCATATTCCCTCCTTTCTGATCCTGCCCAAACTCCATACTATACATATTCTGGTACAGATCATTATATGGTCATGTACTTTCACATTTTAAAAGTAAACTTCAGGCTTCAGCTATGCAACCCTGAACATGCCTGATTTCGGAAGCTAAGCAGGGTCAGACCTGGTTGGTACTTGGATGGGAGACCACCTAGGAGTACCACGTGCTGTAGGCATTAAAAAAATAAACTTCAAAGAATTAGGGTATCTTTAAGTTACATTTACAATGTAATAAGTATTTTGCAAGCTGATTATATACCATTTAAATCCTACCAGCAGAATGGATGTCTCCTTTGCTCTGCATTCTTGTCAGCGCTTGTTATGGTCATTATTTTTAACTATAGTCCTTCTAATAGCTCTGCAGCAGTATCTCATTGTCCAATTGCATGGGTATAACCAAATCATAGTTCTTTCTGTCCCTGCCATCCCTAGTAAATGGAGAAAACAGATCAAAGGCCTGATGTTTGTCCTTTCTATTTATACTTTTGCATGTATGGTTGCTTTTATTGCAGGTGAGATTTTCTGTATAAAATACTGTAGAGATAATTGTAGGTTCTGTAGATTTTCTGTATAAAATACTGTAGAGATAATTGTACTTTTCTTTCTGCAGAGACCTTCCCCCCACCACACACACACACTATTCAGCGGTACTTACTTGCGGGAAGTTTCTTTCACCTTAAGTCCAACTTTTGAAACCGAGTCTCTAGTCTCATGAAGTATTTTCTTTTTCTGGTTCATATAGACATTTAGGGTATAGCCCTTCAGGAATGCCAAAAGAACCCACAGGTTTGTTTTATTTTGTTAGCCTTCTTCCTTGCTGGGTCCTGAGCTCAATTTGTGTTCACTGTGATGCTGAGAGTACTGAGGAACTGATTAAGGTGCTTAGCTGCTCAGCTTCAACTTCCTGCTCAGCATCTTAAGTGTAGTCATCTCTTTTGAATTAACAAATATTTTCTGGAGGAAAGAGATACCAAATTTGGATCTCACTGAGTGGGTTTTTCTTCTTTCTGAGATCCTGTCCTTTCCATGCTTGCTTTCCTGAGTTTGTGATACCTTGAAGACATGTCTTTCATATATTTTCAGCTTTCCCAGTATTTCTCAGCAGGATATTTGGGGAAGCAGATGTCTTCCCCAAAACGATTTTTTGAAATAGGTTTTAGCTAATAGGTGTTTTCTTTTCCCTCCCATAGACAATTACAACTTTATATCAAGACTATAAACAATATTAATTTAATTTAATTTTTTAGGTAATTGTACGTTCATTTGCAGTTAAGAAATATTATATAGATTGTGGGTACCTTAAACCCAGTATCACTCAATTTTAACATCTTGCAAATGTGTAGTTCAATATCTCAACCAGGATATTAACATTTATATAGTCAAGTTACAGAACAGTTCAATCACCACAGGAATCCCTGGTGTTTCCATTTTATAGGCCACCCCCTTGCCCCTTTGCTCATCACTGACCTCTGGCAACTACTAATCTGTTCTTCAGTTCTATAATTTTTTTTCATTTAATGAATATTTTATAAGTGAAATCATTCTTTATTGACCTTTGGGATGGGCTTTTTCTCACTCAGAATAATTAATTATGTGTAGAGTCATTACGGTTGTTGAGTTTATAAATAGTTTTTTTGTTTTTATTGCTGAGGATAATTCTGTGCTGTGGATGTATCACATTTTGTTCAGTCATTCACATTTTTAAAGACATCTGGGTGTTTCTTTTTATTATTGTCAGTGTAATGTATCTTTTCTCATTCTTTACTTTCAATATATCTATATCATATTTAAAGTGATTTTGATGTAGGCAGAAAATAATTGAGTCACTTTTTAATACGCTCAGCCAACATCTGTCTTTTAGTTGATATATGTAGGCCATTTTCATTTAATGCTATTATCTATATATTAAGACTTAACTGTGTCATTTATTTTTTGTTTTTCATATTCTAATTTTTGTTTTGTCTGCCTTCCTGTGGGTACTTGAATAATTTTTTAGAATTCAAATTTTATTCATCTATGCTGTATTTGAGTGTATCTTTTTGCATTCCTCTTTTTACTAATTACTCTTGACATCTTACATATCTGTTGTCAAACTACTGTTGTCATCATTTTACCACTTCTAATGAAGAATAGAAATCTTACCTTCTATAATATCTCTTTCACTTTCCTCCTATTTTTAGTATAATTGTCTTAGTATTTCCTGCATATACATTGAGATCCATATCAGACAATATTATAATTTTTGCTTCAACTGAAAGCCTAATTCAGAATATTCAGAAGTAGAAAGTAAGTTTATTGTACTCATCTGTGTATTTGCTTACTTTGTTCTTTCTTCTTTGTTTCAAGATGTTTCTTCTTTTTTGATGTATTTTCTATTTAGAATACTTCCTTTGCACATTCTTTTGTGCAAGATTTAAGGCATTTTGCTGGCAGTAAGTTTAGTGTTTCTTCATCTGAGAATGTCTTGGTTTTCACTTCAGTCCAGAGGGTATTTTTGTCATTTATAAGATTCTGGTTTGATAGTTCTTTTTCCTCAGCATTTGAAAAATATGCCACTCACCCTAGCTTACCTGGTTTCTGATGATAGACTGTATTTGAATGCCCCCTGCCCCATAATAGGTAAGTTATTATTTCTCTCTTGCTACTTTCTGGAACTTTTGTTTTGTCTTTAGTTTTCAGATGTTTGACTGTGGCACGTTTTGGTGTGGATTTTCAGATTTAAATTGATAGGGTTTGCTAAGCTGAATGTTTAGGTTCATGTCTTTTGAAATATTTAGGTTTTAGGCATTATTTTTTAAAGTACTCTTTTAGTCCCACACTCTGTTAATTCTTTATGTGATTCCAATTACAGAATTATTAGAACATTTGTTATTGACTTGCAGGTCCCTGAGTCTTTGTTTTTTCTCTCTCTTTTTTAACCTCCATTGTTTCTTCTCCATGGTGTTGACTAGGTCACATTTTTTTTTTTTAGATTTAAGTAATTGATTGATTAATTTTTATTAAATTTATTGGGGTAACATGGGTTAAAACAGTCATATAATTTTCAGGTGTACATTATAATTTGACATCTGTATATTCTATTGTGTGTTCACCACCCAAAGTCCAGTTTCCTTCAGCTACCATATATTTGATCCCCTTTGCCCACTTCACCCTCCCCCTACACCCCCATATTTGACCCCCTTTACCCCGTTTATCACTTCTCTCCTCCTTCACCCTCTACTCTCCGGTAACCATTAGTCTATAGTCTATGTTCATAAGTCTCCATTTGTACTGCTCATTTGTTGCTTTTAGTTTTATATTCCACATCTAAGTGACATCATGTGATTTTCAACTTTTTCTGTGTGGCTTATTTCGCTTAGTGTGATTATTAGAGTCCATCCATGTTGTTGCAAATGACAGTATTTCATCTCTTCTTATGGCTGAGTAATATTCAATTGTATGTATGTGCCACAGCTTCTTTAGTTAATCATGTATCATAGGACACTTCCATTGCTTCCATGTCCTGGTGGAATGAACATAATGCTGCTATGAACATTGGTGTGCAAATATCTTTTTGGATGTGGGTTTTCAAGTCTTTGGGGTAAATATCCAGTAGAGGGATTGCTGGATCATATAGTAGATCCATTCTTAGATTTTTGAGGAACCTCCATACTGTTTTCTATAGTGGCTGTACCAATTTGCAGTCACACCAGCAGTGTATGAGGGTTCCTATTTCTCTACATCCTCTCCAATATTTGTTATTGCTTGTCTTATTGATTATAGTCATTCTAACAGATGGTATCTCATTGTGGTTTTGATTTGCATGTCCCTAATAGCTAGCGATGTTGAACATCTTTTCAAATATTTGTTGGTCATTTGTACGTCCTCTGTGGAGAAGTGTCTGTTCGGGTCCTCTGCCTATGTTTTGATTGGATTATTTATTTTTTGTTGTTGCTATTGAGTCATATGAGTTCTTTGTATATTTTGGATATTATTAGGCCCTTATCAGGGGTGTTACTTACAAATATATTTTCCCATTCGGATGGTTGTCTCTTTACCTTGTTGACAATTTCTTTTGCTGAGCAGGAGCTTTTTAGTTTGATTTGGTCACATTCACTTAATTTTGCTTTTACTTCCCTTGCCTTTGAGGTCAAATTCATCAAATCCTCTTTAAGTCCAAGGTCCTTCAGTTTAGTTCCTTTGTTTTCTTCTATGCATTTTATTGTCTCAGGTCTTATATTTAAGGTCCTTAATCCATTTTGAGTTAATTTTGGTGTGTGGTGATAGACAACAGTCTAGTTTCATTCTTTAGCAGGCAGCTTTCCAGTTTTCCCAGCACTATTTATTGAAGAGGCTTTCCTTTCTCCACTGTATGTTTTGACTTTTTTTGTTGAAAATTCTTTGCCCATATAAATATGAGTTTACTTCTGGACTCTCGATTCTGTACCATTGGTCCGTGTGTCTGGTTTCCTTCTTTTTTTCTTCCTTCAGAATCAATTATTATTTCCTCTGGTATCACACCAGGAAGGGAAAAGTAAAGGCACTGCCTCTATTACCAGGTGATTATAGAAGTCCACATTCCCCTCTTGGCCTTCATTGACTCACGAGTGTGGGATATCCCTGGTTATGTCTGGGTGGGATTAGTTTTGGCTCCTCACTAGGCCTTCACTAATTCTTCTCTGATAGGAGGAGCGGGAGTGTCAGGTTACAGCTCCTAGCAGGGACTCCACAGACAGCACACAGAATGATTTCTTTAGCATAGGCTGTGATGAAAGTCATTAATCTCTACTAGGCCTTCTCTGCTAGTCCTGCTTCCTACTAGACCCTTGTTGGCCACCATAAGGTGGGTGGTTTGGGTTAACTAATTGAAATCTGGTGAGAGTAGTCCTTTGGTGGTGTGATTGGGGATGGAGTCTCAGTTTTTTCTGTGGGTTTGGCTGGAGTAGAGCAGTTCTAGTGAGTTATTGTTTAAAGGAATAGAAAAAAAATAATCATATGTTTATCCACATAATTATATATATCATGGAAGCATAATTTTTTGCATATGGAATTCTGAGTTGACAGTTTTATTTTCTTACAGCATTGGAAAGATGGTGTTCCATTTCTCCAGTTCTCTACTGTAAACCATTTGTTTTCTTTTCTTATAACATTATCATCTTGGTGTAAAGTTTATAGCAGTCTCATAACACAATTGAGAAGTGTTTTTAATGTTTCTATTCTGTAGAAAAGATTGTGCAAGATTAGTATTATTTCTTTTTTATTATATGGAAAAGATCAGGTCTTCAGTCACCAGAGTATAAAATCATTGGTAGGAAAGATTTAGATATAGAATTGTTGAGATTTCCTAATTCTTTTTTTTTTTTTATTAAGCTGACGATTACTTGGAATGTACTGGTTTCAGGTTTTACAAAATATCGGCATACCTTTGCTTATGCTGTATATGTCTCAAAAGATCTGTAGTGATAATCCTCTCTACATTCTTAATAGTGATAATGTTTAGCTATTTTTTTGCTGTATATTTTCAAGGGTTTGCCATTGCTCTAGTCTCAAACAACAGCAACATAAAAAAAAACAACTGGATTTTTAAAATTTGTCATTTAAAAATTTTATTGATCTCAATTTTTAATTATATGTTTGATTTAAAGTTCCAATTTTACAATTTTTGAAGTGATAATAAGATTTTAAATATTTGTACTTCCTCTTTGGAATTTAATGCTCTAAATTTTCTTTAAGTCACACATTTGATGCATCCTGCACATTTTGAACAGATTTATTGAGGTGTAATTGATTTAAAATAAATTGTACAACACTAAAGTTAACAGTGTAAGTTTTAAGATATGTATGTTTTCATGAAACCATCACCCTAATTAAGATTATAATATAAAGATTCCTTGTGAAACTCATATTTCTCCTATATGATCCTGCCCATGCCCTCCACCCTTTCCTATATTATGTACATTCTTGTAGGAGTTATTTTATGGAGATATAATTTCACTTTGTCTTGTAAAAACTTCAGGGAACAGAATAGCTAGATTGTGTGATAGTTGTACATTTCAATTATTTTAGAACATATCAAAGTGTTCTGCAGTGTGAATATACTGTTGTACTCCTTACCAGCAGTATATGAGAATCACATTAGTTTTATTTCAGTGCTATCATTTGTTATGGTCGGTATTTTTCATTGTTGCCCACCTAATAGGGGTGTAGTGGTATCTCACTATTGCTCTTAATTGCATGGGTGTAACCAAGACTTAGTTCTATCTGTCCCACACTGTCAGTAAATAGAGAAAATGGATCCCACCCTTGAGGACACAGGTGTTGTTTTCCTTCCTATTTACTTTTTGCATATCTGGCTGTTTTTTATTGTAGGCTGGATTTCCTGTATGAAATACTATGGAAGTAATTGAAGTTTCTGTATGCTTTTATCTTTCTTTGATAGCATTCACTTGTGCTTTTCAGAGGCAGTTAGGATAGGGATAGTTTCCTTTGTCACAAACACTGATTAAGACTTTTTGAAGCTGGATTTCAAGTTTTTTGTTTTCTATTTTAGGTTAATATTGATATTAGATCATGGCCCCCTTGGGGTACCAAATGAATCTCTGTTTTGTTTTCCAGAGCTTCTCTTCCTTGGTGCGTTTTTAGGTGCATTTGTGTCATGCCCTCTGGGTTCCTTGAGACTGCTGGAATTCTATTCATCTCCTTAGCTGCTTAGCTATAGCTTTCTGTTTAGTATCTTGGATCCTCAATCATATCTTGGAATCAGCAAAAGGCTTCAAGAGAAAAATAAGCAGCAAATTTGTGTGGCTCTCACCACATAGAGTTCTCTTCTGAGATTCTGTCTCTTTAGATACTTGCTTCCTTGGGTTGTAGTGCCTTCAAACAGTCTTTAATCCAGATTTCCTCATTTTTCTCAGCAGGATGCATGGGTTAAAGAGGTTGTTGTACCATTAGTGGAAGTATTATCTCTATAATCACTAGTTATTGAAATACTTTTGGGTCTGTAGAAGTTTTTTTTCTTTTATAGAAAATTAATATAAGATAAACTATTTTTGTTAAAGCATGTGATCTTCCCAGAAGTGGATCTTTTTTCATATAATTTTACATAATTTATTTCAATTTAAATATTTAATTAGTTCAATAAAATTTTCTTCAATTTCCAGTATGTACCAGGTACAAGCCATGTGATGGTGATTCTTACTGGGGTACAACATAATGGGAAACAAAAACAGTAAATAATGAGTATATAATAAAAGATAAATTTTGGAGGAATTCATTGTATAGCTGTAGGAACCAGATTACCATGTTTAATTGTTGCTCAAGGGATTGGCATATGAATCTTTATCTTATCCTGGTCTATTTAGAGTTATGATAGTACCACTCGATGTGAATATGTCCTCACACCACTTTATTTCCTTAAATTCTTTTCCTTTACTTTGTCATATTTCCTATATGACAAATCTATCTTTGTCATATATTGTAAGTAAAGAATAATATTTACCATTTGTGCTTCATAGTGATATGTTTCAAAATAGAGAAAAATAGTCCTATATTTATCCAAGCATTTTCCCTCTCCAGTACACTTCACTTCTTCTTGTAGTTTTTGTTTTTGATTTCCATGGGATGTCTCTTTCCGCTCAGCCTGAAGTCCTTGCCTCAGTAGTACTTGCATTATAGGTTGTCCAGCAACAAATGGTCTCAGATTTGATATTGTAGATGTGTCTTATTTCATTCTCAGTTTGGAAGGGTAATTTTGATGATTATAGAATTCTAGATTGACACCTATATCTTTTTCTTTCAGCATTGGAAAGGTGCTGCCCCATTTCTTCGGGATTTCCATGGATAAATACCCTTAGGAAAGCAGGCATTTCTATCATCATTTCAGGTAGGCAATTCATCTTTATTTCTCTGGTACTTTTAATTTTTTTATACTTTGGCTCTTAGCAGTTTAAAATGATGTACCCACATGGTTATCTGTTTTAATTTAACTTGTTTTGGTTCCATTGATCCTAGAGCTACAATTTGAAATATTTCTAAAAATTTAGGAATTCTTTATTTCAGTTTTCATATGTTCATATTAAGTATATAAAATTGTGATTGTTTTTTGTGCTTGATCTTGCATCTTACAACCTTGCTGAAGTCACTTATTAGTTCTAAGAGAGTTTTTAGTAGATTGCTTGGAATTTTCAACATAGGTAATGCCTTCTGCAAATTGGGATAATTTAAATTTTTTTTATAATATGTATGAATATCATTTATTTTTCTTGACATATTTTAATGGCAAGATTTCCCAGTATTATATTTAATAACAATGATGGGTTATTAAATTGTTCTTGATATTAGGGTGGAAACGTTGTTGTTTTTGATATTAGGGTGGAAACATTCAGTCTTACACCATTAAATATGTAGCTGTAGTTTTTGAAAGATGGTTTTTATCAAATTGCAATAGAAATACTGTACCGATAACTTGGTGAGATTTTTTTTAAAATCAATGAATGATTGTTGGACTTTTTTTCAAATGTTTTTTCCATGTCAGTTAGGATCATATTTTTTTCTTCTTTATCCTGGTTATATGGTGGTTTATATTGATTTATTTTTACATATTTAAAGAATTTTCCTTTGCATTCCTGGAATTAATTCCATTTTGTCATGGCACATAGTTAATTTTATACATAATTGCATAAAGTTTACTAATTCATTGAGGGTTTTTGCATCTGTGTTCATGTGAGAGATTGGTCTGTAGTATTCTTTTATTATTGTACTGTCTGGTTTTGGTACCAAAAATACTGGCCTTCCAAAATGAGTTGGGAAGTACTCCTTTCTATTTTCTGAAAGAGGTTGTGTAAAATTGGTGTTCTCTAAATATTTGGTAGATTACCAGTGAAATCATCTGGACCTGGATATTTTTCTAGCAACTTTTTAAATTATGGATTCGATTTCTTCAGTGGTTATAAGACTATTCAGATTCTCTGTTTCATCTTGATTGAGTTTGGTGTTTGTGATTTTGATGGATTGATCCACATCTTCTAAATCGTTAAATTTATTTGTATAAAGTTTGTTGTATTCCTTTGCTATCCTTTTAATGGCTATGGTGTCTATAGCAATAGCCTCTCTTTCATATGTCACATTGGTGATTTGCGTCTTTTTTGAGTTTCATCAGTCTTGTATTATAGGTTTATCAATTTCTTTTTTTTCCCAAAGAAGCAACTTTTTATGGGTTTATATGTTGTTTTCTATATCTTCAATTTCATTGTTTCCTGCTTTTCTTTTATTATTCCCTATCTTGTGCTTACTTTGTAATTATTTTGTTCCTTTTCTGATTTTTATTTAATGTGATGTTAACTTACATAATTTGAGGCATTCCTCTTTTTTAATATAAGCACTCCTTAGCACTAGTATAGCTGTGTCCCACATATCCTGATGTATTGTATTTTCATTTCATTTAGTTCTGTGTATTTTTTTTTTAATTTGTCTTCAGGCTTCCTCTTTGACAATGGAGTATTAGAAGTATGTTGATTAATTTCCATATTATTAGAGATTTTTTTTCTTTTGTTACTGATTGCCAGTTAGATCATGGTCTAAAAACACACTTTATGATTTCCAGCTCTCTTTCTTTTATTGATTTCTAGTTAATTTTTCTGTGGTCTGAGAATAGACAACAATTTCTATTCTGTTAAATTTTTTAATGTGCGGTTTGCGATTCAATGTGGTCTATCTTGGGGAATGTTCTATGTGAGTTTGAGAAGATGTGTAGTCTGTGTTGGAAATAGTTTATAGATGTCAATTAAATTATATCCAGTTGATTGATGGTGCTGTTGAGTTTAACTCTGTCCTTACTGATTTTGTGCCTCCTGGATCTGTCCATTTTTGGTAGAGGGGTATTAAAGTCTCCAACTATAATAGTGGATTCCTCTATTTCTCTTGCAGTCATATAGCTGTTTCCTCACATATTTGATACTCTCGTTAGGTACATATACATTTAGGATTAATATGTTTTATTGAATTATTAATTTTTTTACCATATAATGGCCCTCTTCATCCCTGATAATTTTCCTTCATTTGAAGTATGCTGCATGTGAAATTAATATATCTACTCCACTTTTAATTGGTGTCAGTATGGTATAACTTTCTCCATCCTTTTACTTTTAATCTATATGTTTCTGTATATTGTAAGGGGGTTTTTGTAGACAGCATATGGCAAGATTTTGTTTATTGGTCTGCTCTGACAAACTGTCTTTTATTGGATATATTGGAAGAGATTATTGATATAATTGGATTAATAGCTACTATATATATACACCATTTTCCATTTGTTGCCCTTGTAATTTGTTTCCTTTTTTGACTTCCACATTTTTTTTGCCTGTCTTGATTTTACTTTCTTATTTATTTTTATTTTATTTGTCAATTATTAAGGTATAATTTACAAATAAAAATTGTATATTTTTAAGGTGTACAACATAATGCATACATTGTGAAATGAGTACCACAATCAAGCTAATTAACATAGGCATCGCCTCAAAAAAGATATAGTTATTGTTTCTATACATATTGTTTCTATACATATTATGTCTGTATATTTTATACACCCATTGTTATCTTGTTATAATTATTCCTTTATGTCCATTGAAGAATCTAGTAGAAAGGAAAGCACATATATGTTTATAATTTATTTTATGTTTAACTTCTTATGTCCCATTTCTTCCTGTGAATCTGTTACCATTTTGTTTCATTTCTTTATTCCAATATAGCTTCATTCACAACTCTCTCCTTTGCATTCTTACTCTCAAAATATATTACATTCGTATATGGTACATGGCCAAAATAAAGTTTTATAGATATTGTTTCATGCAGTTGTCTTTTAAATCAGTTATAAGAAATGAACATCTGTATGTAATTTTACTTTGTTTTATCATTATCTGCATAATTGTTTTTAGTGGAGATCATTGTTTTTCAAATGGATTTTATAAAGCCACTGTCACTCCTTCCTTTCATGCTGAAAAACTTCTTTTAGAATTTTTTAGATTGCCGGATTCATAACACATATTCTTTCAGTTTTTGTTCATCTGGGAATGTCTTTATTTTGAAAGATAGTGTTGCTTGATGTAGGAATCTTGTCCGTTTGTTATTTTTTTCTTGCAACACTTTGAATATGTTATCCCATGGCATTCTGGCAACATTTCTGATGAAATGTTAACTGTTGGCCTTATTGATGTTTATTTGTATATGATGGTTCACCTTTTTTTTTTATTTCAATATTTTGTCTTTATCATTTCCTTTCAACATTTTGCCTGTGATGTCTCTTGATGTGGATATCCTTATATTATCCTCTTGGGGGTTTGTTGTATTTCTTGGATGTATAGATTAGTATTTTCCATCAAATCTGGGAAGTTTTCCGTTATTATTCCTTCGAATATATCTTCTGTCCCATTTTCTCTCACTTCTCTTTCTGGCACTTTCCTTATGTGTATGTTGTTACTCTTGATGGTGTCTCATATTTCTCTGAGGTCCTGTTCACATTTCTTCATTCTTTTTTCTTTGTGTTGTTCAGATTACATACTTCCTATTGATTTATCTTCAAGTTTGCTGATTCATTCTTCTGTTGTCTGAAATCTACTTTTGAGACCCTATAGTGAATTCTTCATTTTGTTTATCATCATTTTCTACTCTAGATTTGCAATTTGCTTCTTTCAAAAAAAAATAACTTCTAGATCTTTATTGCTAATCTTGACCAAGTGTTCACAGTTGTCTGGGCTTTTTTTATCCTCTGCTTTGCTGTCACCACACCTTAGTCAGGCTTCTCTCTTTTTTACCAACCTTTGAACTCTACTTGCCCCAAGCCTGAGCAAGCACCAAAAGAAAAAGAAATGCAATGCTCTCCTTTATCAGCTCATCCTGGGAACTAGCTGACTGTATTATGACCATTACCCTGTCAAATCTCACTGGTCATTTCAGATCCCTTGTTTGTCTTATTTTTTTCCAAACTTTCTGCTTATCTCTGCCTCCTCCTTTACCCTATAATGGAGAAACCTTTTTCTGTTTGCTTTTCATTTTGAGACATTTACATATTTATGAGTTTGGAGCATTTTCCCCATTACAGTAGTCTGTCTTTCTAATTAAAGCCTCTTTCTATCTTAAGTCTGGTCTTGTTTTTATTTTATATTCTCTATTTGAAGAGTCATTATAATCATGTATTCCTTTAATTCTTTAAATATAGTTTCTTTTAGTTCTTGAAACTTATTTAGAATAGCTGTTTTGAAGCCTTTGTCTGATAGTCCAACATCTGGCTGCCCAAATGCAGTCTTTATAGTTTGCCTTTTGTTTTATATATGTGTCACATATTCCTATTTCTTTGCGTGTTTCATAGCCTTTTATTGTTAAAAACTAAACATATTAGGTAATATAATATAGCAAGTCTAGATACTGATCCCCAACATGCTTCATTGTTGTTGTTTGTTTAGTAACTTAATTAAACTAATTATTTGAAGTCTGTTGGTACTGCTGTGTACAGCTTAGATTTTCTTGCTTGGATAAAAGATTTTATCTTTTAGCCTGACTTCCTAGGGGTCTGCCTTTGGACACTTGTTGGTCAAAAGCTGTGTTTAAACCCCTGAAGCAGATGTTTACCCTTTACCATTGAATCTGTGACTTAGGGACTGCTTTCATGGTTCTGATTTGAAAATTTTATCTTCTCTTTCAGCATTGGAAAAAATGGACTGAGTATGATTTTAAGTGTGGCTTCCTAATAGTCACGCTGTATCAGAATAGCTTATATAGCCAGTGATTGGTCAAAGGTTATGCTTAAGCACCTTGACTCATTAAAACCGTATTCTTTGCTGATTGATGTGTTTGTGATTTGGGAATGCTTTCGAGTCTTCCTCCACATCTTCCTCTAATAGCTCCTGAGTGGATGCAGTCTAGTGCATGCAAGCAGCCTTCTGGACCCAGAGGAATGAATGTGATCCTGAAAGGATTCTTCTTGGCTATCTCTTTCTGTGGTTCTCTATGTTGAATTTCTGCCTCCTCTACCATCTACCTTGGGACATCTTTGCTCTATGAGTGGGTCCTGGGAAAGGATGGTCACCCAGGTCTTCTTAGCTTGCCTTTTCTCTGCCCAACAAGCCAAACAGGGAGAGGGAAATTATCAAGTCTCAGTGTCATGCCAACTGCTTGTTACACCTGAGGCAGAATCTTTGACATATGAATGGGAGCTGGGAGAGGGATTTGTACCCCAGTCATCTTGATGGTGTTTGCCTGGAATAGAGTTTCTGCAATAAGGAGCTTGTAAAAGAGGTGTTGAATGAGAGACATAAGCAGCCTGACCTCCCATGGTGAAATTGGAGCCATACACAGGTTGCTGAGAGGAAAGAAAGTATCTTATTGGTCACACCCTCTTGCAGTAGAGATTCTATAAGTCAATCACAGCTCAGATGTCACAGACTCTTGATGTTCTTACCAAGATTTAGTGGATTACTTTGAATAATTTTTCTCATTTTCTGTATGCCCTTATGTTAATTTCCAAAGACTTTAAATTTATGTATATTTCATCTTCAGACATTCATTCTTGAGGTCTACTCCTCCAGGTTTATTTCAAGTAAATTATCTAGACAGATAAGGTATGTATGCATTGGTAAAACTGATAGCTCTTAGCACGTTTACAAAGAGCTACTGTTGATGTCATTAGCACTTTTATAAGCAGGTCATTTACTTCCACCTAGAACCCAGGTAGTGAAGAAATAGTTACAGGCAGGTAGTTAGTCCTTTCCTTTACAACAAATGAAATCAGTGTAAAAATATTAGGAGTCAGGGAAGAGGTATACTATGAAGAAAAGGGAAGGCATAGGGATGAGAGATGGTAAAAAGAATTTATCTCCATTATTCTTCTGGGAGCTTAACAGTATTTCATTCTCCACCCGAGTGGTGTTTATACACATTCTTTTTGGCAAACTGCATTGATCTTCTTAGTAGCTATTTTTGCACTGTTCTTCATTTGTGTTATGTTTTAAAAGATAAATACATACAACATAAATACAATAATTGTAACCCAGAAAAGCAAGAGAATGGTCATCACCTAATTTTTGATGTGTATGTGCATATTTGTGTGTGTGTGTGTGTGTACGTTTTCTAGGAGAAGGCAGGATGATATAATTGGAAAAGTGTGTGATAAGATCCAAAAGGAATTGTGGGTTTTTGTTTCTTTTTATAAAAACTTTCTTATAATAACAGCTTTATTATGGACTTGACTTCACATAAAAAGTTAGAATGGCAATTACACTTAAAATTCACTTATTAAAAAGTTTAATATCATATTTTGATATGCACTATATGAAATTCTAGAAGATATTTAAACAGGTAACATATTCTAATAAAGTATTTTAAAAATAGCTTCATTTAACTTTTTTATACGGTGTACTCTTTTGTGTCCAGCTTGTTTTATTAAGTGTAATATCTGTGTAGATGTTTGTAGGCTCAGTTCACGTTTTGCTTTCTATGCCTAATATTTTATTGCATAACTATTCCATTATAGGAACATTTATCCATTCTATTGCTGCCTGCCAGTTAAATTGTATCCTGTTTGGGGCTACTTTGGATAACTCTTCTATGCACATTCTGGTACATATGTCCTGGTGAATATACACACTCATTTTTCTTAGGTACATACCTAGGAGTAGGGTTGCTGAGTCACAGGATAGATAAAGAAAGTATAATTTTAAATAAATACCTGATTTTTACCATTATTAAGGGCCTGGAATTTTTAGTTATGAAAATGAGTCTTTCTTTTTGACACTAAAGTGGCCACAGAATATTTTTTCTATAAATGAGCAAAAAATTGTGGAACATGCTTTGGATTTTATTCATAGGGTGCAGAGTATATACAGCGAACAAATTTTAATGGACAGTGGAAGGCACAAGGAATACAATTTCTTTGTCCCAGATTGAGTGCTGGTTGTTAAAATGGTTACATGTCCATACAACAGAGAAACAACAATGGTGCTTTGGTGTTAATTTACTTCACATAATGTAATAGCAGAATAAGAATTGTGCTGAAATCTCCTAATATCGTATTTCTTGATTATTCACTTTTGCAAGCAGATTAGGCAATGTACTCTTCGTATACCATTTTCTGTATTGGCCTTAGTTTGATAAAAGTGTGATGTTACTGTCACATGCTATTTGATTTTTGGTGCCAGATTTAACATTTATAGAGGCAATACAGTGAAAACAGTGGCAGTCACAGAAAGCAAGATTATCAAAAGAATATCTTACTTTGTTTCATTAGAAAATAAACATACCTACTCTCAGCATTGAAGGGCATTTACACTCATTAAGAAACAATTATGTGATCAAAGTCTACATAGAACAGGCTTAAAGAAACATTCATTGTGTTTTAGCTTTGCTAAAGTAGACATCCAAATGAAGCAGTAGAATCAAAATGCCTAAAAATTGACATACTGAGTTACACCTAAGAGAAAAAGGTATCATTAAAAAGGGAATGGAGCTAATAATAATAACAGGTACTAATTTTTGAGTGCTTATTATGTGTTGTGTGCTGTGTAAAGAACATTAAATGAATTATTGCATTTAATTTCACAAATACTAACAGATAGATAGTAATATATGTTTTAATCATGCTAATAGGTTTTAAGAAGAACACAATTTGGCTATGGAAACTGATGAAGCTGAGAATTAGATGTAGACACCTTAGACTCCAGATGTTTCTCTCCTTACACCTTTGTTGTAGACACAATTCACAGATAGATTGTGTGTGTGTGTGTGTGTGTGTGTGTGTGTGTGTGTGTGTGTGTGTGAACAGCAGTTTTGGTAAGGATACTATGGCTAAAATATCCTGATAATTGTGTAAGATTTAGTTCTCTCTTTTCTTCTTCCTTTGCCCTTTCCTCTTCTGTCTTCTCTTCCTTATCCTTTTTTTTTCTGTCATCATCATCATAATCATTATATATGAATGGTGGAACATTATTTTTCTCTACAAAAGAGGTTTGCCTACACAGTAATTTTTAAAATAGCAATAATTAAAAACTCAAATAGAATTAGTTACCTGGTATGCTATTATGTCAGCTGTTGCTTGGTTCTCTTGGACTGTCTAAGATAGAGATTTATAACTTAAAAGCAATGCTGAATTCTTTTTGGAAGAAAAGTCAGCTTTTCTTTTAAGTTTGAAGAAAAGAAACCGTGAGAAATTGTATGAAGAGAAGTAGAAAAGATTTCCCTTTATACTTTTTTTTCAGTTTATTTATTTTAATTAATTTATTTATTTTAATTAGTTTTAAGTGTACAGTACATTGGTTAGACATCTATAAAATTCATAAAATTATCCCCCAATTACTCCCTCCTTCCCCTAGCCCTCCACCTAGCCAACATATATATTAATGCTAACTGCATTCCCTCTGCTGTGCTCCCCATTCCCGTGACCATCTCTCAGCTACTAATTTGTACTTCTTTAACCTTTCACGCTATTCTTCTAGCCCTCCAACCCCCATCCCCTCTGTCTGTCACCAAATTGTCCACTGTATTTGTGAGTCTGTTTTTGATTAGTTTGTTCCTTTTGTTCCTTAGATTTCTCATATAAGTGAAATCATATGGTATTTAACTTTCTCTTTTTGGCTTATTTCATTTGGCATAAGAACCTCTAGGTCTATCCATGTCATTGCAAATGGTAGGATTTTTTTTTAATGGCTGAGTAATATTCCATTGTATATATGAACCATAATTTCTTTATCCAGTCGTCTGTAGATGGACATTTAGGTTGCTTCCATACCTTGGCTATTGTAAATTGCGCTGCCATGAATATTGGGGTGCATAGCTCTATACAAATTATTGTTTTGTTTTTCTTTGGATAAATACCTAGAAGTGCAATTGCTGGGTCAGAAGGTATATACATTTTTAATTTTTGAGAAACTTTCATACTGTTTTCCATTGTGACTGTACCAATTTTCAATCCCGCCAACAATGTATGAGGGTTCCCTTTTTTCCTCATCCTAACCAACGCTTGTTGTTTTTTTATTTATTGATAGTAACCATCCTGGCAGTTGTGAGGTGATATCTCATTTTGGTTTTCATTTGCATTTCTCTGATGATTAGTGACCGTGAGCATCTTTTTATATGAATATTAGCCATCTGTATTTCCTCTTTGGAGAAGTATCTGTTCAGTCCCTTAATAATTATTATTTAAAAATGCAGAACCATGAAAATTCAAGGTAGCCTCTCTATAGTCAATGTGTAAGTTATACACACACACACACACACACACACACACATATTCTATATATATATATAGGTATATTATCCTAATACTATATGTTAAATTATATATATTAAAATATATAGTAACATATACATGTATGTGTATATATAGTGTTTGTGTGAAGTTATATAGTAGTAACTTCAGAAGTGTGTGAGAGAATAATGAAAAAGAAATATCTAAATCATGATCTGTAAATAGTAAAAAATATATTGAATAAAAATTTTGTCATTGTATACAGTAATTAGATACTATTGCAGATAGAACTCTTACTCCAGGCAAAATATTATACTTCTTTATTTTTATTTTATTTTTTATTCTATATTTTATTGCTTTTTGGTGAAAATGCCCATTAAACATATCCAGTTTCCTATGTCTTACTTTCCATCTACCTCAAATTTCATTTATGGAACAGCTACTCTTTTCCAGGTATTGTTTTATAAGGAAAAATAAGGCACAACTTTTTCTTTCGAGTTCATAATTTAGTAGAAAAGGTGGAGAACTAAACAAATGGTGTCCATAGAGAAAGAAATGATATTAAGTAGTGAAAAAAAAAGGGTGCAAATGGTGCCTTGGGAGCACAGAGTACAAGCACAATGGCAAGGATACTTGAAGGTCTAAGTTACATTCTTGATACATAACAATGCCATCACAGTTGTGTGAGTGCACTGAGGGGATGTGGAATGTGATCCATTAAGGTGCATGGAGAAGACAGAAAATTTTCTTTAAAGATGTTGAGATAATCAAATAGTTTGAGGTTGAAATTATGTAAGAAATTCTCTCTGCACCCAAGTTAACTATTGGAAAGTTGTACTTTTCTAACATTTAATATAGTAGAACTCTTTGATAACATATACCTTTCTAGTATAAAATGTTTATGAAGTGTTTATAATAAAGTTCATTAAGTTTGATCTGCAACATTAAGTAATATAAACCTATTCTGTGCACATTTTTGAGTAAAATTACATTTTAATTATTGTTCTTGATCTTTTTATGATTTTGCTTTTGGCCTTAATGGCAGCTGATCATAAAACTAATCTCTGACTATTACTGCTGAGTTGATGTGAAATCTGGCATCGCCCTAGCGGCATGGGTCAAGGAGTGCTGTGTTTCTTGCTTCTTTTCTGTCAACACAGCAAAGAATTACAGGTCAGCGAGATTTAGAAGAAGTAAGATTTATCTAAAGTGCATTTTAGAAGGAGATGGGCTACACTAAGCAAGGCTGCAACCCTGTGGAATTTGGGAAGTGAAAAGATAAAAATATATTCTAATGGAGGAGGGAAGAGAGTTGTAACAATGCAGAAATGGGAAGGTATATTTATATTAGGGCTGTGATGGGAGGTCCTAGATGATCCTTATATGGGGTTACCTTGACTGAAAGTTGATTGCTTTACCTATTGCTCATGTGCTTACTCAGAATGCAGTCTGTTATAATTAGATTCATGAACTTCCAGGCATAGTCATGATATTATAATGATGGTATAATGAAGTTGAGGTTTTGGACAGGTTAGAGTAGTACTTTATGTACATGAATTTGTGGCTGGTTTAGCTAGCAACTTTTATAGCTGTTGTGCTCTAGGATTTGTGTTCATTTAATACTGCTTAGGAACTCCATTGTATGTTTCCATAGCATAACACCTTCATCGAAGGACAATGGAAATGTCTTGCTTAGAATACTAGGAATAAGTTAGTGCCAGAAGTATTCAACTTGTGTTCACTCCAGTTTCCAGCCAGTCAAGAATGTCTTGCATTTCATTGCAATGTGTTGGTGCTTCTTTGGCGTTTTTTACTGAGAAAGGATGACATAATCATAGAAGTTATTCACTTCCTATAAAATAATTGATCTCTACTCTTTTAAATTTTCATTACTTGCCAACTGCAGGATGAAAATTAGAGATTCTGACTCATACCCATGAAATAATTCTTACAAGAATTATTTAACTTGCATTTACTGCCCACCCCAGCCTCATGTTGTCACTGCCCAGTGTTATTGTGGGATATGAACACAACTCAGTGGCTGCCATGTGATTTGACCACAGTGAAGGTGCCAGGCTTGGCATGTCACTCATTGGTTTTCTAGATTTATATTTTCTATTGGGACCCCTAAGAATCCCATTGTAGCAATTGCCCAGCAAATGTTCTAAGCTATGAGCATAACTATTCTTGGTGACACAGGTTTGTTGACAGTGTTGGTATTTACTCAAAGAATACCAGGCAGTAGTTCCAAGAACCACTCACCCTGTGCTGTTTAGTTTCTGCTGGACTTGCCAATATTAACATGGATTTCATTTGTCAATTTCCTAGAGAAAAGATGTGGTACCAGGACAAATCACATCTTGCTATAGAGATTCGGTTTATGGCCTGAAAAATGGTATGCTCATGAGATTGCATTTTCCCTTAATACAGAGTTATGAACCCTTCTGTGTAAAGTTTTCACATCATGTTGCCATGCTCAAGGGGTAATAAAAATGTGTTGCTTATAATAATAGGCATAGGTTCTTGCTGGAAGCTTTTAGCTTGTTTTTACTCCACTCCAAGACTAATCAAGAATCTCTTCTCCTCGAGTTCAGTGTGTTGGAGCTTTATTGACCTTCACATTACTAAAGGCCGACATAGTCATGGAGGTGATTCACTTCCTTTCAAGTGCTTTATCTGTACTCATTTAAATGTTCATTGATTGCCAAGGAATTAGATGGAAATTAGAGCTTATGGCTAAAAACCATGAATGATTCTTGTGAAAATTATTACACTTCCATGCATGTTTCCACTACTTGGTGTTACTCTAGGATGTGAACATGTATCCAGTGGCTGACACACAACTTGGAACCAATGAAAGTGCCAGGTTTAGCATGTCAGTCATGGGCTTCCAAGGTTTATGTTTTCTATTCTGACCCCTACAAGGGCCAGTGTAGCAAAATTTTAGCAAGAGTTGTAATCTATGAGCACAACTACTCTTGACAACACAGGATTGTTGACAATATTGGTGTAAGTCTTACATGGGAGGATCTTAGATTGTTAATCTCCACAATGTCCCACCCTACATTTCCCTGACTTAGGACCTTTTGGAGTCCTTTTCTAACATTTGCTATAAGATATGGACAGAGGATCAGGTGTCTGTTACCTGGGTGAGGATAATTTGGAGCAAGTTGTAGATTTCAGTGAATCAGTTTCACTAGGGATCACTCTCTGCCTGTACATACTTCAGTTTCTGGTGGCCGTGGTACCACATGAGATTTACTACAGTTTCTTTCTAGGTTTGAAGTAATTGGTAGTCTGCATTCAATGTATCATTCCTTTAGAGGTTTGTCAGGAGTGTGTATGAATATTATGCACATGGGACACCTGGTCTTCTTCAGGTAGATTTGACCTCTCCTCTGTATCCCCATTGTTGTTTCTTTGCTAGATGATAATTTATCCAGGTGCCATTTCATTTAATTCTTTTTCATTTAAATCAATGGTCCTGTTTTACTCCACTCAGAATGGATAACAGTTATTTTTTAACATGTGATATAGAATGTGAACACATGTCCTACAGGACATCTCTTGTTTGAAAACATCAGATTTGCTATTCTATGAATGTTCATGAGTGGTTCCCCAGAGCTACTCACCCTGTCAACACAGTTGCTTTCAGTTTCTGCTAAACTTGCCCATTATGGGCATTAATTCTTTTTTCTCTTTTTTTTTTCTTTTTTATCTTCCTTAGATTAATCTCATGTAGCAGGGCAAATTATAGATGCATTTAGTTTCTGGCCCAATGGAAATGTGTGCCCATTAGACTGATTGTCTTTCTTTAATACTATATTATGAGCTCTCACGTATGTATCCATAGCCTGATGTCTTTCTTGAGGGATAATGAAGATGCCTTGCTCAGAATAATATAGAAATGTTTCTTCCAGAAGTTTTCAGATTTTCACTCCACTTTCTGCTCAGTCAAGACTGCCTTATATTTCAGTTCAACACGTTAGTACTTCATTGGTTCTACACATTGTAAAAGGCTGACACAGGTATGGAGGTGATTAATTTCTTTTAAAAGTGTTCATTTCTATTCATTAAAATTTTCATTGCATGATAGAGTTTAGGGGATGTGGTCTAAAACCATTGGAAGAGTCTTACTGAGAATTATTTCTCACTTAGTACATGTTGTTTCATTATCCTGTTGTGCTGGTAGGATATGAACATAAACCTATTCAATGGTATACTATTTTATGAAAGTGATGTGGCTGGCATAGCATGTCAGCCATGTTTCCCAGATTTATTTGTACTCTGTTAACTTTTAATAAGACCAGTGTAGCAATATTCCAGTAAGTATCATTGTGTGTAAACTCATTACCCACTGGATGACATAGGTTTGATGACAGTGATAGTACCAGTGTTATATTACAGGCTATTTCTTAACCATAGATTAACTCACCCTGGATTTAGCCCATTCAGGGCTGCTTTTATTCATTGTTTAGCATGTGCTGTAGGATATTAAGATGAAGCCAGGCAGATATTTCCTGGTGTTGATAACATAGAGCCAGTTTTAGAAAGAAGTAGAATGGTTTTCCTCATAATGACTCCTCATGTTCACCTGCTTCATTTTGTGGTGAACTTTGCAACCCACATTCTTGTTACAATTCCTGGTCAGAAATAATTGCTGGTTTATTCTCAATGTGCTTCTGCTTCAGGGGTTTCTCAAGTGCCTAAAGTATATTTTGCACACGAAACTCCTACTCTTCTACTCAAGGTATTTAATGACCTCTCCTCTAGGTTCTTATGTCCCAACCCTTTATCGAACAACACTGAATGAATTGCTGGGCTTAGAAGCCATTAGATTTGTTTCCACTTGAATTACTTGCATGCATTTACCCTCCTCAAGGCCACATGCCACATGTGATGTAAAATTACTTACACGCCCAGCAGAATATCTTCTGTGTAAGGAAAAGAAAAATGCCATTCTATAAAGGCCAGGCAATAGCTTCCTGAAAACCATTTGCCAGTTTTTGACCGCATCAGTTTCTGCTTGGCTTTGTACCAAACTTCTCTTATTACAGTTACCTTCTAAGTTTGGAGTAATGGCTTGTTTTTAAGTCAGTTGGTTGGCATTTCAGGGGTTTCTCATATACCTGAAAGAGTATTATATGCTCATGAAACTCCTACTTTTCTCTTTTTGGAGCTTGATGTCCTCTTCTCTAGGTCCCATTGCAAGTTATTAACAAGAATGACAATTAAGTTGTTGGGTTTAAAATCCATTAGCTTTGGTTCAACTTAAGGGCTTGCCCTGTATTCACTGCTTACAAGCCTTTGCATTCGTTATGCAGGATCTGTTGTTGAATGTGAACACTGACCCTACAGGATATCCTCTGAGTAAAGAAAATGAGGTTGCCATTCTATGAATGCTGGGCATTGGTTTTCCCAGAACCCCTAGCCTTGTTTTACCCACCTTCACTTCTTGCTGAACTTGTCAGTAATAGGCATAGACTTTATTTTTTTCAGCAGCCAGGCATGAAAACTTAGTTCATCATGTCTAGTTATAAATATTTTACAGGTTGGTTTCCAGTCTCAAAAGTTCCTGTGCCCTTGAGCCAATTTCTGTACTTCTAATACTGTGGGATGAATTCTCTCTATATTCTCACAACATAGTGCATACCGCAAAGACAATGTAGGTGCAACATGTAGAATAATACAATAGGTTTCTGCCAGAAGATTTCACCATGTATTCACACAACTCTTCAGGCTAGACAAGATTATCTTGTCTGTTATTTAATGTATAGGTTGTCCAGTTGTTCCTGATATTACTGAAAGTATGTCACAGTTAAAGTAGTCATAGAAATGATTCCCTTTCTCTCAAAGTATTTCATTTAAACTCGTTTTACATTTTTATTGTCACCTGCATGATGGAAATTGTGGAGTCTGGTGAAATTCATTGGATGATATTTAACTGAGAATTAGTTCCTTTTTATTTACCCACTCAGAGATGGTTATTTATTCATGCAGTTGTTCACTAGGATAGAAACAACAAGCAAAATTGATGCCTCACATCATGATAATAATTGGCTAGGTTTAACATGTTGGTCGTTGGTCTCCAAGTTTTTTTTTTCTATGTTGTGCCTATTTAGGCTTGTAGGAAATTCCCAGCAAGTGTTGTAGCCTGTTAACAAAACTGTCACTAATGATATGGGCTTGCAGACAGTGATGGCTCCAGTCTTGCAGTAGAGGGTATTTGGTTAACTTGATTAAACATACCCTGTGTTTACTTTGCTCAGAGTGGCTTGGAGTCAGTGTCTAACGTGCGGTAAGATAGGAACAGCAAACCAAGTACATGTTCCTTAGGTGAAGATATGAAACAATTGTAGAATATAGCAGATTGGTTTTCCTCAAAAATCACTCATTTTGTTCACCATCATTAGTGTGTGGGGGACTTGGCACCATATGTGTGGGAATGCAGTTGCTTTCAAGTTGAAAATAATTGGTGGTCTGTTGTCAATGTACTGCTTCTTCAGGATGCTCATGAGACTCATAGTCTTATTCTCAAGGGACTTGATGACCTCTCCTCTGTGCCTTCATTGCCTGCTCCTTTGTTATATGGCACTAAATTTAGCCAGGATAGAATAGATTGGATGCATTTCTATCAGGATGACTTGCCCTGTATTCACTCCACTCAGGGCCCTTTGCAGTCATTATATAACATGTGACACAGGATATATGCATACACCCAGCAGGATATTTTCTGTGTAAGAAAAGTAAAGGCACTTTTCTGTGTAGGCCTAGTAATGGTTTACCCAGAACTGCTCAGCCTCAGTTGACCACCTTCATTTTCTGAGAGCGTGGCCATAATCAGTAAGAATGGGTAGTAAATCTCATTGTAGTGCCATTTTTGTTGTTCCTCATGAGTTAGAATATTATGCCCATGGATCTGAATCTTTTTTGTTCAGATGTCTGACATCTGTCTAGTTAAAATGCCAGTGAATGTAACCTGGCTTGACATTTTTTTAATCTATTGCATTAATTTTCTCAAGTATCACTTTCTAAGTTCACATTGTACAGAAGTTGCTGAATAATGCTAAAGTTGTCTCTATACCAACCTCGGAAGAATGGGCAGTCTACCAGTTCAGTGTGGTACAGATTCAGGTATTCCTGTGTGGTCCAAAGGAGTGTCAAGACCCTGGGGCTAAAATCCTCCTGTTCAAAATGTATTATACTATTTCCTTTAACTATATTCTTTACCTGCCCAACTTGATGGCAGTGAGTTGCATGCATTAAAGGGCATTGGATTTGTCATCCCCATAGTCACTTGCCTTTTGGTAAAGTCATTCAGCATTGGCTGGACTATGACCACAACCTACCTGAGATAATGGACCTCCCCATTGTTGAGAAGAATAACCAGTGTATCATTTAAATATAGTGATACCTCACATTTTCCTTACATTCTAAGGGAATGCCAGTCTTCTCATCCCTTGGGAATGCCTTTCTTCTCAAGCACTCTGTGACTTTTCCTATAATGTCCTGCTGAGTGGTTCCCCAGGTTGATGACAGTGAAGGTGCCTGACTGGGAAATCATTAATTGGGTATCACAAGCATCACATTCACTCTTATCCCCTACAACATGTGCTAGACTATCACCACCATCAAACATTTTTCATGTACATCTCCAGCCTTAAAAAAAATGGCTAATGCTTCATGACCTCGTTGTAAGTCCCTGATGCATGCCATTGGGCTTGATGGCAGTTAAGGTGGCTGGCTTAGAATTGCCTGGATTACTATCCTTAGAATTATTCATCGTATGTTCACTCCTCTCAAGGGTAGTTGTAGCTCTTTTCAGATAAGTGCTACAGGCTGGGAACGTATGCCCCACTGAATACAAAATTGCTTGATGTCAAGAAAGGTGCCAGTCTTAGAATACTGAAACTTCTATTTTCCCAAAATTAAGGGAGTCATAGAAATAAAGGTTTTGCCAGTGTCTTCTAGGTCATCAGTGAATCCTTCAGCAGAAATTGTGCCCAACTACCTCACCTTCAGTTGCAGGTAGCAGTAGTTGTGCAGTTTTAATTTTCAACCCAATCTGCTTTTATTTCTGAGAATTTTGTGACCTGTAATGTTAGAGAAACCTAATGTAAACAAAAAGAGAAAGTGTATGTGTTTGTAGGACCATCATAATAGAAAATGCAGTGATCAAAAGAAATATCCAATAAAAAGTTCCTATGCAATAGAAGTGTTTTTAACCATAAAATAAATCAAAATATACTGGTTTGTTTAATATATTTATTGAAAAACCCCTATTGCCATTGTTCTGTATTAGATGGACTTTCAGAGAGACAGTGATATTTGGAACTGAACTATCAATTCATTTAAATTTAGAAAAGTTTCAGAAATTATTTATAATGAAGAGATATGTCTGTGAGAAATAATATGCTTGGACTGAAAGAACTGTTATTAGTTCACTGTTGTCATATCTATATAGCTTCACTGAAAGGTAGAGGTTAGTAGGACATCAATGTTAGCTTCTTCTCATTTTCCCAGATCATTTCACATTATCATAAAAATTAATATTTTTCAGTCTCCCTACATTGCACTTTATAGTTTTGAGTTTATTATTAAGTCAGAGTTATGTAAGACTGAATGAAAAATTCCCTTTTACTGACTCAGAAGAGTCCCAAGTCTTCTCCCCGCTAGCCTTACTGAAATATAATTGACATATAGCACTGTGCAAGTGTAAGGTATACAATGTGCTAAATCTCTTTAAAAAGAGGACCACTTCTCATTTCTCAGCACCTTGAGAACAGTGTCAGGGGGAGACTGACAATGAAGTATAAAGGCAGAGTAGACAAGAGCTCTTGATTACCACCTCCACTTCTCTTCCTAACAGGACTCTTGGAAAGTGTGGTAAAGAGTGAGAATGGAGGTCCCCAGTGCCTTGAGATCAATAAAACTACAGACTCTAAGCTCTAGGAGGTTAGGCAGTACATATGCCTTTCTAAGTGATATATCTTCCTCACTGACCCCATTGCCAGATACACAGTAGATTCTATCAATCAGCCAGTTGGGTATGTTCATACCAATTGCTCTGAGACCTGAAATAAACTACATATCAATGATGTGGAATGAATTGTTTTAAGACCATGCCTACAAAGACCATAGTGTAATACCTAGTACATTAAATCATTCAACTAAAATAAAAGGAATATAATAATAATTGACTATATTAAAATGCAAATGTACAATGAATATATATTTGCAGTTTCTTAATATAAATTGTAATTTTAGATTCAAAATAGTGACCTCATTACTTTATTAGGCTCATTATCACAAGGACATTTGAAAGCCTGTTACCATATGATTTAATTTGCTGTCATTAAGATGTTTTCATTTTCATACTACTGAAGATGGAAATTTGATTTTTCTTTAATGCCAGAAGAAAGAAAAAAAATAACATTTATTGGAAGTTTTTAAATGCTCTATGGAATTGGGGCTTATTTCAAACTCGTTTTAATTAAAATGTATTTTGTTTATTCTAATAGTTTTAGTAATTCAGTATTCCTTGTAGTGTAATGTATGTAAAAAATAAACAAACATTTTGGTAATACAGTATACACGTTATAGGCAATTAGTGCTTTTGATATTTTAGACATTGCTTTGCAGTCGAGCCCTTAAATCTGGTTCCTGTTCGGGTCTTTGTGGGATTAACAAATTGCAAAAGCTTTTTTACCTCCAACTCAAACCTGATTTGTAGCCAATACATGTAATAAATTGGACTGTACATCATCGTTTTAGCTTTGATCATTGCCTTCTTTATTAGTATGTTTCAACGTTGTTGTATTTGTACTTAATTTTGAGGCATTTTATAAGCATCATTTATAAATATAATATGATATGGTGTGTATATGTATTATCTTAAATTCATAAAAATAAGCCTTGTTAAGTTGTTAAATATTAGGTGTGCCTACAGATGAGGAGGTAGTTTATAGGAGGACTACTGGAAGAAGATGAATGACTGCTCTAAACACCCATTGAGGGTTTTCATTGTTATTTCCAACCTTCTTTTACACTTGTATTCCCCTACAAGAGCATTTTCATAAAACTAAGGGAGATAAAGGAAGCTAGACCAAGATTATTTCTCCCATGCTTACTGTGCTAGTGTATTCTAAATAATAAACAAATATGACATTTGTAGGATCATTAGCTGACAATCTGTTGAATGGAACCAGTACTCAAATATATGCCTTTAGAGCAAAGTTTGGCAGATTTTTTTCTGCAAAGGAGTAGATAAGAATAATTTACACTTTGAGGACCATCTGGTCTTTGTCTCAACTATTGACTGTTGTGGTAGCCTAAAAGCAGCCATAGATCATATGTAAACAATGACCCTAGATAGGTTTCAAAAAACAAAAAAGATTCTTTTATTTACAAAACAGGCTGTGGGTCTGATTTTGTCTTTGGGCTAACAACCTGCTATTTTAGAGGGTAGATTTTCATGCCCATATTTCCCAAGGCAAATTCCGATGGCATAAAATCAAGACACAATTTTATATAATTATTTCCAAGTGATTCAGTGATGTATGAAAATTAAATGTTTGTAACTAAAACTTGACAGTCAGATAGAAACTAGGTTACCTGTGTGTTAAATAATAAATTAATTGAACAGAGGACATAATGAGTTATTAAGAAATAGTTGAGGTTCAGTTGGGCAAAAAGCCTATATTTAATATCTTTATGAAAGTATGGATAATCCAAATATTTTAGATACATTTAAATTTTTTTCTAAAGTATTATTGGCATACAATATTATTATAGGTACATTTTTATAAGGTGATTGAGTATTCTGTTATACTGAATTCATTCATATGTGCCCTAAGTTGATTCATGTCAACTAAAACATTGGACTCAACTTCTAATGCACATCTGAATTTTCTGGGGAGTTTTAAGAATCACAAATGAAACATTTCCATTTATGATCATGACAGAAAAAGTGATAATAAAATTGTGCCCCCTGCTATGAACAGCTAAAAAAGGAAAGAACATGTGAAACAACTCTTTTCAGACTTGAACTGTCAATGCAGGACCCCTGAGAGTAGGAAAAGTAAAGATGAGCCCTATAATAGCCCCAGATTTTAACCTGGATGAACAAACATTGCCAGACTCTGGCAGAAGGAAGGTGATCCCAAACTGAGCACAGAATTTCCAGGCTTAGGAGACAGAGACAAAAGTTTGGAAGGCTGATTTGGCTGCAATTTGAGAGGCAGAGTACCAAGGCAGAGAGGTTATGCATTGGATCAGGGTACTCTTGAATGTTTAGCTGAATAGGTGTCATATGCATACGGTGATACTTCATGAGATCAGGCAAAGAACAGCTATCAGAGAGGTAGAAACTGAAAAATTCTCAAATAAGTTCACATGGGGCCAGAACCTAACCAAAGTAGAGTAGCCTTATTGATCACTTGCGGATTCAGTAGAGACCTCGGAAAGGCTACATTGTAGAAGGGAGGTTATGCCATTCCTAGAATAATACCCTAGACCCTCCTAACAAGGCTTAGAAAAATTTCTCAGTAAGAAAATGCTGATATTCAAGTACATAAATATCCAAAATGAGTTTCATTTTCAAGGAAAACAACAAAACATAGATGACATTAACATCTGTAATGTCCAGGGCCCAACCAACAATTACTAAAAATACACGTAGCAGCATAATATGACTTATGACTAGGAAAAAATCAGTTAAAATGACCCCGAATTGACAGAGATGATAAAATTAACAAAGAATTTAAACAATTATTATAAATATGATTAAGAAAATAAAAGAAACATGAATATGATGAAGAGAGAAAAGAAACTCATAAACCTGGAAATTATGCTGTGACTGCATTCATCCTCTCTCTCCTTAGCCCACTTGTCCTTGACTTGTCAGTAATAGGGAAATAGTTATAGCTAATACTCTGCTGCTAATTTCGCCTCATTTGGCATGTTTAAATGAAACATTCTTTATACTGTATATTTATATTCACACCTACTGGAGATTATTCTACCCTATAAAGCTCATATCTTATACAATTAACTGCTGAGATTATTTAAAAGAACTGAATTTTGACTATTAAACACATTTCTTAAATCAAGTGCGATATGTATTTGTTAAAATTCCAATGAAACAAAATCATCAAATATCAGAGTTAATTTTTTAAAGTATATAGCTGCCCTACATACTTGAAAGTTAAAGCTGAGTCTGATTAGAGGATATTTCTCCTTAATTCACTTTCATATTCTCTTTCAGAAAGATTTGTGTACCTATTCTAAATTTGAGAAGGATAATTTACTATATTTTCTCAAGCCATTTCTGGATGTTCCAAAGATAGATCAGTAACCATCATATGTACCCGTAATTAATGCCAGAGTCGAGTCAGCATACAGAAAGTGTGGCCTTTGGATGGCAACTCTTGGCTGAATTCCTAATGTTCTGTTTCAATTTCTGATGAGGTGATGAAGTGGAAAGCTTGTACGATGTAATTTTGCCATATGTTTCTTTTGGGATTTTTGAAAGAGGATCAATGGCTAAAAATCACCAGATGAAACATTTTAGCTTTTCAGAGACTAGAATCAGGAAGGTCAAAGCTAATGTTTTTTTTTTTTTTTTGAAATTCTACCTGAAATTTCTGAATCAATTCCAAATAAACCTAAGTACAGTGGTATAGTAATACTTATTAGGACTACAGCAATGTGATACAAAATACGTGAAATATGGTATAATTTATACCTATTCTACACATTCATTATTAGAAACACATACACTCTTAATTTGTTTCCCAAAGATCAGGAAATGTCAGTACTTTAAAATGTAAATGTTTCCGTCTAAACAAGTCCAAAGTATAATGAGACTCAATTTATGGATCTAACATTTTCAATAATTACCTTTTAATAATCTCTGCAGTTATCCTAATGCATGACAAACAAATTCATTTTGATGATGATCAGTGGTTAGAATTCGCTTAATATTTAGTTTTTATCATGTTTGCATAAAATGAGCATTAACTCGAATGAAAACCATTTTCTAAATGTTTGAAATTGGTTGGTTTGGCTTCAAACATCATTTTAATAAAGACAATAACATACACACACATATGTATTTTTTTAAGAAAAAAATTATAAGAATATTTTGATGAGCCACCCAGATGATCAAACACTATATTTTGTAAGGCATGGGAACATTTTTAAAGGCATTCTACTTACCCAGCCAGGATAAAGAAAAATGGCAGATTATTCCAAAGGAATTGCTTAAAAAAAAGAAATTAGGACCACATTGAAGTCCCCTGAATCTTTTTGTTTGCCCTTTTATATTTCTGACAGGAGTAATGTTTTTCATCTATAAGTTATGTCTGTACCTTTTGATTTTTCCATTGAAATAATTTTTTTCTTCTAGAATAATTAGAAGCCACTATGTTCTATCTCCCATCCCCACCCTATCAAGAATGTAAGTAAATTAATATTTAGTCCAGCTCAACTAGAAAATATGTATGTGTGTGTGTGTGTGTGTGTGTGTATTACTCATGTTATATTAGCTATGTCTTTTTCAGAAAAGAAAATATTTACCGTCAAAGTTTCCAAGATTTTAATGGAACCTTGTTTATTATTATTATAATAGTATGATCTTTTTCAGATTTGTGTCTCCATTAACTATTTTTAAAATAATTTTCAGGGCAGAATGTAGTTTTTATTATCACTTACAAAATATTTTGCACAATGTGATCTGGCTTATTTTTCTCAACATTGAGTATGAAGACTTCCAAACAGATAGAAAATTTGAAATACTTGCATAGTAAATATCCAGAGAGCTGCCACTTCAATTCTACAATTTCTGACATCTTCATATGTTTGCTTTATATTATATCATATATCCCATATACCTATCCCTGTATTCATTTGTCAATCAATTCATCTTACTCTGATGCATTTTGCCTCTAAACACATCAACATACATATCTTTATCTAAAGTTCAATAATCATTTTTAGACCTTATATTCTTAGAGTTAAAGTTCACATACAGTGAATTCAACAAATCTTCATTTACTGTGCCATGAGTTTTGACAAAAGCATACGCTGTGTAACCCCTCAAGATTTGAAACATGCAAATCTCTATCAAGATATGAAATATTTCCTTCACTACAGAGAATTCCTACATGTCCCTCTGAAGTCAGTTCCTTAGAAGTGACCCCCGTTCTAGTTTTCCTCACAATTTAGTTTGGTTTTGGACTTAGCCTAATATATGTACTTCCAGTTTCTCTACATCTCAGTAGTCTATTGTTCACACTATGCTGGTACATAATACCACTTCTACAGTGAAAATCAAATAAATAAGCAAACAAAATAATATAAACTAAAAATAATTGACCCCTCCTCCCATTAAACAATGGGAGCATCATGACATTTAGCATTCTTTCTGACATTACTTAAGACATTCCCTATAATTCCAATCAATTCTGTAATCACACCAAACTACCTCTTATTCCTTGAATAAACCATAAATATGGTACTATTATCTTGGGTCATACACAAGCATTTAATAAATTTAATAGTTATGACTTTGGCTATCTAATCACCCATGACACATAGTAAATTTAAATACAGCTAAATGATAAATTTGAATCAGAAGTCCTGCATAATAGATGTGTGGAAGCAAGTCCAGCAGTAAGTGAATGAGCATATCTAGCCCCATGCATCTGCCTCTCAGTGTAATGACATTTGTTTGAAATCAAATATACATTCACTCTCACCAAGATTTTGAAGGGATCACTTAACTATTTCACTATGTTTTAAAGGGGCAATTGTAAGCTAGAAGGCAACACAACTTACAAGATTCCCAGCCTTAGGATTTATTTCTCAGATATATAAATGTTGTTATTTCTTGTGCTTTAAGAAATAGAAAAATAAATTTTTATTCTTATTCTAAATAAATTAGTTTCTATCATAGCCTTTTATGCCTTTTCTTAATTACCTATTTACATGCTAATTCTTCCTTATAAATTAAAGATTAGAAAGCATCCCACATACTTGAAATGCTGTAGATTGCTTCTTTTTAGAATATATAATTGAGCTATTTCTTTCTAAGCAAGATAAAAAAGTATATTTTTTAGAGACCATGATGAATTGGTTACATATAGAAACTAATGTCAATCCAATATCTTAAAAATGTATCATAAGATGTAAAGTATAGCACAGGGAATATAGTCAATAATATTATAATAACTATGTATGGTGCCAGGTGGGTACTAGACTTACCAGGGGATCATTTTATAAATTAGATAAGTATCTAACCATTATGCCATATACCTGAAACTAATATAAAATAATATTGAATGTCAAATGTAATTGAAGAATTTAAAAAAGAAGAGAATTAAATTACAAAAAGAAAAAATGTATCACATATACATAATTATTCATTTTTATTTCATCCATTTTGAATATGTTTCCCCTTTGTACTACTTCATGCACTACATTCACACAAATTCAAGAACAAAATAGCAAAGGATACATTATTTTTCTCATACTAACAATTTCAGTTAATTGTATTTAAGAAATCAAGAAAAGTTTGGAAACAAGTCTTCAAATATCTTTCTTATCTCTTAGAAAATTCCTTTTATGTGACTGACAATAAAACTGCTTAGTTTTGAGATATTTGTGTAGGAGTTGACAAATGTACAACACATAAGTGAGACTCATCATAAAATATACACTAGTTTGTAAAATCCTGTCAATACTATTTGATAGATAAGCCCCAAAGCAAGCTAAACCATTACAGAAATATTATTTTTAAAAAAACTATCAAAATAGTTCTTCAGTTGAGCAATATGTGATACCATATTGTCCACAGACAGTGTTTACATTAAATCAGTAAGGACAAGTTAGAATCTAAAAGGCTCAACACAAGAGTTTATGTCTAAGTTATGCCTGAGTCAAATGCATTTTAGCAGAAGATCTGCACATCATAGTCATTCAGGGACACAGGCTGATGGCAGATCCAAACTGAAATGTTTTTGTGATCTCTGAAAGAGAGGTGTGGGAAATCTTGCAGAATTTTGCAGAGGTTCCACTTAGAGTATAGATACATCTCTTCCCTTGATTTTTGCTTGGCTAAAGCAAGTCACATGGCCACACTCAACTTGAAAGGGTAAATGGAAGTGCCAGCATACCATGTGCCTGAAAAGAGAGGAAGAGCAGAATGTAAACAGCCACTGTGATCACTTCAGTATTTTTAGCAGTTGATGGTAAATAGTTTTTTTTGTTTTGTTTTGTTTTGTTTTTTGTGAAAGCCTGGGTTTTTGGAATTTTTTTCTTTTGCATTTCTTAGAACTTTTCATTACTGCCGAGAGTAACGGTGTACTTAGGTGTGCTTGTGAGTAGTTGGGAATTCTGTAACTCTTTTATTATAGCAAATAGCTTCCATCATTCACAATATCTTAGCTTTCCATATACTTACTAACTGAATGAGGATTGCTGATGTGTAATGGTCTGTTAGATTACTTGAACAATAATGAATTGGCCAGGTCATTGTGCCTCACAAACTATGGGCTCTTCATATCTTGTTGTGCCTCTTCCAACACCATAAAATACAAGATGGATCTTGACACCTTCTTAAGCTTAAACTGCCCCCTGTGCCCGCCTCTGTGTGTATCCATTTGGGGAAAATGGAAATCCATACTGATAATGTCCAATGAAGGTTTGAAGGTTTCAGGAAAATAAAATGGCCCAGTGAGGTCTGAAGTTAAAAGTTAGAAAGGTCAAATAGTGTTAGGCTTGAAGGGCATTCTAGTATAATAGGAGCAGGAACCAGCATGTCTTATGCCAGAGCACCACAGCAATTCAGTATGATGAAGGGAGGGCTGCTAGAGACAACTAGTTCATGGTGTGTCTTACACGTTATGCCAAGAACTTTGGATATTATTCAGTAAATGCAATTACAATAAGAGGAACATGTTTTAGCATGCTTTGTGTATATGGTTGGATATGGCCATTAGATAGGTGGCTATTTCAGTTGTAACCATGGGGATAGCTTGTTGTTGGATAAAGAAATTTCAATATGATCAGCATATAAATGGTGAGGAATAGTGGAGATTGGAAAATTTACCCCAAGGAAAACTGTATGGAGGGAGAAACATGGTGAGTAAATGATGAAACCAGAGAGAGATTCTTGAATATATTATTATTTTCTGTTTGTACCAGTCATAGGGAAAATTAGCTTACTCTCTGCTGCAGAATCTACTGACTACAATTCTGAAAATTACTGGCAAGGAGAAGTACAGTTTGCTAAAAAAGCCATAATTGTGGGGATGAGAACAGAGGGTGAGCTACTCAAGCTTGCAAAAAAAAAAAAAAAGGAAAAAGAAGAAACAATAGCTAACAGCTTGTTTATAGTGCTGACGATGTGCCAGGTACTGTTTTAAATTTTATATATACTATATGTATCTTCACTTAGTTGTCAGAAAAAAATAGAAACAGAGATAGGTTAAGTAACTTGTCAATCTAGTAAGAGTTAAAACAGGGATCTGAGTGGTGAACACAAAATGTAATATACACATGACACATTATTGAATTGTACACTTGTAACTTATATAATTTTATTAATCAATGCCACCCCAATAAATTTAATACAAAAATAAAAGAGGGATTTTTTTTTAAGAGTAGATTTTTTTAACCCAGATTGTCTGGCTCCATAATCTCTACTCTCAACTATCTCTGCCACTCTCTGCTTAAAAACTAATTTCATAGTTATCAAAATTTAGCTCATGAGATCATGGTGATATTTAAAACCTTATAATTTCAGCTCTAGTCTTCCTAGCCTAGTATTAGAAGCATCTTATATACTACATTTCCTTTCTTGAAATTGTACATAGTAGGTTCTGACTTTTAATAATTGCTATAGTGATATTAACCATAACAAATGAAATGTTAAATATTTCTATTTATTAACTATAATTTATTGAGAAAGCAGAAGTTATCTAAACTATTTTTAAAATGAAAAATTTGTAAAAGAAGTAGAAATGTTAAGAGAATTTAGGGTAAAGACATCCTGTGATAAAGATAGCCAATTTTTCTTTCTGACATCAGTTTCTTTGTCTGTAAAGTGGTGCCTACATTATAGAATAGTTTGGGTGTCAAAGTTGGTGTTCATAGATCATCTAATATAATATTTGCAAATGAAATTCTTAATATTTTATATACTTCATTTAAAAATATACATGAAAGTACGACTCAAATGAAAGTTAAATTCCAAACATAATGACTGCTATAAGGAAGAGAAACATTATTGTCTGGCTATTACTAGAACATTAAATTGTCTTACCTTCATTCACTTCAAAAAATCTAATTTCATGTAAAATTTAAAACTTAGAATAATGATATCTTAATGTCAGGTTTAGAGTACTTCAAACTTTTTAGTTTGAGTATTCTAAAATTATACACCTAATTTGCACCGCCTCAAAGTATACTTATAAACCTCTTTCCTCCATCCAAGTTTGTGAGGTAGAGCTAATATGACTTTAAATAACATTTTAGTCATAGGTAAAGAGAAAATAAATTTTTCAAAAAATCCCATTAAGATAAGGAAAGAATAAAATCACTGAAATAAAAATCTGTTCACATAACAGTCTGCTATCATGTATAATTAAAAACTCATTCGGGCTTTAGAAGTCTAGGAAAATATTCCCATTCAGACATAAGCTGATTATAAAGAATTGGGGAAGATGAAATAGAGGGCTTTATTTTTTCTAATCACGTATAACGTCTGTATATGCATGTTAACACTTTTGATTTGCATTAGTATTGAAATATTAATATAAATCAACTGAGGAAACGTTTACTGAACATCTGCTTTCTGTGTGGCACTGTGTCAGGTTCTGAAGTTATAAAGGAGAAAAATGGTCCTTACCAGCAGGCAAATTACAACCTAGTTGGGGGGCAGGGCAGCCAGTCAGAAAATCAGTACCTTGTGTGTGTGTGTGTGTGTGTGTGTGTGTGTGTGTGTGTGTGTATTTTAAGTTTCTCTCTGCCACACACACACAAGAATAAATATAGACTTTTTGTTGGGTGCCAATGGGAAACTATTTAAACAAAACTACTTGTTCTGGACCTTAAAAGAGAATTGAGAATTGCTTACCTAACTTGTTAGAATGAGATCATGACATGCAATAGCTGTTGGTGGCTAAGAAGATGGTAAGAAAGTAATTAAAAAGAATTAATGAAAAACAGTCTCACAAATATAGAGGGCAATATGGTGACAGCCAGAGGGGACAGCGATTGGGGGGGGCTAGGAGAAAGGGGTGAAGGGTTAAAGAAGTACAGATTATTAGTTGATAGATGGTCACAGGGATGGGGAGCACGGCAGAGGGAATGCAGTTAGCAGTAATGTAGTAGCTAGGTGGAAGGCCTAGGAAAGAAAGAGCAATCATGGGGACCATTTTATAAACTATATAAATGCCTAACCAGTGTATTGTATACTTGAAACTAATAAAATAAAATTCAGAATTTTTTCTAGAATATAGAATTTTGAGAGTATGTATCCCAGGGCTTTAGGTATTGTAGCTGCTAGAGACAACTGTTATGAGTTATTTCTTTATTTGCTGTACATTCTATAATAGACAACTATTATAGGCCAAATCTTAACCATATCATTCTCCTGCTCCTCCTCCCTCCTTTTTCTCCTCCTTCTCCCCTCTCCCCCACCCCTCCTCCTCCTCTTTTTCTTCTCCCCACTCCTCCTTCTCCCTCTTTCTTTTTTTCTTCCAAGAATTATATATCATAGTTACCTAGAACTCCAACTCATGTTTTCATACCCCCAAACCTACTCCTTGGAGATGGCTTGTATTAAGACACATTTTCTTGATCAGTGATTATAGAATCATAGGATATCATTCTGAAAACATAGTTACTTGATAATTTCTTATCCAAAATCTGAGATAGCTGTTTGGAAGAACTAGGTTGAACTAAATAGATCAATTAGTAGTCTCATCAGATTAAGAAGATACTATCATCAGAATAATCTAGAAGGAAAAGCACTGTCCTAAGCACTTCAAATATATTGTTTAATTTAGCATGCAAAAAAAGACATAAAACATACACATTTTCATACTACATCAAAGATGTTGCTTTTGAAATATAGACATTTATTATATCATCTTTATGAATAAATAACTGGAAAATATCAAAACTATATGGCTTGAGAAGCTGAGTTTTTCCAAATGTGGTCATTGAGTGTAAACCAATTGTGTTGATTTCATTGGAATATCCAAATGTAAGCATCTGAATGTGAGTATGTTAACAAGAATCATCTTTCTACTTAAAATAGCTCAGTATTATAAAGTTGTACACCTAAAACTTATATAATGTAATTAACCAGCCTTACCTCAATACATTTAATTTGAAATAGAATGTACAGCAAATAAAGAAATACACTTAAAACAAATAAATAAACAAAATAGCCAAAATATTAATTTACAACATTACATATGTTCTAATACAAAACTGTTATTTCCAGTCTATTCCATTTAAGCCACTGAACTGACTTTACCATTTTCAAATTGTCTTCATTCTTTAAACTGTGACAAATGTCTGTCATCTTTTAGCTTTCTTATTGATATGCCACAGTATAGTGTGCATTGCAGGAGTTGGAACTCCAAAAATTACATTTTCCAAACCCATTTGCTAATTGTTAGGTAATAATTCTTTCTGAGTCTCTCATGTTCCTACATGTTATGCAAATGGGCATTAACTGACCCATTTTACTGATTTTCTTTTCAAGGATATTTATATATCAAAAAGCCATGAAAGATAAAGGCCAAAGCTGTTATAAGAGGAATATGCATCCTTGTAAAAAATAACAAAAATAATAGAGAAATTTTAATTAGTGAAATTATTAAGTAAAATGTAATAATATACATCTTCAACAGTATTTTAATAGAGATTTCAACTAGCTATTGTATTCTAGCTAAATTAAACTTCCTTTGTTCTTTTATATTACAATCTTACATATCTGCTTTTATGCATGTTGTTCAAAGTTTAATTTGGCAAAGCTGCATTTTATTTAGCAGTAAAACTGAAGCAAAAAGAATATAGAGTAAGAAGCATAGACCTGGATTGCATTCTGCCCTTTTTTACATTCTAATCAAATGTCTAATCAAAATTACCCAAATATATTTAATGTCTACTTTCCCATAAAATTGATTACTTTACCTCCCATCATTGTGGTACAGATTAAATGAAAAAAATAAAGTGACATACTTTTCTTATTATACATTTATCTATAAAAATAATCACTTATTTATGTATATTTTTTATCATAAAAGGATTTGATGTCACTTCAATCTTAGCAGATTGAACTGATTCAAATCCTTTTTGACCCATATCTACCTCCACCACTAACAGTTACCAGTACATAGAAATGTTGAATGGAATATATTCAGAAAAATTTAAATATTTTAACATTTTAAGCCAATATCAAAACTTTAAAGAAAGATCTACTCCCAAAGTATCAGCAAAGAGTAAGGAACAAAAGTAGAATAATAATAGAGTGATCTTATGCCCCAGAGGTTTAAATAATTAATTTTGGAACCTGAAGATAGAACTCTAAAATAAATCTCTTCAAAACAGCAAAATCTTGGATATATATAATATGAATGAAAATAAAAATAAAATAAAACAATGTTAATGAAACTCAAAAGCATTATGCTGAGTGAGAAAACATGATTCAAAAGGTTACATACTGGGCTCCTGGTTACCTGTAAGATGGAATAGACAACTCATATCTCCTTGCTTCTCCCTGATAAGTACAACTAAAAATCCTGGAAAAATTATAACAGATGATCATGAGAGGGCTCTGAAAGTTGGAAAGAAGAGAGAGAGCAGACTGTCTAGGGAATCTGACGTCTAGAGTTTTGGGAGGATCTCAGAAGAATGGGATTTTTTTTTTAATTGCATATGAAGTCCTGGGCAGACCCTTGTATAATGAGAAAATCATCATACTAAAGGGTTCAAGAACTGAACTGTAGTGTAGAATAACACCTAGGTTTTCAGAGTGCATCTGAGCAGTATACTTCATGAATGGAGTAGGCTAGAATAGCACTGCAAAGGCTCAAGAAATTACATTGCCATTGGATCCACACCCCTCAAAAGTAGGCCAGGACCTACATGCTCAACCTAAACAAAGTGACTGTCTGCTAAAGTGGTATATTTAAATAAGATCCAAAATCTCCTAATATAATAGTTAAAATCACTAATCACACCAAGAACCAGTAAAATTACAACCTGAAAGAAAAGATATTCAGGAGATGACAGTGCCAAGATGACTCAGATGTTGGAATTAGCTAACAAAGATTTTAAAATAAGATAAAAATGCTTCAATGAGCAATGCTTAGAACAAGTGAAACAAAGAAAATATCAACAAAGAAATAAAAGAGCCAAACAAATGGGGAAGAGTTAGTAACTTGAGAAAACAATGGACACTTAAAATATTAAGAATATCATAAAAAACTAGGCAAATACATTTGACAAAAATATTTTTAAAAATTGTGTATACAGGTATAGCTTAGAAGTTTAACTTTAAAAGAAAGAGAAACTCAGAATAAAAATAGAAAACTTAAAAGTGAGTCAGTTAAAATGAACCATTCAAATAAAGCAGTGGGATTATATAATTTTATACTAGTTATTATTAAAGGAAACATAACCTCCATCTTATACATAGGGATTCAGAAAAATAGAAATGGTAAAAACATCATTACTGCGAGGTTAAAATTTTATCTTAAGTTTTTAACTGAAATTTCATTGCTAGCAGAAGTACAGTTTATCTCCAAATAATAAAATGCTGAACTCAGCCATTAAAACTATATCTAACACCCACATGTTCTTTAGCCATGAGCAATATATATTACTAGATGACTAAATTGCTCAATTTTTTATAGACTTTTTTTATGCACTAGTTAAATGATGGAGGGCATCCAACAGGAATGATGATTTTGGTTTAGGAATAGTTAATGAAAGCCATTATTTCTCACAGTAATTAGAGAGTAGATACAGTTTTCTGTTACTGCCACTTACATATATATGACAACAGAATCATCTTTTCAGTCTATGAGGGAGCGCTCACCCTTCTATTTTCTATACCAGAAGCAGGAAAAAAATGGGAATCCGAAAGTGCACAGAGAATTTATTCAAAACTGTTACAAAATCTTAAAAGCATAGTTAAAAAGATATGGGATGGATGAAATGGACCACATTCCTGTTTAGTTTACAGAACACTGTTATCTGTTTCTCTGGAGACAATACCCACTACACCTCTCACAATAGTGTTATTATAGCTTAGGTCCATGTAATCATTGATAAATAAAGATTTATATTGAGTTTTTCATTAATGTTTTACTTAAAACCAATTCCTACTGTTGGAAAGATAACCTAGGGACATAGCAATGAAAATGTCACTCTTATTGTGGACGTAAATTGCTGTTGCTTTTCTAGAGACAAATGGATAGCACATACTGAAATTTAAATGTGAATACAGTTTGACTCGGTAGTTATTTTGTTTAAAAGCAAGGAGTAAAGAGCAGTTGGTAAGAACATTGATCCTGGTGCTAGATAGATAGCACTTACTAGCTAAATGAACTTAGACAAATCACTCTTTACCTTCAGTACAATGAGGAGGTAACAATGCCTTCCTCAATTAAAATAGTACTTGGCACATAAAATTAGCTTAAAGAAATTATTGCCCAAGTACACCAAGAAGCATATACAAGAGTCTTCCTTATAGCATTTTTTCCGAAAGCTTAAAACAATAAACTACTTAAATCACAACTAGCATAGATGCTGCTAAACATTTGCATTTCTGCATCTTGGATCACTGTACGTACCCCTGTACATAAATGAGATATATTTCATATTACAGAATGACAAGAGCTTCGGTATAAATTTGTGAAGTGGGAAAAACTTCAGATTGACAAACACCAAATTATTTAATTAGCCTATAAAATGTAAAAAATCAAATTGCCTTACAGCTATTTTAATGAATGCATTTAAATTCCAGAAAGAGATCTAAAGGTATAAGTACCAAATTAATAGCAGTAGGTATTTTTGGAAGTAAACTCAAATTTTGTTGCGATCAAGAGGATTGTTTTTCACATGTAAAGTTTTAATTTTTATGAGCTATCTGCACGTATCACTTTAGTTTAAAAAAAATTAAATAAAAATAGCACAGATTTTATCAGTTTTCAGTGTGGTGATGTAAAGGAGTATTGACCAGACACATTGTTCCTTTTGAGAATAAATTTTTATATGTATTTAAATGGTATGCTTGCCTGTTAAGCCAGTGAGCCTATGCTTTGTGATGCATAAACAAACGCATATTTGAATAATAAAACAAATTACCCTTTTGGTTCAGACATCCTGGATCTTATCCATAGAGTAAATAAATACCTTTAGAATTTGAGGAATAGAAAAATTCTGCCTGGCTGCTTTTATATATTTAAGCTATAAAATCAGATATATTACATGAACGAACATTTCCATAGCCCAGGCAGAAAAAAACTTTGGTACATAAAGTATTGATTTTCATTGACAATTTAGATCTGGGCTCCTAACCCCTTATTCACCAGAGTCACATGACTGATTACTAGTCCCCAAACTTCTCATTCCTGGGCTTAATGGTCAATAGATGTTGAGAAAGTTAAGTGAGTCACAAATAATAAAACTTGAAGGACTATTTTAAAAAGATAGATATGAGAATGCATCAATTGCCACAAAAAAGATAATGGAAAGATTGAAATAAATCTCTTCTAAATTTGCTATCTATTCATCTCAGAGTAAAACCTGAAGAAATGATATGGAGGAGAAACTGTGTGATTGCCCAGATTCAAAGTAGAGGGACATCAACTCTATCTCTTGATGGTCTCTGTGTTACAATCACACCGTAAGAAAATCATGTAGGACAGGAGATATTGTTGTGGCTGTTTACAGAAAATTTGATCTGGCACGGGCAGATAGAACACTTTACCGAAGAAAATATGCATATGGACCAACAAACAGAAGAAAAGACCAGAGTCATTAGTCATCAGGGAAATGCAAAGGAAACCTACAATAAATTATTACTACACACCCAGTAGAATTAGGCTAATAAAGAAGATGAAATATACTTAGTATGTGGAGCAACTAGAACACTCACACATTGCCAGTGGGAATGCAAAGAGTATATAACCACTTTGGAAAATAGCCTGGCAGTTTCTTACAAAATCAAAAATGCCCTTATTCTATAATCTAGCAATTGCACTGCAAGATGTTTACCCAAGAAGAATTAAGACAAATGTCCACACAAATATTTGTATATGAATGTTTATAGCAGCTTTTTTTTATATTAGCAAAAATCTGGAAACAACTGAAAACCCATCAATAGGTGAATAGATAATCAAATTTTGATATTTCTGTGGAATTCTGCAAGCAATTAATGGGAACGAATTACTAATACATGCGATGATGTAGAAAATTTTCAAAAACATTATGCTGTGCGAAAGGAGCCAGATGGAAAAGAATACATATGTTTCCATTTATATGAAATTCTAGAAACCATAAAAATAATTTGTAATGATTAAGAATATACCAGTGGTTGTCTAAGGCTGAGAGTAGGTGGAAAGAAAACCACTTTCTGGAAGCTCAAGTGTAAGCCTGCTTTAGGTTTAGCCAATCACATAGATCCCCGCAGGAATTTGAAGGGAATTGCGTGGTGGTGGAAGGCTGGTTGAGAATTTAGTCATGCACGAGATGATACACTGGCAGCAATCTACGTCTGGCAAAAAGATGCCAAATCAATATTGTATCCTGACAGTTTCTGTAGCATGGCATTGCTCGTGTCGACATTGCCCAGAATCTCTTTAAAGAAGGTTCTTTAGCCTTCTTCTTGATTCTATAAGCTACAGCTTTTCTTCAAATTAATTTATATTCTGGTGAAGTTACTTGGAGTCAGGTTCTGTTGCCTATAAAAACAGAACCCTGACTAAAACGGACATCTAGATGCTGAATGATGGAATTTTTCTTATTATGCAGCTGGAAAACAATTCAGTAAGCAATTGAGTAGGGGAATAACCACTATGTGCAATATACCTAATCAAACCATTGTTTTCAATACACACTTGCTTATATGACAACCATATTCTAAGAATCATCATAGTTCATCTTAATTTTGCAGATGATGGTAATAAATTGCCTGATTTTTTTTTTATCTTTTCTCAAGATCTCTCATTTGGGGCTGCTTAATTTTAAAATTCATGCTCAAACCAGTATCACCCTCTGGAATAATCTCCTTTCTATCAGAGGGTTTCTTACTGTCTTGGTTGGTAATTCTATTGATTAGCTTCAAGTTCAACTTAGAGGCTGATTCTCTTTTTATTTCTAATAATTGACTTTTGGCTGTATACTTGGTAAAGACCTTTCCTTCTATTGTAATTGATTTCCTAGATCCTTGGTGTTTCCCCATCTCTGAGGAGATATCTTAATACTCAGTCCTTTTAACTGTTTGGTAGCACTTTGAGTTAAGCCTCTACCATTGTTGAGCATTGCCTTTTAGTAATTCTATTGCTTGCTAGTCAACAGATTTCCCTAATACCATTTTCTTGCCATAACATGCACTGGCTGCCCTCCAGTGGATATTGCTGATTACATGGCAGGCTGCCTGCTTGCTTATCTTTCTGTCTACTGCCTACTGGCAAATTCCACTAAAGAATAGTCAGCCCAGATTCTTACTATTAATTGCCAGAGAAACTCCTCAGACCATATTTCCGATAGCTTGATGAAGTCTCTAGTTCCTAGGTATCTTGGTGTGTCTTCTGATGAATGATTTGATATAATCATAGTTTTCGTTTCCATTTTTAGTGTAGTTAAAATCCATTACTATTTTTACACTTGGCCTAGCTAGATTAGATTATGTTTCTTATGTTCTGTTGCCTTTCACCCCCAATGCAGTTAGAGAAACCATCATTATTGGAGTCATCTGGGAAACTTCTGGAAACATTCTCCAAATTTAAATTTATACAAGAAGATATTCTCAGTAGAGCCTTTGTAATACGGTGACTTTACTTCCTCTGTCTGAAAAGAGGTATATAACAGAGGATGGATTTCAATGGAAAGGGAAATTAGATTTTCTCAGTGTCCTACATATTTCCATTTCATTCCATTTTCATTATGTTTTATATTGGATTTATTCTTTTATAAGATCAGTATTAATAGTAGATAGTTGTTGGTCAAAACATGTAGCATCAATATTTGAGGTAAAGCTTTTTCTCCTATTCCCTCACAAAATAAATATTTTTAAAGATCATCTTTTTAATGTATGTGAGTGTAGAAGCAAAATCTACCTAAACGTTTTGTTTTTAATAATATAAAACTGGAACTGGGACTCTGCCAGGTTTATAAATGCACCTGTATTGTTTATCTGGATCAGTACCTTAGAATGTTTATCAGGACAGATGTACACTCTGTATGCTAGTGAAAGCTAGGCAGATGTGGAAATAGGTCCTGAAATTTTTATATTGGGATTAATATAAATGCATGTTTAAAGTTATCAGAGGCAAGTTTAATTACATTCCATTTCAAAGGACATTTTGTTCTGTTTATTTGGAATGTTATTCGTGAGAATAAAATCAAATTAATACATATGCAGTTATGATTAGCCTTCTTTTCACATAAATAATCACTTCTCATTTATCATTCATGGACAAAGTATAAAATCAAACTGTCTATGACTGCATATATTAAGTCCAGACTGCAGGTCTAGTAATATGATAGCTAATGATTCCCAATGTTCCATTAATTTGGATTGGCTCTTAATATCCCAAAACCGTAATAACCTAAGGAAACATATCAGTTTACTTTTACCAAAGTTTGTTACAAAAGAATATCTCAATAATAGCTACACTTATATTAAAACCAATGTACTGCTTATATTAAAACCAATGTACTGGGCCAGCATTCTTAAGCATTGAAACGAAGACTAAACAATTCCATCATTTGGGTATTTAAAGGTGTAGTTTGCAGCAAGTTAATTTTGATAAACTGACATTAGAGCAGTATTCTTTTCTGCCTTCCAATGCCAAGTCAGATGTTTTTGACTCTCTATTATTCTCAATTAAATGAATTTGTTAGTTTGCTTTTTAAAATTAGGAATACTAAGTTGACTTTTTCTTATTTATCCTTCCACCTTATGCTGTGGTAATGAGGCTGATTACATCTACGTGGATGGAAATTCAAAATTATTTTTAAGGATATTGTTGACTTTGCCTATAATCATATTTGTGACATTTTTTTCTATGTAAGTATGTGGTAAATTTTGGGATGAGAAATGTGTGAAGTGCCTCAAGTTTTACAAGAGAAAATTATATTTATTACGTTTTTGGAGAGCTAAAGTAGTTGCGGTAAATAATTGTTTCTTTGCATTTTAGGCACATGTATAGCTTTCACTCAATGTCCTTAAGGACTTGAGAAAAGTACTGTTCACAGAATCCACATTATAATGACAATTTAAGAGATAATTGGTTATTCTGGGTGCTCTAGTTTAAGATTCCCCAAAGAGCAATGTACTTGAACTATATTAACTCAGCTGCTTGAAGAAATGCTTTTGTTTTCATGGAGAACTAGGTAAACATACTCATCTGATAATATTTCCTGATACTGTTGTCTTTCATTATTTTAAATAGGTTCTAATCTTTACTGTCATCTTTATTTTACTTGATTAATTCTAATTGCCTAAAAATTTTAAGCCATTTCTGGATACAGATATAAAACATCTGGTCAATACGCTCTTCTCCTTGGTTGGAGGATTATTTTATTTTATCCTAAGCCGTCCAGTACATAAACAGATTCAGTGCAGTATAAGCTTAGTTGCTTTTGTATTTTCATATTAGCTTCATTATTTTGGCTATACTTTATTGAACACCTGCTTACTCTGTGCAAGTTAGAGTAGTAAGTGTTGTATATCTTTTTTCTCATTAAATCCTCACAACTTCATATTTGGAGGCAATATATAGATTTAGAAGTTAAGTAACTGGTATTTAATAGACAATTAAAAACAAGTGTCCAGTCTATGCCTAACATTCTTTCTAAATAGGTCTTCCATTTCATTTTTTCTGCATTACTATAGTAAAAAATCAAAGATCTGAAGTGACATTAAAATAGATTAAAAATACGATGGATTGATAAAGTGATGGATAGAAATGTGATAAAGCAAATACAGCAAAATGTTATTTGTAGGATCTAGATGGTGTGTATATGAGTGTTCATTGTATGATTCTTTCAGATCTTACAAATTTTTAGAACTTTCCATATTAAATGCTGGAAAACATAAATGCTTTCTTGTCATATGTTTATGTAAAGGTTTCTTGTGTAATGTTGGTCCTTGCCTGCTCAGCCAGTGTGTTTGTTGTTCTATGATTTGTAGCACCTTGCTGATATGTAAGGAAATATTGCATAGTGGCCAACAACACAGTGTCTGGAGTTATATCTTTTTATTTTTACTTTCTGGTTCCTCTACTTACTAGCATTTGAATTTCAGGAGTCTTCATTTGCATATCAGGAAAAACATCGTACCTACCCCACGTGATCATAGTTTAAATGAGGGGACAAATGGAAATCACTTAGAAAAATGACTTATACGTGTTAAAAGGGCAATAAATATTAGCTATTATTATTTAATCTGATGATGCAGTTATAGATATTGCTCATTTTCTCTGCTGTATTATTCTTAGTCAAAAGTAGCCTTCAAAAGCCAACAGACTGTAGTATTTTAATTTTAACCTCTGACTTTACCCAAAACAGAAAATGTTGGTAGAGTCCATGTATGTCATATTTTTGTGTATTTTAACTTTTCTAAGTTGGAAACAGTATTACAATCACTGTGAAACATTAATTCACTGGTGTTTATACTGTATCTCTTCTCAAAGCATGGAAGACTTGTAAGTTGAAGTTAACAGCATCTTGAAATAAAGAAATAACATTAAAATTTGTGGTCCACTCTCTCCAATTTCAAATGTTAGATATGAGTTGTCAGTCATTAAAATACAGTGAGAGTAGTTAATTGCTAATGACTTTTATAAAACTGAAATGATTAGTTAGCATATGTTGCCTAGCAACCCAATCTTTCTATTTTGGCCAACACCAATTCTGCTCAAAAGTAAATGAATTACAGCATATTTTAAACAAATACTATTACAAACCTCTCCTTTGCAAAAATAAAATTAAAACACCTTTGCCATTTGTTTGTAAAGGGATTGCATCAGGTAAAATAATATTTACTTAATAAATGAGATTGTGAGATCTAAACCATAGCAGAACTGAGTACTGATTCAGAAAATGTTTATGATTTAAATGCCCATAGAAAAACAAACAAGCATTTTCCTTTACATGTCTACTCAAACAGTATGCTATAGCTGGCAGTATCTTCAAATGAAAACATCTCTTATATTTCTGTTTTTCCCAAATGCAAAACAGATTGATGATCACCAGTCTAATGCCTGATCAATCACTCACTTAAGTCAGATTTTAAAACCCAATCTTGTTTGGAAAGGAATCATGACTGTGGAATATTTTGAACTCAATATTATTAAAATATGAAACAAAAAGAAATTTTCAGTTTTCTAAAATTGTCAAATTTGTTATGGGTAAGTATATTTTTCAACATTCACAGTTCATAGAAACATTACATATGACTAAAAAGGGAAAACAATAGGATGGTTTCTGTATTCCATATAAATTCCCATTATAACTTCTGAAACTAGCTCACATACAGCGAGTGCTCCATAAATATTTGTTGATAATGATAGATTTGCACATTTTGTATGCACTAATGTCAGTGCATAAGCACATTGCTTGTGTTTCTAAAACCAAAGTAAGCAGTAATGTTGACAAATGACCACATTCTCAGGTGCTTCTAAGTACTGGTAGTTCAAAGTCAGGGGCCCTCATCCATTTATCAAGACTGTAACTGAAATTCAGCTGCAGTGTATTTGTCTAGCTTGAGCATTTAAGCATAAACACCATTTATCTGGGGTTACTTCTCTTCTCTTTAGATAGGTCTTGGGGTCAAACTTTTTTCTCAACGTATTCTGGACACATTTAGAAGCACTGGCTTCCATATGAAGTATGAGGTTGCTATATCCTAAAAAATGAAAATAATAACTGAGGAAAAAACCTTCCACTCTGTTTTGTTAAGTTAAACTAGTTTATTGCAACAGTTTTGCTCTCACTTTTTGAAGCCAGAAGAGGCTATCTTCGAATCTTATTCCACTTGTTTGTGGCTTTATATCCTTGGACACATAACTGAACCTTGCCAAGACGGTAAAGTCAACTGTAAAATGCTGCTACTAAGAATTCCTATCTCATAGAGTTTTGTGAGAATCAAATGACATAATGTATATTACGCATGTAACAGAATATCCGGTATATAATAAGTACTTCAAATTAGCTAAAATGCCAATTTGCAGGTGTTTTAATTTTAAAACATTCACATCAATAGCTATTTTCTAATCATCACATTAGTGCATTTCCTATTATTCCTGATGTTTATCCAGTCTCCTTCTTGCCCAGTCCTTTGTAGCTTATTATTTCTTTGGTTTTCCATATATTTATCTGTAACCAAGAAGCTTCCTTAGATTTTTGAAAGAAGAGGACCTCAGTATTACAACTTTTAAAAGCTTTACATTATGGGGATTTTCAAATTAATTCAGAATCATAGAGAAAAGTAAAATTAACTGACTATACCTGGAGGTAGCCTCAAAGTTATCAACATTTTCCAAATCTTGTTTCTCTATTTCCTGAGAACTAAGATCAGCTATATCAAATGCCTTAGTTGCTTTATTTTCTTTTCAGGAAAACTTTCCTCTGGAAAGATTAGACTAAATTAGTAAATAGCTTTATTATTTGCTTCATGAAATTCCTACAAATCACGTTATCAAAGATCATAGTCTGTTCATCTAGGCAAAGAGCTCACTTATTAAATAATGATTTACTTATGAAAACTTGCTCTAAGGCCCTTGCTACCTCACTGTGTCCACTAGTCCTAAATTAGTATATTATGAAGTTTGCCCAATCCCATTCAATTCCTCTCCTTAAACCACTCAAGCCTGAGACACTGCTAAGACTATACCAATATGGTGTTCTCCCTTACTGAAATGATTTTGAGCAAACAGTATTTCTCTATTAACGGGTTTTCTGGTGATACTTTATGGAAATCAATGACCATATATATGATGTGTGTATATGTGTGTAAACAAAACCTTCTTGGAGAAGTTAAAGGCAAAACAAAGATCTTATCAGTTGAACTGTAAATTTTTTTAATTAATTATTTTTTATGGTAACATTGGTTAACGAAATTCGATAAGTTTCAGTTGGACATTTTAACAGTAAGGTGTGTATATATATATATATATATATATATATATATATATATATATATATATATATATTTTTTTTTTTTACATTGTGTGTTCACCTCCCATAGTTAGATTTCTTTCTGCCATCACATATTTGAGACCTTTTACCCCATCTACCTCCCTCCTTCCCCCTACCCTCTGGTAACCACTAGTCTATTGTCCATGAGTCTCTGTTTGTTTGTCCTGTTCATTTGTTGCTTTTAGGTTTATATCCCATGTATAAGTGATATTATGTGATTTTCAACTTTTTCTGTCTGGCTTACTTCGCTTAGCATGATTATTTTAAAGTCCATCCATGTTGTTGCATCAATTGTAAATTTTTCACTTGGCATCTTTAACTGATCAGGGTGTTTGCACTAACATATTCACCATGACATTATCATACTTAAATAATTAATGATTATCCCTTAATAGCAATTAATAATCAATATTCAAGTTTTCCTGATTATCTCAAAGGTGATTTTTAAATACTTTTTTCCTTTTAAATTTGAATTTAAATACATTCCATACATTACATTTGTTTACTAGGTCTCTAAACTCTCTTTTATTCTTTGACACTATCAGCGTTTTTAAATGCCATTGATTTGTTGGATAAACCAGGTCACTTGTTCTGTAAAAACACCTATATTCTAAATTTGACTTTTCCTTTCTCATGGAGTGCTTTTGCTTTCTATTCTACATATTATCCCCATTCCCATATTTCCTGTAAACTTGAGATAGATCTATCTATAGCCTTTATTATATTCAGGAACAACATTTTGACAGAATATCTTGTAAGTGGTACTTTGTATTTCCCATTGTATCACATGAATAGATACATAATGTAGGATTGTCTAACTATTAGTTATACTAAGACTGATATCTTGGTTCACATGATATCAGTGTTATACCTCCCCCCTACCTCCGCCCCAATTATAAATTTCTCCATCACAACTTTACCTAAAGGTTTGGGCATCCATTGACATTTATTAGCTACTTCCATCATTTCATTTGATTTTGAAACTACAGTTTTATAATATCGTCATTCTTCTTGTATTTATTGGCTGAAATCCTGTTACTCTGACATAGAGGTTTTTTTAAATTTATTTATTTTAATTAGTTTCAAGTATACAGTACATTGTTTAGACATTTATGTAGTTTATATAACGATCTCCCTAATTGATCCTTCTCTCCTCTGGTTTTCCACCTAGTCAGTATATTATTGCTAACTGTATTCGCTATGCCATGCTCCCCATCCCCGTGTATCAACTACTAATTTGTACTTTTTAACCCTTCACTTCATTCTCCCTGCCTCCCAAGCCTCCTACCCTCTGTCCATCACCAAATTGTCTACTATATTTGTGAGTCTATTTTTGATTAGTTTGTTCTTTTTGTTCCTTGATTCCTCATATAAGTGAAATTATATGGTATTTTTCTTTCTCTGACTTATAAAGTTTTATGGGAAATAGAGGGTAAATTTGGATTATTTCGTTTATCAGTTCTCAGAGCAATGAAATTGTGCCCTAGCAGCATTTAGTGATGACCAGTAGGATTATTTGAGCAACATTATGAACTCATCGATTTTTAAAATTATATTTGATATATTTGCAACTGAAACAAATTGTTCCTTATAGGGCAGTAGAAACCCCCTTTAATCAACTTGGGGAGACTTGACACATTTATAATGCTGGATATTCCAATACATGGTCAATTCTGACTTAACATAAACTCTTACAATCCATTCTACATTCTTCCTTGTTAATGACTATTTTAAGTATTTCTGTCCCCTAAAGCAATTTTCACCCCAATTTTTCATAAGTCACATTATGTCAATTATTTTTGTCACTCGCTATATCTACATGATTCTGGTATTTACTTTATTTCACTAAAATAATTGTCTCTAAGCCGTATAGATTCTGACATCATAGTCTCGCCCTTTTCTAATGTTTCATTCTTTCCTTCTCTCTTTCTGGGCTTGCTTTGCTTAAATTAATGCTGACTTATTCTAACTAATGTTTGAGGGAACAGAGGAAGAGAAAAATTTTTAAAAGCAGCAGTTGTTTTGACTTGCCTCAGATGATTTCAGAAAATCTATTTTATTTATTAGTTAATAGTTTTACCTGTTTTATCTCTTCATCACTTTGTTAAAACGCCTTTATTTTAGTCTACTTAGCAGATAAAGGCTAGCAATTCTTTTTCAAACTTCAGCTGTTCAAAAAGAACAAGTTCAGAGAAGACTTTACTTTTTTCTTCAGGTTAGCATGTCTGAGCTAAAATGTTATTTGTCACTTTTGAAATGTTTTCTCTAGCTGAACTGGCTTTTCAGTTCTTTGAGATCATCCTGCCTAATTTTCTGATAACATCACAGAAATTTTATTTAAAATTAAGTGAACTTTGATATCTCAAATCCTGTCTCTGTTGAAGATTTCAATAAAGTGTTTGATCATAAGGTCTTGACAGTTTGAAATGGACTGTAAATTGTTGTCAGAATCTATACAATAAGGCTGAAAATTTCCTAAGGAAAAAATAATCTATGTGGAGTCATAGTTTCTACTCATGCACAAGTACCTTAAAGCCCTGAAATTTCTCTTTAAAATAATTAAGGTGGAAGAGAACAATAATTCAGGAGTAGGGTTTCTCATCCTCAGCACTACTGACATTTGGGACCAGATAATTATTTGTTGTGGGGTGTTCTCCTGTATGTTATAGCAAGTTTAATAGTATCTCTGGCCCTTACCCACTAAATGGCAGTACCACCCACCTCCACCCAGTTGAAACAACCAAAAATGTCTCCAGATATTGATGAATGTTCCATGGTGGTCAAAATTACCACTGATTCAGAACCACTACTCTGCTACGTAAAGAAGAATTTTTGTTGTTGTTAATTTGTCTCCTTGTTCCTGTTAGAAAAGGAGCTATAAAATCAAGCTGAAGAGTAATGGCTTAGTCTATCTGGAAGAAGAGTTTCTCGAAGAGTTTAATATAAATTCCTTGTCCCCTGATTCAGCTCATCTCTGGGGGGCAAAGCAAAGATAAGTGGTCCTTAGTATCTAAGTATAATCTCATGAAGAGGGGAAACAATCCTGAAAGTTCAAAGGCAGAACATACATTTGGAAATAATAGCCCACATTGACCCAACTAACATTTCAAAGCTAATTGATGTTCAGAAAGAATACAAGAAGACAAATGTTATGTGCTAAAGTGTAAGTAAGCCAGGATTCACCAGGCTCAAATGAAAAGACAACGAGATTAACTAAAAGACAAGGTAGATAATTAGATGAAACTAGTCAAAATTAAAAATAAAATATTGTTGAGCAAATAAAATTGAGTAGCTGTTTGCAAATCTATCTTAGAAAAAAGTAAGAATAGAATATGCAATATTGTACATACTCACATTTATTCAATGATAGGCCCCTTTGCTTTATATTTACTGTATTATTTAATTTTCACAGCAATTCATGAATTAGGCGATATGAACCAAGACAGTACTAATGAATAGTAAAGCCAGGTTTTTATTGTAATACTCTATTACTCATGAGTTGCTTGAGAAGTTCTAAAAGGTTGAGAAAAAGGCAGAAAGATTACTAGATACAGAGACAGTTGTGCTATTGGATAATGTAAATACAAAATAGAAAAATAGTGAAGAGACAAGTGATAGAGAAACAATAACCTGTTGATTACTGTTACAATTGATAAAAAGTTGCTTCTTGAACAACTATAAAAATGGTGTGACAGTGAAGATGGGAACAGTCACTGAACACTTTAAGGAAAGCTACATCTAGATAACTTTGTCAAATGGGATACATTACAAAGTTGAATGTAAAAGTCTATGTGACATCAAGGAAGGAGACAAAAAAGATTACCTAGAAAAGAATGAAAATAAAACTGTCATTAAACTTTTTTTTTCAGTACTAGAAGAAAATGAATTCATACTTTTAGACTTCCTAGGGAAAATGTGGGGACCTGAGAATTTCATAGTTAAGATAAATTGTTTTCATTCATGGAGACAAATAATTTAATCCTTGAAGGATTAAGAGTTTAGAAAATATACCATCCATGCATATTTCTTCAAAGTGCTACTTGAAGACATTCTAAAATTAATTAATACTAAATTCTAGTTTAGTTTTGCTTCTTTCCTTTGATCAAGATAATTTGATTAGGGTAGCTTATGCATGCTGCTTGGAAATTATTTTTCAGTGCTCCTTTTTTTTTTGTATGTTGTAAAAAGATTTCCGCTTTTAAATATGTTAAATCTGCATAAATACATTTCTTATGATTTCTTTATATTATTTTATTTTCTAACATTTTAAAATGAAGTCTTCACCTAAGAATACCAGGTGCTGTAGGCGTTAAAAAATAAAATAATAAATAAATAAATATAAAATTAAGTTTTATTAATTTTTATAGTTTCTTTGTTGTCATTGGGAGTACTTACTGGTTTAACATTCTTTTCTATAAAGAACAACATCCTCTTAGTTAATATATGTGTCCTTATTCCCACTATTTTTAGAACATTCTTCAATGGAAGTTTTGACATTTTAACTTATTTATTTAGAATCATGTTTCTTAGATTTGTTTCTTCTCTTCATGATTGTTGATTTTTTTATTCCATTGCGATCACAGGGTTTTGTCTGCATCATGTTTACATTTTTAGAATTCATTGCAGTTGTCTTTAGACATATGAGATGGTCATTTCTTTCTGTGTATATCCCTTTGGTGTCTGAAAAATAAATCTAATTTTGTAGGGCACTGATTTTAAACATAAATCTTATACATAAAGTTATTTTTAAAATTACTTAGGTCTTTATAATTTTATTTTATTTGACTTAATGATTTATCAAGAATTGAGATGGTGGTGTAAAATCATATAAAAATTAAATGTTTCTGTCAATTTCTTATGTTTATAGGTGCTTTATTTTATAAATGTGATGTTAAATGCATATGGTACCTTTTATCATCATAAAATTAGTTCATCATCCCACTTAATAAATTCTACCTTGAAATCACCTTGATATTAGTAGCATATCTTTTTGTTTCATTGGCATGATATGACTTAATGTTTTCATTTATAGTCAATTATTTCAAGGCAATTACTGAGAAAATACAGGTTTGCCCTTTTAGTTTTTTGGTTTGTTTGTTTTCCTTGACATTGAGAGTCATATTTTAATACATAAATTGTATCCCCTTTGAGTTTACTGTTAAAACTAATATGACTGATCTTGATTTTGAAAGTCCCATTTATTTTATTTTGTGATTTTAAGTTTATTTTGTTTTGTTTTCTATTGTGCTCTACATTATGTGAATTTTGATTTTTGTATTTTTATATCACAGATTTTTTAAAATTAAGTTTATTGGGGTAACATTGATTAATACAATTATATAATTTCAGGTGTACATTATCATTTGACATCTGTATATTCTATTGTATATTTATCACCCAAAGTCTAGTTTCCTTCAGCTACCATATATTTGATGTACTTTACCCACTTCACCCTCCTCCTAAACCCTATATTTGACCCCCTTTACCTGGTCAACCTCCCCGCTCCTCCCCTACCCCACTAGTAACCACTAGCCTGTAGTCCATGTCCATGAGTCTCTGTTTGTTTGTCCTGTTCATTTCTTGCTTTTAGGTTTATATTCCACATATAAGTGATATCATGTGATTTTCAACTTTTTTTGTCTGGCTTATTTCACTTAGCATGATTATCTCAAGGTACATCCATGTTGTCACAAATGTCAGTATTTCATCTCTTCTTATGGCTGAGTAATATTCCATTGTATATATGTACTACAGCTTCTTTATCCAATCATCTATCGTAGGACACTTTGGTTGCTTCCATGTCCTGGCCACTGTGAATAAATGCTTCTTTGAACATTGGTGTGCAAATATCTTTTCAGATATGGGTTTTAAAGTCTTTGGGGTAAATTATCAGTAGAGGGATTGCTGGATCATATGGTAGATCAATTCTTAGTTTCTGAGGAACTTCCATACTGTTTTCCATAGTGGCCGTACCAATTTGTAGTCCAACTAGCAGTATCATGTAGATTTTTTAAAAAGGAATAGGACATATGTTTCCTGTTTAGTATCCTTAGATTCCTGATATTAAGAATGAATGCTTGTTTAAATTGTTAGCCATTCTTTCTTATCTACATAATTGATGTTCATTTTATTTTAATTCTGTGTCTTTAAAAATTAGTTCTCCGTGAATACTTTCAATTCAAGATTATTTTCTATTTCCTTTAATGTGTGAAAGATAATTTAGAATAGAATTTCCTGATAAGAGCTTTCTTGTTTTGACTCTGCTGTAGAAATTACTCCACTGGCATTTAGAAGTTACAGTTGTAGAAGAGAAAATTACAGTTGTTGAGAGGAAATAGTTCGTTCTACCCTTCTAGATTCCTTGGCTGTTCTAATAATCAAATTAACATAAGACAGATTAACAGGAGAAAAACAAATTTAATTACATACATATAGGAGCTCTATAAGAATATGAAATCTCCATGCAGTCAGACAGTTGAGGCTTGTACGCTATCCAGAGCTAAGGAGAAGATAGTAGGGAAGGAAGGAAGAAAGTTTACAGGGCGATGGGAACAGCAAATGTTTGGTAAATAAAAGTTTGCCTTTCCCTGCAGAGACCATGAGACAGAGAGGAATTTGATCTCCAGGCCCTGCTGAGTTTTCTCCCAGCTTACCATACCTAGCCCATACTTCTTGTAGTTATCTCTGGTGATAGTTCTCTTCCTGGACCAGGTCCTCTACCTAAATTATTTTAGGCAGTGTAGGGGGAGGTAAAAGTTTTTCTGAATCATTTTAATCCTTGATTGTCTTCAGCTCAAAATAGTCCAAGTGCCAAAGTGACACATTCTGGGGAGACTTGTTTTGAACTGCTTCACAATAAATGCAGCCTTTTTTTCTATTCCTCCCTTGGTTAATATAATTCTCTCTGTGCGATTATATTATTAACTTTTTAATATTGGATTTGCATAACTTCATAATATAGGTTTGGGGTATAGTTTAATGCTTATTAAATAATCTAAGTGTTGAGACTTTCACTTGTGCATATTTATGTTTTTATTCATTATAAGAAAGTTGTTTCATTATATCTGTGTAATTAAAAGAAACATTTTCATTTGTCCTAGTCTCTCGTTTAAGAATACTAATTTTTGTATCATCCTTTCTATGAGTTGTCCTTGGGTACTAAATTACATGTAGTTTTCTCTAGTATACCTTAAATATCACTGATTTTTCAGTTTTTAATAAAAGATTTGCTATTACTGATTTATGCTTTTAATTTAGTTTTAAGTTTACAATGCTATTACCTTTCTTATTAAATTTATTTTCATAAGTTACCAGTTGCTTTCAGAGGGGACCAGAATTTGCCACCCTAAAATATGCCTCTTTGGCATAAGGGTCATTTTGAACTGGTTATTTTTAAAGAGTAGCAGACAAGGAAGAAGTTCTAAAACCCTTTTGTAAGAGACATTTACATTTATAAGGGAAATCTTCATTTGTAAGGGTATCTCCCTCTCTGTACCAGAAAGGGGAATATGGCTTAATCTCCACAGTTTGTCTGTTCTCCAGTTTATGGACACCTGGGATGTTTACAGTTTCGGCTATATTATTAAGGTGTACAAGAGTTTGTCTGCCCAAGTACACAGACCAAGAGAAATGTATGAACAGGAGTTTGTAGAGAAAAAGGAATTAATTTATTAGAATTGGCTCCAATATGGACAGTGGGTAAGCTTGTGCTCCAAATTACCTGGCTCCCTGATGGCTTACAAATAAGGGGCTTTATAGAGCAAAAGTCATAAGTCATCATGAGTAAGGGGTTTGGATTTGTGGGTAGAGCTGATTGGTCAAGAGTGAGAAAAGGGAAGTAAATCATGATTTCAGGTCTTGAGGTCAGCTTCAGCATTCCTTAATCTGGTTTCACAAAGCTATGGCCAGGGGATTCTTCTACTTTAGGGCTCAAGAACTGGAACAGAACTTAAAGCATGACGTCTTCAGCTTAAAGAAACCTGCACCTTTTGATCACTAGTCCGGGCCTGGCCATTGTTTCTTGCTGCCTTGAGGGTTAATAAATGTAAGGACAAATGCTGAGGCTCACGGGGCATGCTGTGAAGAAACAGAATTGAGTGCTGGGGCCTTGTATTATATCAATCATACATTAAATCAGGACCCTCAATTTCAGTTATGGATAAAATTACTGTGAATAATTTTCATATTTTATTGTGAACATGTTTTCATTTCTCTTGCTAAGTAACTGAGAGAAGTGTTGTGTCAGATGATGCATGTATAGTTAGTTTTATAACAAACTGCCAGAACTTATTCTGAAATGATTGTACCATTTCACACCCCCACCAATAAAGTAAGAGAGTTATAATTTCTGAACAACCCCATCGATATTTAGTATTATCGTTCTTTTAATTTTAGCTATAGTTTAAAAATATTAGGTAGCCATGATCTAGTAATTTGATTTATACTTTCTGATGTTGACATCATACTTAAAGAGTCTCTCCTTAACCAAAGAGTAGATGAATGTATGTAATAGAATCTCATTTTGTTAGTGGGCATATATTTTTCAAAGAATATTCATCTCTGGTTTATTGGAACAAACTAGTTTTGTTTCCAGTCTTCACAAAGCAGTACTAATCAGCCATGTGTTTTTACCCGCTATGCTGCTTTCACTGTTGATATGTGCTTGGGAAAGAAGCCCTATTATAAGTCAAACAGTTTCAGACCCTCCAATATTGAAGATGCCTGGCAAGGTCCCTCAAAATAAATTCTGCTGGATTTTCTCAACACCCTTATGTGTCTGCTCTCAATATCCTCTTTCATCTGGGACTAAAATGCATTGTATTTGGCATATTTGTTCCCAACATGGTTTTAATTATAAATGATGTTTTGGTCTTGATTTTCCATTATTGTCATTAATTTGGATGGGAAGTAAGAGTTGTACATGGCCAATTACCTCATCGTTTCTCCCATTTTCTCATAGGGAAGTGTTTAAAAGGAAAAAAAATGAACAGATTATATACAATTTTTAAATTACGAAGCAACATTATTAAAAGGCACATTGATTCCTAAATCCATTTTATCATCATATTCTAATAGTGAGAAGGGAACTTTCTACAATCCATTTTTCATCACTGTATTAATGAGTTTGGGATAATTTTGTTTTATTTTAATCTCTTAATTGAAATTTCACCTCAAGCAGGGTTTTCTTATTGAAAATTATATAAGGAGATTTTCCATGTAGTTGGTAGATTGGTTTTGAGGCTTTAACTTTTTTTTTCAAACAGGAACAATCAGTTTCTAAGCTGTGACATAAGAAAAACTCTTACCAATTCTAATGTACTGAAAATACAATTGAAGTTTACTTGTCAGCCTAGAAAAAAATTAAATATGCATCATATTAACTTTTCATTTTTCAATGCAGAGTTTAGAATTTATATCTAAAAGTTAATGTTCTGTTACTAAAAATTCTGACATCTAGGCAATGTTCTAATTCAGAAGGCAAACTGGTTGTCAGTAGTTTTACTAAAAAATCACTATCCGAGATACAATAAGTTCCTTCCTCTCTCCCTCCCTCTCTTCCTTCCTCTGTCTCTCACATAGTTTTTCTTCCTTTATTTCTATTTCCCTCTTTCTGTTTTTTCTGGCTCATTTCCATATATAGGCCCTGGAGGAAGTCTAATGGATGTTTGAAGATAACATCTCGATTTAAAAAAAGTAATCTGGTGGTAGATGGGCTGCCTTGAGCGTAGTGGCTGGTGAAAGTACTCTGCATACCACTTCTATTAACAGGTTCAATATGCTGGTCCTTATAAACCATGTGGTAGAGCAGCTGTTTAACCCATTTACACTGGAAATGAATGAATACCACCCAAATGAGAATACTCAAAGACTATTTATTTAGATACTGCTATAGCAAGGGAGTCAGCCGCTGTCACTTGAGTTTTGACAAAGACTCAAAAGCAGGAAGAGGAGTAGGAAAGCTTTATAGAGGGAAAAGGGGAAGACTTAAGGCATGTACTCCATGATTGTATAGAGATAGTGATCTGAATTCCTGAAAGTCTGATGAACAAGTAAGAGGTTGGCTTCTTGGGCTGGTTACTGAAGATAATGAGTTGATTTCCTGGACTGGTTGCTGCAGGTTGGAGATCAGAGCTCTATTTTTATGTATGATCTGGCCATTGTCCATTCATAATTCAGTCTCTCAAATCTGAAGGTTGAAAACTCTCTTTAATGGGTACGTAGTTTCAGGTTCTATAAGATGAAAAGAGTTCTGGAGGTGGATGGTGCTGATGGTTGTACAACAATATCACTGAACTATACACTTAAATTGGTTAAGATGGTAAATTTTATGTTATGTGTATTTTATCACAATAAAAATTTGGATCCAAAACAAAACTGTTCATAGGAAAACTGAATGGAAGATTAGACACTACAAACAGCCCTCATCTCAAAGATCCCAGTATTTGAGTTGTAGGATAAGAATTTAGATGGTGGAGAATCACTGATAAATAGATTTTCAGTTAGAGAGCAATCTCTTTGGACCCATTACCTTGCATTCACAATCAGATCGGATCACCTCCCATTCTGAGCACTCCTCCCAAAGACTTCAAATAGTTTATCAATAATCTCTATAAACAATATAATGTTTATATAGAGTCCATTGGGACTCTTCAGAACACCAGAATTATTGGAGAAGAATATATTAAAGAGCTTAAGAGCTACTGTGAAGCATTTTTCTATGGCTTGACAGTAAAACTTCCAGAACAGTTTCCTGTTTCTGCAACTTAATATTCATTTAGATTCAATGACCACACATAAAACCTACAAATTCATATAGGGGGCATCCCTAAGTTCATAAAAACAAAGAAACATGCAAATGTCTTTTGTATCATGAGTATAGCAATGATGGGTCTTTATCCAAGAGAGTCCTGGAATTTTATCTTTGGATAAGGCTCTTTGGTAGATGGCACAGAAATAGTCAGCTTTGCCAGATGTGGCAGTGGTTTTTATTTTTATATTATGAGTACAAAGTGAAAAAACTTGAGAAAATATCTTCAAGTGCCTATTCAGTTGTTAATAAGTATTATTTTCCTGAAATCACAAGTATTTTGCTACTTTGATCCCATAAGTGTTTAATCTATGAAATTGGACACAAGTTTGGACTCTGACACTACCACTGACTGGCAAGACTAATGCAAGGCTCTAGTCACCTGGAAGAACCAGACCTTGGGCCTTTAGACCTTTGCCTCATCTGCTTAAGTAAGTTATAGTGTGCTACTCTACTAATACACCTGGAGTCACTCTGAAACATGAATTTGATAAAATCTGTGGAAGCCACTGAGAAATGGAATTAATGTATAAGGAAATGGCTTTCTGTTCTGCAAAGTAAGAACTTTCAAATAGAGATAAATAAAATAAAATGCTTTCACATTAAAAAAAACTCTGATAACTATTGAAATAAGAACTTTTATATAAAACTTAATCTTATTGGGTCCTTTGATTTAATAGTCTCCTTTTGCTTTCTAATGCACCATTACTAGAAAAGCTATCTGATGTGCACACTGTAAATGGTGCTATGCAAGTCTTCAGACAAGGAATGCCTAACTTGAAGAGCTTACACACTAGGAATATAAAAAATTAATTGTACCAGGTTAGGATATGAGGATTTTTTTCTATAGAAAATAAATATCCAAGACCATATTAGGGAGAAAATTATTTTCCTCTACCCTTCTAGGTTCTTCTGGTTGCTCTAAACAATTAAATCGACACGAGACAGATTTACAGGAGGGGAAAAAACATTTAATTTCGTACATATGGAGATCTCTCATATGGGGCCTAAGAAATAACTAGAACAGGTTGTTTATATATATGTATGCGTGTGTGTGTGTGTGTGTGTGTGTGTGTGTGTGTGTGTGTATAGTTTTTAGACAAAGAATAAGTTTGTGAAGAACTGACAAGACAAAGTTAATCTTGGGTACTAATTAGTAAAGAAACTAAGTAGAGTTTGTTTGCATAGCCTTCTGGGCTTGGAGTTTCCTGTCTCTGGTGATAAAGGTGTCTCTCTACTTCCTGATAAAGAAGATATATGAGACCCAAGGAAGATATAAGTTGAGAGGTGTAGGAAGAGATAAGAAAATATACTGTACCAATGTCTGCAGAGGCAGTGTCAGTTGAACCAGAACTCTGTTGTGCCATTCAAATTTAGCCACTTGTTCGGGATACTTTCAGTTATACTGAATGGATGGACATAATTGATATTTTCCGTTCTCACCCTGAGCTCAGAGAGAAAATCTTCTCTGAAAACTGGGAAACTGGGATTTTATTCTAATTCAGGAGAGTACTCCTGCAACTGAGTCAGAAAAAGGAAGTAGTTTTGCGGTTATCCCATCACAACCATCCTCCCCATAGGTCTCAAATGGATGTGCACAGAATTACATATAATTATATACTTTTCTATAACTGTGTTAATGATGGTAGTCAAACAAATTTAGATCATTAAAGCAGACTCACAGAACCCAAAATGACAAGGTTTCTAAATCTATCATTTATTGCAGGGAGAGGCTACAATAAGCCAAAGCTTTAGCAGCATGATATGTATCATAGCAAGGGACTGGAAAAATTGGAAGGATCAATAAGGATCATCCCTTAATGATCCTTCTGTATCACTCAGATTGGGTGTCACCAACATTTGCATGGGTCCCAAGATGGAGCCTTGACCAGTGCTTCTTAAACCTTTCTGGTCATTATTGCTACATGACCAACCCCAGTGGCAGAGCCCTTGTGCAAACCATCAGTATCGCTGCTGTTATCAGTTGTAAACAATCAATCAGGTGCAAACCATCAATCTTAGTTTATAAACAATGCTGATAAGCTGGCACAAAACATGCTGAAACTTGTCTTGGACTCGTGGGTCAGTACCATGCAAATACATCATACTTCAGCAGAACATCTCAGGCCAATTCTAGGCCTGCTGAAATTAACCCTTAGAGCAAGATAACCAGGGACCCTAATTTTTAATCTGTCATTTGATTCTCCCATGGTGTCCATTAATACCAAGTTCAGTCCTCCATCCTAGTTGCATTTCAGGGCAGGCTCTTATGCCTCCACCATCTCATTATAATTGTGATCTTGTAATTTTATCATACATATTTAGCCTGCCACCCATTTCTGGTACAAAGCTCCTAAAACCCTTGGAATTTCCTGTGATAAGGAGGATAAAGGTGTCTTTTGTTATGTTAACCAAGTGACTTTTAGAAAGCCATTAGTTAACCTCAGAATGGGAACTGGTTGACCATGTGATTAGTTGCATGGTCAGTTGCCAATGGACAGAGTTTTAATTATTCATGACTATGTAATGAAGTCTCCCTGAGAACCGGAAGGACAGGATCTGGAGAGCTTCCATGTTGGTGAACAGGTGGAAATTTGGGGAGAGTGGTGCACCAAAGAGGTCATGGAAGCTCTGTGTTCCTTCCTCATGCCTTGTCTGATGTGTCTCTTCCATCTGGCTGTTCTGAGTTATATCCTTTTATGATAAACTGGCGATCTAGTATGTAAAATGTTTCTCAGACTTCTATGAGCTGATCTAGACCCTCAAACCAATCATATGAGGAGGGGGCCATGGGAACCTCTGCATTATATCCTGTAGGTCTGAAGCATAATGACAACCTGAGCTGGAGACCAGCCTCTGAAGGTGGGGGAAGTGGGGCGGAGCTGTAGGACTGAGCCTTCAACCTCTTCCTCCTTCTCCTTCTCCTATTCCTCTTAGGTACACTTGCAGTCTGTTTCTAAAAAATCCAACTATTTTCAGTCAACCACATTTTAGTTTTCATTCGCACTGCTGCCACAGCTCTTGTCATGGACATCAACAGCCATCTTGTTGATAAAGCCAAAGGATTTTTTAGACTTTATTTTATTTGATAAATATAGCATTCAAAAATATTGAATACTTTCTTTTCCTTTAAGAAAACTCTTCCTTCAGTTTTTATCACAACATATTATTTTGTTTTCACTCTCCAATTCTGCTTGTTTCTTTTTTTAAATTTTTTTTACTGCTGTGGATGAATTTTATTCTGCCCATCCCTTGAATGCTAAAGTCTTTGCATTTTGGTCCTAGGCTCTTTTTGCTTGCTGGACAACCCCCTCTCTCAGCAATTCCACTACTCCCAGGACTTCAGAGTCTGTCTTTCATAAAGCTAATTTGAGAGCTAATGTTTCCAAATGTTTACTTCCATTTGTCTTCAGGTACAAGAAGCCAACAGCCTTAAAGATAATTTCCACTATAAGAACCTCAAATTGATCACATCCAGGTCATAGGGTTCTCTTTACTTCTCACAAAGTATATCTGATCAAATAATAAATTCAGCTACCCTAGCAATAAAATTACATATTTTTCCTAGTTATTTTCTCTACTTTATGTGTAGTTTCTAATAAATCACCTAATCCAGAGGTCCTCAACCCCTGTATGGCAAACCAGTACTAGTCTGTGGCCTGTTAGGAACTGGGCCAAACAGCAGGAGGTGGGTGGCAGGCGAGGGAGTGAGCAAAGGTTCATCGGTATTTGCACCACTCCCTAGTGCTAGCATCATTGTCTCAGCCTCACCTCAGACCATCAGGCATTAGATTTTCATAGGAGCAGTGGTCCCTGGTTCCAAAAAGGTTTGGGACCACTGACTTAGTCTGTTGATTATACATTTTTCAATGTCTTTATAAATCTGTCTTTCTTTTTATCAGTATTTACTGCCTGGAAAAAACCAGCATCCTTCTCATGAGCTGACTACTCGTTACCAGATTCAAACTCAGATTTTAATCTCTTCTTGAAAACTTTCTTCATGTCTGGCTTAGTTGCTCTCCTGTTTTCTTAAGCACCATAGATATCATATCATAGATATAATTACAGTATATGGCACTGTATGGCAAACGTTTATTTATTGTTCGTATTTTCCACTAGATTATAAATTTTAATTACTGAATCTTTCTTGTTATTGAAAAGCTAGCAGCTATCAACATGGCAAGTATAGTGTTCTCAATCAGAATTGCTCTAATTAATTAATTAAAACATCTTAGTTGATTTATTAGGTGTTGTCATTGCCTGTGATTGTCTTATAATCCAAAAGAGACAGAACATATCATATTTCCTTAAAAAAATTGCCCTGGAAAAAAACTCCAAGAAGATGAAGAGAAGAAATTTTTAATATTACTGTGAAACTGATTGGCTAGTATATCTTTAAATGCTATTTTTGTTTAATCATAAATCCATATGATTTTTTGTTTTTTTTCTAATTAAGGCAAATTCAGTATCACCGTGTTGATTTTGACCAGAACTATTATTGAGAGTTAAAAGAGAGCATACTGGTCTTCAATTTTGGCAAATTAGAATATTGAGTTTCATTCTATGTAAAATTGGATGTGAAGAAATCCAATTCCTTTCGATAGTACCATCTTTAGGAATGACCAGTTACTGATTGCCTTTATTGAAAATTAAGTGTGCTCTTTATGTTAATTTATTTTTTGTTTGTTTATTTGCATATATGTAGTAGATTACATTGATGTCCTGATCCTTCACCTCTACCTATATCCATGCACCTGGCCATGCTGTTTGTAGCCTTCCCGCTCTGGCCAATGTGATATTAGCATATATAATGTAAGCAGGTTATGCACTCTCTTGTGCCTCTGTCATTACCATGAAAATATTCCTGACCTAGTCTACTGCCAAGTCACCTAGGTCACCCCAGCCAAAGTTGGCCTGCATCAGCTGACCACTAGATCACTCAGAACATGTAAGTGAGGCTAGTTTAAGATAGGCAGAGATGCTTACCTGACTGAGCAATACATGCTTACTGTTGTATGCCACTGAAGTTCTGTAGTTGTTTCTTGTGCAGAAAAAGATAACTGGTGCATTATCATTCTTTCTGTACTTGGAGTTTATTCATTCAAGGTAGTTTCTGAAGCATTGAAAAGTTACTCTAATGTAAATGACAAACTAGAAATCAATTTCTTTAAGTAATTGAACAAAGTGATAAAAATATTCTGTTAAAAAATAGAAAAAAATGGTAATTCAAGGAGTATTTCCTAGTACAGAGTCTCTCTTTGAATTTATTGAACTTTCTTCCCTCACTTCTTTGGCTCTAAAGCAGGAGTCAGGTGCCAGAGACAATATTGCCTGTAAAACATTTCCTCTTCCTGGATCCAGATGATTTCATTACCAGCTTTCCTTATAGTTTGGCTAGAGTCATGTACTTGAGTATTCACCAGTAAAGATATGAGAAGTGATGTGTTATTTATGATTAAAGGCAATTAAAGATGGATATGGGTTCTCCATGTTCACTATCTTTCCCTCACGTATAGCTGAAAGTGAATACATTTTAGTAGTATGTTTGTTTGTTTGTTTGTTTGTTTTTTACAAAAACAATCCCAGCTCCACGATGCACTTTTGAAGGAAAGTCACCAAACAGAACAACTGGATCTGAATTGGACCCGGATGTGAGCAAGAAATAAACTTTGATCTATTTTAATATTGTGGCAGCTAACATTAATTATCCTAAATAATACAAGGTTGCATTCTCAAAATCCTTTAAATACTATGCAGGTGAATATTTTAGGTATAATAATGTATCCATTATCTATTGCTGCATAATATATTTATATCAAAACTTAGGAACTTCAAAGAATAGTATTAATTGTTTCACAGTTTCTGTGGGTCAGGAATTCAGGAGTGTTTTTTGTGGGTGATTTTGGCACAAGTTCTCTCGTGAGGTTGAGTTAATGAGGTTGGTTGGGGCTGCAGTCATTTGAAGCTGGGAGATTCACTTCTGAACTCACTTGTAGTTGCTGGCAGACTTCAGTTCCTTGCCATGTGTGTCTTTCCATAGGCTTTTCTATGAGTGTCTTCATGACAAAGCAGTGAGCTTCTTCCATAGCAAATGAGTCAAGAGAGAATGCCAGTCTTTTGTAATCTAATATCATAAGTGATATACCATTACTTCTGCTGTATCCTAATGGTCACGCAAGGCAACTCTGATACAATGTGGGCATGAATACCAGGAAAAAGGGAATCCCTGGGGAACATCTGAGAGTCTAGTTAACACAAATATAACAGAGAATGGAGAGGGCTGAGATAAACTGGTGAGGGCATGCCCTCTTAGAGTAATTCTATTTATACTTTTTAGAACACTATCTAGAACAAAAAAAAAAGCAAGTCTGCTAGTCTGATTACAACTGGAAGGAAACACTCCTTTAAAAACACTGTATGCATTGGGAAAAGGTGGATAAAAATAATATCAGTAAAAAAGAAAATGATATGCTATTGGAATATATGTTATTTTCAGGTTATATCAATAGAAGGAAGAGAAAATGTTCTATGTATATTTGATTCGAAACAGTAAGGTCTTTTATTTCAGTTACTGTTGAGGGGCAGGTGGTATAATTGTCTGTTTCCAGCTGGAGTACTTAGTAGCTATCATTACACACACATTAAGATGATGTAAAAATGTAATTTGCATAAAATGCAATCATAATAATCTTTAAGTCGTTTTACCTACTGTAAAGAGGACCCCCAAAGAAAGTATTCTGGCTAAAATTTTAATTGTCATTACTTGTTATTCAAAAAAAAACATAAAAATTGTGATCATACCTTGATTCTCATGAATATAGTCTCCCTTTTTTTGTTGTTAGAAGAGTGTAACTATAAAAATAATTCTCATGTAGACAGCTTACCAATTGAGAAAAAAAAGGGTGGGTTGAATAATAAGGAATATAAAAGGAAAACTGTATATTACCATTTCTGGAACTTAGAGAAAATAGAGGTGCATTACTAACATAGATTAAATTAATGACATCTGTCATTGGTAGAGGCAGAAGGAAGAATTCAGAATCTGAGAAAGGAAAGAAAATTGGGTAATTGATTTTGTTCTATTTTGAAATGTCACAAATTTTTTCAGTTTACACATAGATCCCACATCTTTGCTATTATGGATGTATATGTGTTTGTGTATATATATGATCTTTAATCACACAGTTAACACAAAACACACACACACACACACACACACACACATATATATATATATATATATATATATATATATATACACACTTATCTTTTCTTGTGACAGAGCTAATTGTCATGTTTTGTAGAATAATTATAAAACCTTTGTATTAGAAATTTTAACATGGCAGATGAAGCAAATGAATTAGAGCGCATATTGATATTCTCCTAAGGGAGTTTAAATAGAAATGACTGTTTAAGAGGTCCAGATTAAGTAAAAATACTGAATCATAAAAAAGAAAAAGCAGCAGCATGGTTTTTATTTAGTATTATGAATAAGTACCTCAGATTTCTGGAATGGTACCATGTCTCTATCAATAATGGCAGAAGAGCTAGTCAATAAAAGAAATTTCAAGATATCTAAAATATACCTTGTTATGTACAAATTAGAACAGATTGTTTTAGAAATCAGTTTGTGGCTCTATAAATATATAATATGTACTCCACTTTCACTTTTTCATAACAACTTGTGGGTCATCATCAGAGTATAGTAATTGGACAAAATACTGATCTTTGATTTGACCTAGGCCTCCTGCTAGTGTTTTTGACTGCAATATCTGGCAATCTGAGGCTCAAATCAATTGTGAAATGAAGATAATGATGCCTGCCTCAAAGGATATTTATTAGGATTAAATGAGCAAGAATTTGCAAATAATTTGGAATCTGAAGACCAGTACACAAATGTTGGTTTTAACCCCTCATCTCCATCCTGTGCTGGAATATGGTTTCCCTCCTTTTATGCTTTATTCTCCTTCCTTTCTACCCTATTGTATCACTGTCACTGCTCTTGCTGTAATAGGACTAGACTCAGCAATTCATGCACTTATAGCCTAGTTATAGTCTGCTGTTTCTGATGTGCTGGGCACTAAAAATAAAAGTTGAACAAAAAAGCAAACTACCTTAGCAGCTTGTTGAAATTTTTGCATTAAATAAATAAGACTGTAATTTAAAAGCTCTGGTGTGAAACAAGAGCCAGTAGCGGTGCAGTGAGGTGGTAGTCTTGTTTGGAGTGATCTGGATCACCTACTATTTGTGTAATTACCTTCTGGCACCTGGTTGAGTTCCAGAAAGATGAAATCTAAGAAGTGTGAAACTTGAATAAATGAAATGTTCTAGTATTGTGGATATGTGGAAATGATGTATGAATATATAAATATATTTATAGTTATATAAAATAGCACAGCTCTTTCCTGGATGATACGTCCATGCAGATGCCGCTTACTATTTCTCAAATCTCAAGCTTTATCTCAAGTCACTCTCCTATTTGAATTGTCTCAGGAAATATGAAATATAATTTTATTTCTAAAAGACTTCACATACACTGCCATACTAAAGTTACAGTAGTATAATATTAGTGTCAATATAGACTAAAATATATAATATGTTTAATAAATATATAATCAGGTAAATAGTATAATATAAGTATTTTTTAAGAAAACTTGTATTGTCTCTTTTAGCTCCTATTCATAACAATATTGAAGAATGTAATACACTCTCCCATACAGTTTAATTTTCTTGAATATCTCCACACTAGTCTATAAATGCCTTTAGAGCATAAATCATATCCTTTTTCTCCTCATATTTCAAATAACTAGCATAAAACTGACATTTAGTAGTTCTCCATAAAGGTTTTTTTGAATGGATGAATAAAAAAAAAATAATGGATGAATAAAGAGGAAGGATGACTAGTACAGCCAAAGGCAGTCATAAAAAATTCATATGAAGTATAAACATGTGACCTCTCCCTCCCTTTCTTCTCTCATTTGATTTTCTGTATTTGGGGTTTGCATTTCTATTTAAAAAAAAATCATTTAGGTATAATTTATGTGTCATTGATGCCACCTATTGTAAGTGTTCAATTCAATGATTTTTAGTAATTCTGTGCAGTTTTAGAACACTTACACAACACCAAAAAAGTTTTCATTTTTCTATTTTCAGTCAATTTCCACCCCCACTTCCAGCCTCAAGCAATGAAACATCTTCTTTATGTAGCTATAGTCTTTTTTTCCTAATAATTTTCTACAAATTGAAAGATACAGGACATGATCCTTAGTGACTGACTTCTATCACTTAGCATAATGTTTTTAAGTTTCATCCATGCTGTAGCATGTATCAGGACCTTTTTCTGTTTTTGTTCAAATGTATGCCATTTTGAGCAGTGTCCGGGATACAGTGTCAAAAAGGCTTTATATAACTGAATGGAGAGCTCTGAAACTGGGAGGCATGGCCCTGTGACGTTGTCCAGAGTTGGGGCAAGGGAGGCAGGCCTTTATACCTTTGTATTAATGAGTGAGAGTGACTTTAGGCAACATAGCTCTATCAATGGCAACAAATCTTGAAGAGGGCTGGTAGGTTAGGATTGTCTATCAGTGCTAATCATAGCTGGGGAAGTAAAACTTCCTGTCCTGAGGGCAATCCAGGTGATACATCACAGCATCCACTACATAGAACTAAAAGGACTTTCACTAATGACATAAGGGATGTGAGGCAAATTGAGGCATCAAGGATGAATCCAATGTTTTTGGCCTGAGCAACTAGAACTGAGATGGCAAAGACTGTAATTGAAGTGTTTTGAGGGGAATTTCAGGAATTTAGTTTGAACTGTGTTGTGTGTGAGACGTCAATTAAACATCCAAGTAGATACATCAAGTTGACAGTTGGATATATAAGTCTGTCAAAGACTCAAGGTGATTTTATTAATAACTGCCAGTATTTTTCAACTGCACTTTCCAATTCTTGTGTTGTTATTTTGTTGTTCTTTTCTGGTGACCTTTGAAAATATTTTCAATGAACTTCCATAGCACTAGTTCCTGGTTCTATTTACTGAAATTCCAGGAATCTAAGAATAACTATTTTTATGTTTCCACACTTGAATGACAACTCGAGTATATATCACTTCCCATGGAGTGCTAAACGGTTTTTGCATATTACTTTTTTCATGCATTCATATTTATGACTATTTCTAGACTGTTTCTCTTCACTTCAGATGTAGTGTAGTCTCATAGAACCCATGCTTTAGTTATTGTTTGTTGACTCACCCTTGACAATAATCAACAGCAAAAATCTGTCTATACCCAATGTTTGAAGACACTCGAGATACATTGATTGAATTTGGCGCTTTCCCAGTCACTGAGGCCAATAAGAACTTATTTATTAAGATGGGACATATGCTCATATTTAAAAAGCTTAATTGTATTCTTGGTTAATATTATTGTCCAAATTATGCAGATTTACTTTGGGTGGTTAATATTAAATTAGCTGTTAACATGTGTTTGTCTTAATTATCTCTGTTGTTATAGGAGGTCATATAAAATAATTCTGGTTTCAGAATATTTTATTTTCTTATTTTTGGTTTCATACACTTCTGGGCAATTAGGAATAAGGCTAGTAAAGTTTTCAGTCATTCAGATATCTTAATATCATCCTAGAATTTTTGATTTATGTATTAAAGATGAATAGAAGTTTATTGTATAGGTAGGGGTAAGGAATCCTAGCAACAAAGATGAGTAAGTCCAAAGAAATAATATCACTGAAGGTTATGTACAAAGAATTAGGTAGTTAGAGTGAGTATATAGACAGAAGCAGTGACCTATTTTTATACCTAATTCCATGTTTATAAAATATATTATTGAAATATATATTTGGCTTTGGGTTCATAGAAATTGTTTACTCTTACCCTATAACACTAGCAAGGTAATAAGGATTCTTATATGTTGACCATGCTTTCATACACATTTCTACTGTTGTTTTAAGCAACAATAACAAAATCCCACAAATTGGTAGTCAGACTTGGGATTTTGAAAGATTACATGCAATAATTATGGTGAATCCATTCCTACAGGTTAAATCCTGTGGTCCTCTCTTAGAAATGCACATTCAATGACACTTCAATAACCAGGTCAAGAATAAAATTAGGAAGAGAAACTAAGTCTTAAAAAGGTGTTACTTTTCAAAGTCAATGATAGTGACCAAATTGGATTAGAATCCCGGTGCCTTGAACACCAGCCCAGAGGTATTTCCAATATATCTCATGACCACAAAATTTAAAGCTTCAATTTGACTTTTATTTTCTATTGTGGATATTGATTTCCTAGGGAAAAAAATGAAATGTGCTGTTGTGGTCCTGTGTGCTTTATTGAACAAATAAACTCTAATTGATTAAGAAGGCTTATATAGTATTCTGCAGTTTGTATATCACTGCAGATTTTTTCAATAAAGCTTCTACAGTGATGGCTGATTGCAACTATGTATATTAATAAACAGTACAACTAATTAACAGTTATTATATATTTATCTGTTTTATAAGCCTGCCTTGCCTAAATAAAACCTTCAGTATATTTTATAGTACTTCGTGAGGAGCTTTATAATTAAGCTCATGTTTATATAGGGAGAGGATTGGCAATAGAATGCAATTCCTCAAATCCTTCAGGTTTTGCTGACTGTATTGAAAAATGCAGAAGCCAAATAAAGCTACTAGGTAAATTTATAACAAAATTATACATGGTATATTTTATTTCATATTTTTCTAAAAGTGTAATACTTGATCAAGTTTAAGTTTTTTAATCCTATTCTTGATATTGAAGACTCAAATACTATTACATTTCTCTTCAATATTTGTTATCCTCACATTCATTTAATATCAATTAATTTGTCCTGTATATTGATCATTATAAGCAACCTAAGTATACTATAGTTTACTTTGCTATGCTAAATTAATCATTCTTGGCTACAAACAAAATAAATCTAGGGTAAACACATTTTGGGGAAGGAGATAATACTAGTCACAAAATGGAGACAAAGATGAATTCCTTTATGATTTTCCTAGTCTCTTCTGACAGTATCCACTGGGATAATTGAAAAACTTCATGGGAAAATGATTTTGTTACAATGTGCAACCATGACTGTTGCTTCTTGTTTTATCTCCCCCAAAGTTGTAATAAATGCAAAATGAAGTATATATTAGTTTTAGACATTTTAAACTAGATCCTTAATATGAAAATTATGATAAATTGCTTTGTTGTTATAAACTATATATCAGGCTTCAAAATGTAAAATAAAATAAGGTATACAGGATAAACCTTCTTAATCAATTAGCATTGCCAGGGCTCCTAATGAATTGCATGATTCAGGTCTATTATTTCATTGAACAATACCATTAAACAACAGAATATACTAGAAACTTTTAGAACATTCCAGCCAACAGCAGAGTACACATTTTTCCCCAAGACAGGTCATATTCTGGCCCATAAAACTAATCTCAAAAATATAAAGGAATTAAAATCATGGTAAGGTATGATCTTTTACCATAATGGGATCAAACTAGAAATCAATAATAGAAAAAGGAAAATCCTCAAATACAAATTAAACGACACACTTCTAAATGTTTTATGGATCAAAGAGGAAGTCTCAAGAGAAGTAAAAAAAAATAAATCAAACTGAAGGAAAATGAAAATGCAAGATGTCAACATTTGTAAGACACAGGTAAGGTAGCTAAAGTAGTACTGAGAGTGAAATTTATAGCACTAAATATTTGCATTACAAAAGAAGAAAATTCTTATAATTCACAAACTCATTTCAAGAAATCAGAAAAGAACAAAATCGAAAACAAGCAGAAAGAAATTAATAATAAAGATAAGAGCAGAAATCAGTTAAATTAAAAACACAAAACAAAAGAGGACAACAATTCATTGAAAAGATCAGTAAAGTTTATAACAACCATAAAGTGGAGAGGACAAAATTTACTAATATCAGGAATTAAACAGTGATATTGTTACAGATGGATAAAGTGATGTTATATACAATTAGCAAAATCTGTGCAGGGTCTTATGTGGGAAAGTACAAAACCCTGATGAAATAAATCAAACAAGATCCAAATAAATGGAGACATGCCATGTTCATGGATTGGAACGCTGCCCATAGTAAAGATGTCAGTTCTCCCCAAATTGATCTATAGGTTTAAAATAGTTAAGTCTGCTGTTATTAAAAAAAATACAAATGAAAAATGCTCACAGACACTAACTTTACCAGTGCTTTTCATAATGCTTTATTTCAAGGATCATTTCAGTTTTTTTCTAAATTCTGCATCATGATTATTAAATGATATGCTACAGCAATGGCTAACATCTATTATTTCTCAAATACACTGTTTTCTTTTCTTAGAATTTCTTCTTTAATTTCATCCACCAAAATTTAGCTTATGTTAATAACCCTCTGGTTGAAGGTTTTCCTGAACTTTATTCTCACACGCTTCTCATAGGTTTTTTTTTCTAGTACATTCGACTTATCTGCTATTAAATTTATCACATTGTATTGACTTCTTGGACTCTTGTGGTATAACAGTCTTTGCTGTTTTTTTCTCATTCTTGATTCAGGTTTTGTTCATTCATGCATTCATCCACCAAATGTCTTTGTAGGTATTGTGCTATGCAGTGGGTGTAAAAAGATTTGTAACACCCTTAAGTCCCTTACTCTGCTGCAGTTCAAATATTGGTTCGAGGATAATAGGAAATTCATTTGTATTTTTAGTTTTATTTGCTTCAAAATATACCAAATTCTTCTGGGTTTTTTGTTTGTTTCACATAATTATGGTCAATGAGATATGAATATAACTGGCAAATATATGTAACTCTTAGTCCTTTGTTCAGCACATAGGCATTGAATAAGCCACTATTTACCATACTTTTTGAAATGCATTGAAGAACATTTATCTGGTTTGTGTTTTCATGAAGTTTAATATATCATATTGACCAAGGTTTTAGGATTTTTTCTGTCTTTGACAGATACAAGCAATAAACATTTTATGATAATGCTTTAAACATATTTATACATTTGGACAAACATAGTTTTAATAGTAAAGCTCCCCCAAAAAGCCATGTTGTGTCTCAAATGACTTTATTTGGGTAAGAAATTTGAATGAAAGATATTATTTTTTATCTTTGTGAATATTAAAAATATGGATTTATGTTTATCATAGAATATAATTTTGTGCTTCATATCTTTTGCAGTTCTAGATGTGTTAATTTTTAAAGTTTTGCTATTTTAGGATTCTTGATATTATTTAAGCAAGTAATATCAAAAAGATTGACAAACCATAAAATGGTTTTATCTATAGGTAAAACTATTCTTTAATTGGAAGATACATGAAAATATGCTGATCTTTTAGTATTATCATTTGAGCTACACAAGGCTATTTGCATTGAACATGGGAGAGCAGAATTATCTTCAAATCAACCTTTTAAATTTCCTCAGTAGAAATACTTATAGAAGATAAAATACCATAATACTATCAAACTAGTGTTTTGGTTTTTTTAGTATATTAGAAATATATTTTTTTCTGGACTGTCTATAGTATTTATTTTTGCTATAATTAGATTGATTTTGTTTGACATTTTATCCATTGTTATTCAGAATTGTATGTTCTAGGGTGTAGTCAGAAGCACCGTTCATATTTTATACTTACTGGGATGTAGCTTTAACTTCTTCTTTAAGGTCTCAGTCAGTTCTGCATCTTGCTACAAGATATTTCTGTGCATTTGCTTTAAAAAAGTAACTGCACATTTGTCTACTTTGTCAAAACATTTTTTATTGAGATATAACTGACATGTAATACATCAGGAAGGCCTATATACATCAGGAAGGCCTTGCTGCATGTCTTACAACCTCTGAAACTTCTGAAAGTGGAGTTTCAAATAAGTGGCTCTTGTTATAGAAAACTAATTTTCCATCATTATCAGAACTCAAACATGAGTTTTAACCCCCTTAGAAAAGCTACCAAGCAAATTTAATTGAAATTTTCTAGGCTTGATTAGTTTGAGATTGCTTGTGTTGTGGGAACATGATTACATATATGTGTGGTAGAGCTTGAGGATGATGTGTTATATTTATTTTATTTTCAGTAACAGGTAATACAAATACTTTAAATGGAATTCACAATTAATCTTTTTCTAGTAATCTGTCACAGTAAGCTCTTTTTTAATTTCTAAAAACAATATACATGGACATACATATATAAGTATAATCATATATTTTATATGCACAGGATAAAAAGCATACGAAAGTATAAATGAAAGACTTTAAGCCTCTTCCTCATGCCTCACTACAAAAACCCTTAGCTCCTTTTCTAAAAGATATTATTAACATTTTCTGTATATACCTGTAATAGAGAACATAACCACAGCAGCACATGGAACTCTCTTTGAATTTTTTTTTAAATTTTATATTCTGTTCCATTAAATGGATGCACACAAGCTTTTAATCATTTTTAAGTTGTTGGACATGTGGGTTGATTTTTTTTTTTTTGCTATTAAAGCAAAATTAAATAACATTAGAATTAGCTCTTCTCATAGTTTTTGAATAGCGCTATAGGGTAATTCTCCAGGAAAAAAATTGGTAGGTCAAAGAGTTTCTGGATTTAAAATTTTCTTGGACATTGAAAAATTGGCCTCCAAAAATGTTAAACTTAGATGCTCATGAGTAGTTTTAAAATTTGTTGTTTTTCCACATCTGCACCAAATCATAATTTTACTTAATTTTATAAATTTTACCAATATTTTAGTTGAAAAATTGTTGTTTACAACTTAAGTAAAATGTCCTTTTATATTTTTAGCCATTTGTATTTTGTTTTAACTACTTAATTATAAATTCTGTACATTTTTTCTCTATTTGATATCTTTTACACACACATACACACACACACACACACACACACACACACACACACATGCTGCTTACATTTGAAAGCAGTTGGAATTTTAGAACAAGTTTAAATAATAGTGTTATTCAGGGCTCTAGTTTTTCTAAATTTTCGCAGAATTATTCTAGTGTTTTGTCACTAAGTATTATGCTTTAGATATAGACAATTATTTTTAAAAACCAGGACTGCAAAACATGTTTATCTACTAGTTCCCAGTTTTTACTCTTAAACAACATAAATAAGTCCTGGAGATCTGTTGTACAGCATAGTGATTATAGTCACCAGTACTGTATTATAAACTTTAAAGTTGCTAGGAGACTAGATCTTAATTGTTCCCACTACAAAAAGAAATGGTAATTATGTGACATGATAGAGGTGTTGGCTAATGCTAAGGTGGTAATCATATTGCAACATATAAATATCAAATCAACACGTGGTATACTTTAAACTTACCCAATGTTACATGTCAGTTATATCTCAATAAAAAATCAGGACTGAATATTATTCTTTGTGTGTTTTTAATTGCAAATGGTAATCATAATTTTTTCTTCTGGCCTACTTAAATTATACATATATAATTTATATAATATGCATATTACATATTTTACTAAAATTGCTAATTTTGAACCACCTTTGTATTCCTGTCATTATTCATTCATATCAATATTTATTGTGTGCCTAAAATGTGGCAGGCATTTTCTCAGATGCTAGAGACTCAGAAATAAAACACATAAAGTCCTTTCCCTAAAGTTACATGGTTATTTTAACATATCAGTAGCTCCTCTTTTCTCACACTTGATTTCTTACGTGGATATTGATCTTAATAAGTTATGCTGAATTGAATTTTGTTATCAGTGTTATTCTGCCATCAAAAAATATTTTTTAAATGTCAACTTAATTACTGCTCTGGAAAATTTTAAATTGCATTGGAATTAAATTCTTGGTTTGAAATTACTCTGAGACCATCTGGGCCTTTTTATTTATAGTAGAGTTTTCAAATCAATATTTAAAAAAATTAATTTTTATTTAGTTACTAGCTTATTTAGATTTTCCATCTCTCCTGGAATTAATTTTGGCAATTTATGTTATTTCTATAATAAAATACATTTAATCTTGGTTTTCAAATAATTTTACACAAATCATTCTAAGATTTTTACTATATATCTTTTAATTTGTTTTCTATCTTTTTTCTTTTCTCATTTCTAATTTTGCAACATAGCATTTTTCCCTTTTTTTACCCATTTAAAATATATATATAAACTATTTGGGAATTTTTAATAATATTAATTTAAGCCTCTAAATTTTTCTTCTATATTTTCATGGCTATATTTTATTTTTTGAAAACTTTTACATTAAAACTAACAATTTAAAAATATTATTTCTTATTTAGGAATATATGACTTAGAAAAGTATGGATTTTTTTCCCACTAAGAATAGCTTTGGCATTATCCATTTTTAAAACATTTTTAATCATTACTGTCCCTGTATCATGCATTATTGATTCGTATTTTACCTTTAAGAGTTATATAATAGCGTTTCGTTTATAATTTAAAAATCTTTTTATATCATTTTGGATTTTATTTTCTCTTTAATTTTAAATATTACAATATTTTGGTTGGAAAATGTGACTCTTTCTTTTGTACATCCTTAAATGTATTGTGATTGTCTATGTGTTCTAACATATGCTCAGTTTTAGTAGTTGCTTTATCAGATAAAATTTTGTGTTTTCAGGTTATATAGAATATTATATGGCTATAGCAGGTGCCCATATCCCTCACACCCTGCAGTTTTCAGTGTGTGCCTTTGAACTTCCAACTGCTAATGTCTCTATCTCTCGACACAAAGCTCTTTTTAAAATCTTTTAAGACTGTTCAGTTTCTATGCAGCAGGCCAGTTCTGGTGAATTAACACATGTGCAGCAGGTCCAAATCAATGACTGCTAGGGTATGGGATATGAATGTCCTTGCTGCCCTTCCCCCCACTACCAACTGTGAGGGGAAGTTTAGTCATATTTTATGCATTTTTCAGAGTTTTTCCATGTAACTAATCTGTGACAGGTAGTTTCATTATGTACCCTTTATTGGATGCTTTCCCTTCATTATGTGACTTCTCTCTTCCCTACCTGTGCTCGTTGTCTTCCCTAATAATCATATTTCACTGGAATTCTTACCTTAGGACTAGCTTCTGGGGGAATTGAAAATAAGACAATACCAATCTCATTAATACAATTTTTTCTTGATAGATTATATGGTAAACTACTCAAAAGAAAATGACACTTATGCAGTAGCTATTTATGGTGGGTTAAAGTCTGTTTCTCACTCATTCTTTTCCTTAATTTTGTTCATGTAGTCAGTGTTTCATATTTTCAACATTTTGTTATTTAGTACCTAAATATAAATCATAAAGTTTTATTATCAATGTGGACAGTATTTTTTATCATTATAACATATCCTTTTTTTCCTTTTTTAAAAATTCTACATTGGGATTAATATTACAGTGTAACTTGGTTTATACTTTCACTTTTAAATCTTTTTAGATACACTTATTAGATGCAGCATATATTTGTTAGTGTTATTTTATCTGCTCAGCCTTTTAGTTGCAATATGTGAACTTATCCGATTTCTACTTATTGATATACAAATATTTGGTCTTAGTTCTTTCATTTCATTTTATGTTATGTTCTATATTCAAGGCTTTCTTTGTTTTCGCACTTCTGCTGTGCGAATTATGTGAGTATAGGTTTGTTTGTTCAGGTGTTTAGCTTTATAACCTTACATGACATACGATGAATTTCTGAAGGATGAAAAAAACTTCTCCTATCCAGGCTGACAAGGGGTGAAAGTCCTTCCACAAAGAGAGATTAATGTGTGCCCTTGCACAGGAGGCAAATGTTATTCTAGAGAGAGTGAGAGTAGATATAGCCTTAATGAAACACTAGTCTTTTCTTTGTTACTGTCCCTGAATGGGGAAAAGAATTACTTAAAAGAAAAACACTAAAATAGGGTCCTCATAGTTCCAGCATTTAAATTCTTTGTGATTTGAAATACCTTAAGATATCAAAGGCCTTACTTTTCTAACGCTTTAAAATAATATATTAAATTAGTTCAAATTCAAGTTCATCTCTTCCAGTTTTGAAAAATCTGCTTTTTGATGATTCTTACTTTCACTCTGTGGAGGGTGTTATGGCATGCAGTTAAGTTAATAATCATTGGCATAGTGTTTGTAAAGTTACTTGTCAATGATTCTCCAGATAATTATAATAAAAAAGGTTACAAATGATACCTAATACATAGTAAGCATTTACTGTGTAATGAACACTGATCCATCTTATTCATATGTAGTAATTCATTTAAATCTTATGAGTTAAATGAGGATTATATGCAACTGTGAGTTGTATATTGATACCGCTATAAATTTACATTTGAAAAAAATGAGTAGCTGGAGGCTATATATCCTCCCTAGGGTTTCACATCCCTGGAATAGTAGAGCCAGGAATTTAATTCATGATTCATGATACTAGTCTTTTGAACTCTTAACCACTCTTAACCATGACACTACACACCTTTGGATAGGAGCCATCTTTTAAGAATACATATCTGGGAGAATAAGATATTTCACTCATTCTTCTTCTTATACCTAAAACCTGGATAAGAGGGTGGCTCTATAGTGTAGTGGTTAGCACGTCTGCTTTACACTTAGAAGGTCCTGGGATCACCCCAGTTGGAGTCATGGACCATACCCCGGTGTGTCAGGCCCCGGGAGCGCTGGGCACCCCGGGTGCTATGGCCTGCTCCCTGCAGTTTGCAGGGGCCTGCCACAAGCGCATGGGAGGAGACTCCCATGCCCCACCTTCAGAGATCCAGTTCTTAAGGGGAGACTGCAACATCTGCAGGTCATGGGTGGAAGTGGGGAGAGGGAGGGACTAAAAATAAATATAAAACCTGAATATGACAAATGAAACAAATAGCAGAAGACTATGAAAGGTAGTGAAAAGAAGGCTGACCCAGCTAGGGTTGAGTCTCCTGGAGATTATTTTCACCTTCTGTATATCCCAACCAGAGTACAAAAGTTATCAACTCAGAAATGCCAACAGGTACTGAAAAAAACGAAAGAACAATGGGGAAAATCAGAGTTAGTCTGCTCTTTTCTGGCCAGGAGACTGGGAGACCAGTGGTTCTCAGCTGGGGGTGATTTTGTTCCCCAGGGGATGTTTAGCAATATTAGGAGACGTTTGTGGTGGTAACTTCTGCAGTGGATGAATTCTACTGGTATCTAGTGTGTAGTGGCCAGGAAATCAACATCCTCCAATGCACAGGGCAGGTCACCACGACAAAGAATTATCTGGCCCCAAATATCAATAGTGCCAAGGCTGAGAAATCCTGCTGTCAATGGTCCAAACAGGGATCAGCAAACTATGGCCCTGCTCGCCAAATCCAGCCCACTACCTGTCTTTGTGAATAATGTTTTGTCGGGATTTTGCTTACATATAATATAATATGGATGTGTGTGTGTGTGTGTGTGTGTGTGTGTGTGTGTGTGTGAGAGAGAGAGAGAGAGAGAGAGAGAGAGAGAGAGAGAGAGAGAGAAAGAGAGAGAGAGAGAGACAGACAGACAGAGACAGATACAGAGACAGAGAGACAGAGACTTGTTATGGACAGTTTTAATAGGGATTATTTTTATTCAAAATAACAAATAAAAGGATTAGCATTCAAGCAGAATCTTCCTGCTATATACAGAAGGCTGAAAAGGGGGCCAAGCTTCCACTATGATTTTTGCTGCACCAAGTTCTCTGGTGGTGGTGTTTCCTTGATCAGCATACTCTGGGGGAATGATATTCTGCTATAGGCTTGGCAGTGTTCTGTTATACTTCTCAACTCAGCTGTTTCTCTTTGCTTTTGCACATGTACTAATAAAGTATGAATATTTAGCATTGTACTAATGAGTCTATATTAGTAACTGAAATACACATTTATATATTTTAAAAATATTAAAACCTTAGCTTTTTAATTTATTTTATTTTTGTTGTTTTCTTTCATTTGTATTAAAACCTTTTGAATATAGCACTTAGACAAGTCATTATGAACTTATTTTAAAAACTTAAAGTCTTTGATCTTTCTGCATTCCTTCCCACTTAAAAGGTACTTTTACTATATATACAAGTTATAAATAATTTCACAAGTCTCACAAAATCTCTACTTTAATGCATTCCATATTTTTAATAGTTAAAGGAATAAAAGTTATTTTGTTTTTATAATTTTGATAAATATGACTTCTAAACACATTTGGTGATGCCATCATTTGAGACCTCTGGTTGAAAGAAATTAATTCTAAGTTGGTCATCCTTTGGATTAAAAAGAAAATACCTAAATCTAAAATACTTGTTATTTAGAACCATTCAAAAGTATTTATATATGAGTATTGATACCTGTAACTTCATATTTAAATAGAAATTAACTTAAAATGTAATATTTTATTGTCAAAATTAGAACAAAGCTGGGCATTACCTCCCTGGAATCAATAACTCTTACATCACTGGATTTATTGTATTGAAAAAGATGTTAATAAAGCTACAATCTTATAAATGAGTGGGCTCCCACTCCAGAATTGCTTTAAAATGAAAATAATCTTAGTAAAGTTAATTATATTACCATCCTAGTGAAAAGTAAGTTTGAACGTCTTATTATTATGGTTAACAAGTGGATCCGGTCTGCTAACATATAAAAATTCTTAAATGAAATAAGTTAATTAGCATTAAGGGAAATAGCCTCATAGTTTAGTAGAACTATCTTAATAAGGTGCATATACAACACTAAGCAACCCACTTTAAAGATTGCCACCCTGCAGGCGATTTCTGTAGTAGAAAATGGTTTCAATATTATGCTCTTATGTGAGTCATCTTTAATCTGCAATACGAATTTTAAATATTGATTTCAAAGTAATTAAAATAACTTTTAACATAAAATTAAAAAGAAATTTATTTAAACGAAGCATGCTTTTAAATAATTAGATAGATTTACAAGAAATCCCTGTCACTATTTAACTGTGACACAATCTTTGATTAAGACATTTGTCTAATCATTTGTCCAATGATTTCCCAGATTCAAGTCTTTTTTTCTTTTTATAATGGTATGGCAAAGTTTTCAGTTTAATGTTGTAATTCTGTAATTTTTTTTTCTCTCTAGCATTATGTAGTACACATGGTTTTTTCTTTTTTGTGTTTTTGTTTTGTTCTTGTTTCTGTTTTTCTTTGGTTGTTTTATACTCAACATATCCTATTAGTATTCTAAAGAACAAACAGAAGAAATGATAATATGGAATATTCAAACTCACGTATACCAGATATTAAAATAAAAAGAAACAGACTGAATACTCCATTTTAAAAGCTTAAAATTCTCTATCTCTGTCTCCCACCCCACCTCTCTCTCTCTCTCTCTCTCTCTCTCTCTCTCTCTCTCTCCCCCCCCGTGTGTGTGTGTGTGTGTGTGTGTGTGTGTGTATATATATATATATATATATATATATATATATGAATAAATCTTAAATAAATCTTAAAAATGAACTACATGGCTTGTAGAAAAGAATAGAAATAATGTATTGTTGACAGTTAATTGAAGAAAGTTGGTGTTGTTATTCTTACATCAGACAAGGTAGATTGAAGGGAAGGAATTATTACTAAGGAAAAAATAGGTTTATTTTAGTATAATAAGAGGCTGAACACAAGAGGAAGATATAAACTTTTCACCTTGTATTTAGATAATAATACAGCCTCCATTTTCATAGCAGGAAGTGACAGAACTAAAAGGAGATACAGACATATAATCAGTGTGAGAATTTAACTTCACCTCTGAAACTAATAGCACAACAAGGGAAAAAACAAAAATAGCAAGAAAGAATATTTAAACAATCTTATCCTAGTTGACATATATAGAAGAATAGACTCAACAGTTGCAGAGTACGTGTTCTTAAGATACACCTTGAAAACATTTACGAAATTTCACAAGATTCAAATGACCGATATGCAGTTTTTATGACCAGAATGGAATCAAACTATGAATTAGCCAGAAATTTAGTTACCCACAAAATATTTTCAAAGAAATTATTTTTTGTATTTTGCATGTATAGTTAGTTTTGATTGTATGCTGGATGTTCTGTTTAAAATAGCATAGAAGTAATAGGAGATTTTGAGTGATTTTGTCTTCCTGAAAGGAACATTTGCTTCTATGAGGTGGAACGGACGATTCATCTCATAGCAATCAGTGACTAAGAAATTTTGAAGTTGAGTCTCGATTTTGTGAGTTTTCTATTTTTAATTCATAGCACTCCCCTTTCCCCCCACAGATGCCAGATGAACCCTTGAAATGTTTTCTAGAGTCTCTTGTCTCTAGTGGACCCTGAGTCTGGCAATCTGTGTCCTTAGGCTGGGATGACTACTGAAGACTTGCATAGCTGCTCAGCTTCTCAGCTACAACCTTTTGCTTAGCAACTGTTGTTCTCATTCATGAACTTTTAATCAAAAACCTTGAGAGGAAAAGCAGGACCAAATTTCATTTTTACCACTAGGGGACTTTTCCTGAGATATTGTCCATTCAAATCTTTACATCTTTGGATTTCTGCCTTCAAACAAGTGCCTTTAATAATTTTTCATTTGTTTTAAATTTCCTCAGCATGCTGGTTGTGCTGAAACAGGGTATTCTGCCATTACCAGAAGCAGCCATATTCATAGACTATATATTTTTTGTTGTATGCTTTAGTTTGTAGCTTTTTATCCACAAAGCCAATTAATATAAAATGAAGAAGATACATGATTTATTTTAAGGTACATAATCCTCACTAGCAGTGGATCTTTTTGTCATAAGTTGATTAGATTCTTTCAATTAATTTTATTTACTCTAGCAAATAAATGTTTCTTCAATATTGATGTACCAAGTATGGTCCATCTGCTAGAAGTACATTTCAGATGTGCCACCTAGGTGGAAAAAGGATCAAGTAAATAGAACATCTATTACAAATACACATGTGTACCTATTCCTATATTAGCACATATTAATGCAACAAAATCATATGCTAGCCTTAACAAAAAATATCAAAGATTTCTAGGAAATTATATTTTAAAAAATCACAATTTTTGATCAAGTTGTCAGTAGCATATAAAAATCTGCAGTTTGTACTTTGTGGTCATTTGTATATTGGAGCTCTTCTGATCAAGGCAGACTAGGTAAATCAAACCATCTCTTTTCTGAGTACAACTTGAGAAGCTGCGTCTGGGGCTTGTGGGGAGGGGGAGGTTGATTGGAGAACTAACAAAGGCAAAAGAAGAGTACAGTGTAAAGAAGTGAACACAGCATTTTTAACTCTCTCTCCTTGAGGAGTCTACAAGTTTAGCTGGTTTAACTTAGAGACTGGACACTGAACAAAACTAACTTACAAAGGTTCACCAGGACACAGGGAAAATGAAAGTTCCAGAGTCACTAATCAGTGTCTTTGCACAGTGAGAGATGAGATATAAATTTTGCAAGGTTTGGGTGGGATACTGAAAGCTATGTTTGGAAGCTACAGTGAACCTGAGTCAGCTAACTGTAACCAGGTCCTAAAGTCCAATTTTGGAGCATTTGAATCTCTGATAGGATCAAGGGTGTCTGGAAGTGATAATGTTGTTAGTTGCTCAGCAAGAGTAAAATTTAATTATCTCTGTAATTTTCATATATAGTTTCTGGCACACAATTAAAAATGACTAGGATAAGTATGAGGGAGACATGTGACTAAAACCCAACTCTCACAACAGATAGAAGTATACACATAGGATAATCAGATAACAGCTAAAAGACATGTAATTAATAATGACTGATATGTCCAAAGAAATAAAATACAAGATTAAGCATTTAGCAGAGAACTGGAAAGAAAACAACAACATGTTTTGTTTTATGTATTTGAAGTTCTGTTATTAGGTACCGAATTTTTAGGTTTGTAGTATGCCTGATAAATAGATCCTTTAATTGTAATGGAACATCCTTTCTGATCTCTGTACTTCTTTCTTAAAGTATATTTTGTCTAGCATTAATGTACCCATTCCAGCTTCCTTATGCTTACTTTTGTTTGTGATTTTTTTATACTGTTATTTTACACCTAATCATATCTTTAAATATAAGGCGTGTCTCATATAAACAGCCTATAATTGGGACTTAGTCGTTTTGTTTTTTTTTAATCTAGTCTGACAGTCTCCACTTTTGAAATGTTTAGATCTTTTTAAATTTTTTATTAATATATTTTGTTTTAAAGTTGACCATCTTACTCTTCATTTTCAATTTTCTCATCTCATTTCTCTGTTCCTACTTTTGTGCTCAATTTTGTATTTATTGAACATTTTTTATTATATTAAGTTCCTCCATTGGCTTTTTATCTGAGGCATTTTAAAAACAGGTCCACACATGCTTTGACATTCTTTCTTTCAAGAGATGAGATTTATGGCTCTTCCCAGGATTCTGGGTCAACCACATGACTTTTTAATAGAAAGCAGCAGTTTGGCTGCCGCATAAATTCGCAGGCTGAAATTACCACCAACTGTCATTACCAACTGCCACCAATAGAAAGCGCCATCTTGGCCCTCCTCCCAGTGTTCTTTCCACAGATTTCATTGGTTCTCAGCGTCCACCACGGGTCACTTCCTTTCAGCTAGAAGAACTTCCTGTAGAAACCGTCAATTACAGATTGACAAGTGACAAATTGTCTCAGGATTGTTTATTTGGGTGTGTCTTGTTTCACTCTAAGTTTGGAAGTATACTTTTTTTGCATATAGAATTGTACTTTGATGGTTTTATTTTTACTTTTTTACTCTGGTCTTAGTTCTTTGTGGATACTATTGAGAAGACGGCCATCTTCTCACAGCCCATGAGGATATCTCCCGGTGGAAAGTCGCGTGGTTTCTAACAAGAGGTTAGTTATCATTTAAATCACTATTCACCTGTTGATAATGTGTCCTTATTTCTCTGGCAATATTGGTGGAAATACATTTGTTCACTACATTGATATTCTTCATATTTCATTTATGTATTGAATATATAGTATGCTAAAACATTTCAAAAATGTATAGATTTTTCAATTAAAATTAGTTTATATAAATTTATATAAACAATTTATATCAATTAATCTGACAATAACAATGAAATAAAGCAAAAACAAAAAGAGCTAGCATAAAAATAACAGCCAAAAAATGAAATTTTCTTTATTTCTTATCTAAATATATATTTGAATAAGTTATATACAAATTATAATAATTTAAGCATGTTTCCAAGAAAAAGCTTAACATCTTAAAACTTTATTTCTTATAATTGGTTTTCTGGTGTTAATGTTGTCTTAGATGAAAATTTGTAAAATAACAGCCAAAACTTTTAAAGAAAATGAAGTGACATTTGTATTACCTATAGCAAAAATTTTATATCTACAGTAATTATATAATATTTCAATAACATGCAGCTTTCACAAAACATTTTGTATACAGTAGTTTATATAAAATAGTTCAAGTCAGAATCAATTCAGTAACAATTTATAGAATATGAGTGAAAGTAAAATGAAAATATGCACATATGTATGCTTAATACGTAATAATTTTGGTATTTCAAATAATGATAGCTTATTTAACAAATAATATTTGTAAAAAAATCAGGATAAATACAAAAAATATAAAAGACCAATAAATATATTAAATATGCTTAATATTTAATGTAAATTAAATAAGATAAATTTTATATTTTTACCCCAGTATCAGATTATGAGGAAGTTTAAAATATTAACTCTCCTTTTGGAAAATTTGATACTGTTCCACAAATTTTAAATTTGCATGCCCTTTGCATAATAATTCCACTTCTAGAACTGTGTCTGACACAGCTAAACATGTGCTGGGTGGTGTGTGTGCGTGCGCGCTCATCACCATTTGCAGATTCTGTGGTCCCAGCTCTCTGTCCATTCCAGTTAGGGCTGTCCATGCCAGTCTCCCCTCCCCCTTTACCAACTGACTTTAGAAGGGCAGCGGGAGTGGGGAGGCTCTCAGACCCAGAGGTAGGGGTAACCTGTCCCAAAGAGAAGGACTAGTCAGTTGAACCACCCCCTCAATCTCCCATCCCCACCAGTCGAGATGGGGCTAGGAAGGCCTTAATTCGTTTCTGGTTATGCCTGTTGCTTTATTCAGTTGCAAAAAACAAATCCTCCCTGTGGGGTCATGGCTGTCTGCTATGGAGTATAGCACCCTCTATACCCTTGATTAAACCTGGAACTGCTAAAAAAAAAATGCATCCATAAAAGGCAAAACAATTTTGAAATTATAGTGTATCTTTATTGTGACTACTATACAACTTTTACAATCAATTTGGTTAATCTATATATACTTGCAAAAACATCTAGACACACTGCTAATAAAAAAATTAATTATAGACTTTCAGATAAGTGCACAAATGTATGTATTATTTATGTAAATGTAAACCTATATTTGCATTTGCTAATATACACAGTTGGTGGCAAATCATGATTTCTTTTTGCAAAGGGGTATGCATTTGCATTTTTTGTGGAAGTTTTACATTGAGTATGTGCCATATTTGTAATTAATAATATAAACGCCAAAGAAATACTCACATGATGGCATATTACTAAAAGTTATTTTGAAATATCTATCATTCTGCTTTTTGTCTCTTTAGAAATACCTTTTCTGGAAATTTCATGTTAATGGAGTCATACAATATGTGGTCTAATTTGTTTTGCTTCCTTCCTTTGGCATAATGTTTTTGAGGTTCATTCATATTCTAGCATATATCAGAAATCGGTTCCTTCTCATTGCTGAATTAGAATTTCATTGTATGGTTATTTCACTTGTTGTTTACCCATTTATGAGGTGATGGAGATTATAGTTCTTTCCAGACATTAATTATAATTAAAGTGGTTATGAACATTTTTGTAGAAGTCTTTGTATGGACATAAGCTTTAGTTTCTCTTGGGTAAATAGGAGGAGTAGAGGGGTTGGATCATATACTAGTGTATGTTTAATTTTTTTAAGAAACTGCCTAAATGTTCTCTACAGTTATTGTACCATTTTGCAGTCCTAGCATCAATATATGAAGTTTTAGTTGCTCTATGTCCTCTCTAACTTTTAGTTTTGTGACATTTTTAAAATTTAGTCATTATAGAAGATGTTGAATTGGTATCTGTGGATTTTATTTGTGTTTCCTTGAAGACTAAAGTTGTTGGAAGCTTATTTATGTGCTTATTGAATATTCTTTAGTGAAGTATTTACAAAAGATAATTGTCCATATATTTAAAGTTGTCTTCTAATTATTGATTGGAACAATTCTTTATATATTCTGGATACAGATCCCTTTTTCAGATATATCTATTGTTAATATTTTCCTTAGGTCTGTGACTTGTCTTTCATTTCTTAACTTTTAGGAAGTTTATATAACTGATGAAATATAATTTCTCTCTCTAAAATCCTATCTAAGAGCACTTTCTCTACAGCAAAGATTGAAGTATTTTTTCTGTATGTTTTATAGATTGTACTTTTATATTGAGGTCTAAGGCCTAGTTCAAGTTAATTTGTGTAGTGTGAAATTCATGTCCAGATACGTTTTTCCATATGATTTTTCAGTTGTTACAATATTTATTGAAACAACTCTTCTTTCTCCCATTAGATTAGCTTGGCACCCTTGTCAAAAATTAATTGGCCATGTTTCTAAACTCCTTATACCAATACTGTATTCTCCTGAATCTTGGAGCTTTGTAAGAAATCCTGAAATCACATAGTAAAGATCCTTCAACTCATTTTTTAAAATTTCTGCTATTATATATCTTTTACACTTCTATATTAATCTTAGAATAGTTTTGTAAATTTTTACATAAAAAGCCTGCTGACAGTTTTATTGAGGGTGAGTCTATGAATCAATTTGGACAGAGCTGATTTTGTTTTTTCAAGCAATGATACAAAAATAAAAGTTTATTAAACCATTTTTTTTTACCATCAATAAGCTATTAGAAACTACCATAGTTGGTCTGGCAGGGAAGGTGGGAAGGCATAAGACAATATCAGACATGCAAATACTCAGTATTGGGACTAAGTAGCTATAGTCTTAAAGGACTGATCTTTTAATACTGTAGAGTTTTCCAGTCCAAGAAAATTTTGTATCACAACATTTCTTTAGGTCTTTTGTTTTTCTTGGCAATGTTTGTAGTTTTCACTACAGGTTTTGCATATATTTTGTTAATGTTTCCCTAGGTATTTTGTGTTTCTTGATCTTATTGTATGTGATAATGTTTTAATTTTATTTTTAATGGTTATTTGCTGGCATATAGATGTGCAATTGGTTTTTTGTGTATTGAGCTTGTATCCTACAAATTTGATAAATTTCCTTATTCTATTGGCTTTTTTTGTATATTCCTTCAGATTTTCTATATGTATGATAATGCCATCTGTGAAGAAAAGATTTATAAATCATTTTTCCCAATCTTAATATATTTTATTTCCTTTTCTTCGCTTATTAAACTATTAGGACCTCCATTTTATTTTATTTATTTATTTTTATTGTGACATCGGTTAATGAAATCTAATAAGTTTCAGCTGTACACTCTAAGAGTAAGGCGCATATATATATATTTACACTGCATGTTCACCTCCCGTACTTAGATTTCTTTCTGTCACATATTTGACTCCCTTTACCCCATCTACCTCTGCCTTTTCCCCACCCCCTACCCTCTGGTAACCCCTAGTCTGTAGTCCATGTACATGAGTCTCTGCTTGTTTGTCCTGTTCATTTCTTGCTTTTAGGTTTATATTCCACATACAAGTGATATTAGGTGATTTTCAACTTTTTCTGTCTGGCTTATTTTGCTTACCATGATTATCTCGCGGTCCATCCATGTTGTTGCAAATGGCAGTACTTCATCTCTTCTTATGACTGAATTATATTCTATTGTACATATGTACCACTGCTTCTTTATCCAGTCATCTATCGTAGGACACTTTGGTTGCTTCTATGTCCTGGCCACTGTGAATAATGCTTCTATGAACGTCGGTGTGCAAATATCTTTTTGGATGTGGGTTTTCAAGTCTTTGAAGTAAATACCCAGTAGAGGGATTGCTGGATCATATGGTAGATCGATTCTTACTTTTTTGAGGAACCTCCATACTGTTTTCCATAGTGGCTGTACCAACTTGCAGTCCCACTAGAAGTGTATTTCTCTACATCCTCTCCAACATTTGTTATTGCTTATCCTATTGATTATAGACATTCTAACAGGTGTGTGAGATGGTATCTCACTGTGGTTTTGATTTGCATTTCCCAATAGCTAGTGATATTGAGCATCTTTTCAAGTATTTGTTGCCCATTTGTCCTATGTGGAGAAGTGTCTGTTCAGAACCTCTGCCTATTTTTTGATTGGATCATTTGTTTTTCATTTTTATTGAGTTGTATGAGTTCTTTGTATGTTTTGGGTATAGGCCCTTATCGGAGGCATTGCTTCCAAATATATTTTCCCATTCAGATGATTGCCTCTTTACCTTGTTGATAATTTCTTTTGCTGAGCAGTAGCTTTTTAGTTTGGTGTAGTCCCATTCATTTATTTTAGCTTTCACTGCCCCTGCTTTTGAGGTCAAATTCATAAAATCCTCTTTAATTTCAAGGTACTTGAGTTTAGTTCCCATGTTTTCTTCTATGCATTTTATTGTTTGAGATCTTGTGTATAGATCATTAATCCATTTTGAATTAATTTTGGTGTGTGGTGATAGACAACAGTCTAGATTCATTCTTTTGCAAGTGACTTTTCTGTTTTCCCAGCACCATTTATTGAAGAGGCTTTTCTTTTTCCATTGTATGTTTTTGGCTTCTTTATCGAAAATTTTTTGCCATATAAATATGGGTTTACTTCTGGACTCTTGATTCTGTTCCACTGGTCCGTGTGTTTGTTTTGCTGCCAATGCAATGCCATTTTGATTACTGTCACTTTGTAATTTAAGTTGAAGTTGGCCAGAGTGATGCCTCCAGCCACAGTCTTTTTTCTTAGGATGGCTTTAGCAATTGCAAGACTTTTGTGCTTCCATACAAATTTGATGACTTTTTGTTCTATTTCTTTAAAAAATGCTGATGAGATTTTGATGGGGATTGCATTAAATCTGTATAATGCCTTAGGTAATATGGTCATTTTAACTATGTTGATTCTTCCAGTCCAAGAACATAGAATATCTTTCCATTTCTTTGTATCTTCTTTGATCTCTTTTAAGAAGGTCTTGTAGTTTTCATTATATAGGTCCTTCACATGTTTCATTAGATATATTCCTAGATATTTTATTCTTTCTGTTGCAATTGCAAAAGGAATTATTTTTCCACTTCTGTTCCTGATGCTTCATTATTAGAGTATAGGAACTCTATGGATTTTTGAACACTGATTTTTGTATCCAGAAACTTTACTGTATTTGCTTTTTGTTTCTAATAATGTTCTTGTGTAGAGTCATTAGGGTTTTCTATATAGAGAATCATATCATCTGCAAATAGTGGCAATTTTTCTTCTTTGTTTTCTATTTGGATGCCTTTTATATCTTTCTCTTGCCTGAATGCACTTGCTAGGACCTCCAATGTTATATTGAATAACAGTGGTGATAGTGGACAGTCTTGTCTTGTTCCTGATCTTAGAGGAAAGGTATTTGTTTTTTCACCATTAAGTATAATGTTGGCTGCGGGTTTGTCATAGATGACCTTTATTCTGTTAAGGTATTTTCATTTTATACCTCTTTTGTTAAGTGTTTTGATCATAAATGGATGCTGTATCTTGTCAAATGCTTTTTCTGCATCTGTTGATATGATCATATGATTCTTCTTTTATAATTTGTTTATAAGCAGTATCATATTAATCAATTTGCTTATGTTGAGCCATCCTTGTGTCCTTAGGATGAAGCCCACTTGATTGTGGTATATAATATTTTTAATATATTGTTGTCTTCGGTTTGCTAGTATCTTATTTAGGATTTTTGCATCTGTGTTCATGAGAGGTATTGGTCTGTAGTTTTCTTTTTTTGTGTGTTATTGTTACCAGGTTTTGGTATCAGAGTAATATTGGCCTCATAGAATGAGTTGAGAAGTATTGCCTCCTCTTCAGCTTTGAGGAGTTTGAGGAGAATAGGTATTAAGTCTTCTCTGAATGTTTGGTAGAATTGACTGGTGAAGCCTTCTGGTCTCGGACTTTTACTTCTTGGTAGGTTTTTGATGATTGTTTCGATTTCCATACTTCTTTTCCAGTTCTTCTTGATTCAGTCTAGGAAGATTGTGTGTATCTAAAAGTACTGGTCCATTTGCTCTAGGTTATTAAATTTGTTATTATATACTTTTTCATGGTATTCTTGTGTGATCCTTTGTATTTCTACAATATCAATCATAATTTCCCCTCTTGGATTTCTGATTTTGTTTATTTGTGTTCTTTCTCTTTTTACTTTAGTGAATCTAGCCAGGGGTTTTCAATTTTATTAACCTTCTCAAAGAACTAGCTTTTTGTTGTATTATTTATTTATTTATTTTTGTTTTCAATTTCATTTGTTTCTGCTCTAATTTTGATTATTTCTTTCCATCTGCTGACTTTAGGCCTCATTTGTTCTTCCTTTTCTAGTTTTTTTTTTTTTAAAGATGAAGTGTTAGGGTGTTTATTTGGGCTCCTTCTTGTTTTTAGAAATAGGCCTGTAATGATATGAACTTTCCTCTTATGACCGCTTTTGCTGTGTCTCAAAAGTTTTGATATGTTGTACTATCATTATTGTTCATTTCTATGTATCTTTTGATCTCTCTTATTTCTTCCTTGACCTAGTTATTCTTCGGTAGCATGTTGTTTAATCTCCATGTATTTGTGGTTCTTTCTGATTTATTTTTGTATTTTATCTCTAGTTTCAAAGAATTATGATCAGAGAATATGGTTAGTATGATTTCAGTCCTCTTATATTTGTTGAGGCTATCTCTGTGTCCCAGTATGTGGTCGATTCTTGAGATATTCCATGTGCACTAGAGAAGAATGTATAAGCAGCTGTTTTTGGATGGAAGGCTATACATGTCAATTATATCCAGTTAGTCTACTATGTCATTTAAGGATGTTATTTCCTTATTGATTTTCTCTTTGGATGATCTGTCCATATCTGACAGTGGGGTATTTAGGTCTCTTACTACAATAGTGTTTTGGTCTGTTACTCCCTTTACTTCTGTTAGTAATTGCTTTTACATATTTCGGGGCTCCCCGATTGGGACAATAGATATGAATAAGTGTTATGTCTTCTTGGTGCATGATTCCCTTTATAATTATGAAGTGTCCCTCAGTATCTTTCTTTATCTTTCTTATTTTGAAGTCTATTTCATCTGGTATTAGTACTGCTACTCCCACTTTTCTCTGCATGCCATTTGCTTGAAATATTATTTTTTTCCCTTTCATTTTGAGTCTGTATTTGTCTTTGGACTGGAAATGTGTCTCCTGGAGGCAGCATATGGTTGGATTTTGTTTTTGGATATATTCTGCAAGTCTGTGCCTTTTTATTGGTGAGTTCAATGCATTTACATTTAGGGTGATTATTGAAATATGAGGTCTTCTTTTACCTTTTATCTTTTACTTTCTGATAGCTCGATGTTTCCATTGCTTCCTTGTCCTTGTGTTTCTGATTTTTTTAAATTTTGATTGGTTTATGTGGCTTTTGTCTCTGATTCTTCTTGTTTTATGTTGTATAATTCAGTTCTATATCTTTGGTGTGTGGTTACCATTACTAATATGAAGAAGATAGTTATATGTGTGTATATATATATATATATATATATATATATATAACTATATATAGTTATATATATAGTTATATATAGTTATATATAGTTATGTATATAGTTATATATATAGTTATATATATAGTTATATGTATATAGTTATATATAGTTATATATATATAACTATATATATATGTGTACATATATATATATATATATATATATATATATACACACACACACACACACACACAGTTATCCATTTTCTTCTGTGTGTGCCTTATCTACTTTCCCTTTTGCAAATTTTGATCTTTGAATTCCCCCCTTTTCAGTCATTGTTATCTCAATTTGTCCCTATGTATGCTGAATTTTCATTACTATCTTGCTATAGTGATTCTTTTCTTACTATTTAAGCTTATAATGTCCTGTTCTTCATAAGGGTTGCACTCCTTTGCTTCTGTTTGCCTGATAGTCACTTTACTCCTAATTGGGTATTTTTTTTTTTCGGTCATTTTGTTTCAGGTGAGCTGACCCCTTTCAGTATTTCCTGTAGTGCAGGCCTCATATTGGAGAATTCCCTCAATTTTTGTATGTCTGAAAAGGTCATAATTTCTCATTCATATCTAAAGGAGAGCTTGGCTGGATACAGTATTCTAGGCTGGTAGTTTCTTTCACTTAATAGTTTAAATATTTGATTCCATTCTTTCTAGCTTCTAAGGTGTGCTCTGAGAAGTCCAATTATAATCTAACAGGTTTTCCTTTATAAGTTACCATTTTCTTCTCCCTGGCTGCCCTGAGAATTCTTTGTCATTGATTTTTGGTAACTTTAATACAATGTGTCTTGGTGAAGGCCTTTTCGGGTAGAGATCATTGGGTGTTCTGTTGACTTCTTGAATTCCAAGCTCCAGCTTATTCCTTAGATTTTGGGAAGTTCTCGCCCCCTATTTGTCTGAAAATACTTTCTAGTCCCTGCTCCTTTTCCTCGCCTTCGATAATGCCCATTATTTTTATGTTTTCTCTCCTGATAGTTATCAGCTAGCTTTTGTATTTCTCTTTCATTATTTTCCATTCTTTGGTTTCTCTCTTCTTTCTTACAATTTATTTCTAGATTTCTGTCTTTGATATCATTGATCATTTCCTCCATCTGGTCGACTCTATTTCCCAAGCTTGCTATTTCATTTTTTTTTTAACTCTTGCAGTGTGTTTTTTATCTTCAGAAAATCTGTTCTGTTCTTCTTGAGGGTTTTGGTCTCCTTGCTCTGCTCATCTATGTGTTTTTTCAATTCCTGGAATTGTTGATATGACTCATTTCAGAACTCATTGACTTTTTTCAGAAGTACCATCCTGAATTCTCTGTCATTTAAGTCACATATTTCTATGTCTGTAAGCTTCTTTTCTGGAGATTTTTTTCTTTTTCTTTTTGAGCTGCCTTGTCACCTTGGTTGTTCATGGTGTTTAATGGACTATTTCTCCACCTGGGCATTAATGGAAGTATATTCTGTTGTTTCTCCAGAAAGAAGATTAATTATATAAAGTCTCTCTTTAGCCTGCTACAAAGAAGGTGCTTTTCTTTTGGTTTCTATTAGGTGGATCTAAGCCTTTTGGATCCACGCTTTATGTAAAGCCTAAATAATGTTTACAATTATTATTATTATTATTATTATTATTATTATTATTATTTTCTCATAGAGATTTAATCACACTCACTACTCAGTTTCAGTCTCTGTCAGTATTAGCAAACAGTTTGTTAGCATTTGCTCAGATTCCCCTGGGGCTCCGCAGTGATCAGTCTTAGAGGGTATGGGGGAAGGGGCCCTCTGGGTTAAGAGTTGGGGGCTGTGGCTCAGCCTTGGTTTTGCAATGTGGCTAGTAAAAATCAACTGTTGTTTCTCTGCGGCCCTGTCATGCTTCTCTGCTTTCTGCCCTGATCACTGAGCCCTGCTGCAGGTTGTGTAGATAAGATACAGCACTTCCAGGCAGGGCTGTTCAGGGAACTCCCTGCACCTTCTCCCCTCCCCCTCCTCCTGCAAGGAGCTCCAAGATACAGCTTAATTGTCCCAGTCCACCTCCCTGATACCTAGGGTTCTGACCTGTGGTAGTTCTTAAGCGCAGATTCCTCGCTCAGTTGTGCTGGTGTGCAGTTTTTTGTTGTTTTAGATGTGCAGCTTATTGTTGTTTCAAGGGGGGAGATCTGAGGATGTCCCTCAATCCACCATGTTTCCCAGAATCAGAATGCTATGGATTTTTGAGCACTGATTTTGTATCCAGAAACTTTACTGTATTTACTTGTTGTTTCTAGTAGTGTTCTTGTAGAGTCTTTAGGTTTTTTTATGTAGAGAATCATGTCATCTGTAAATAGTGACAGTCTGACTTCTTTGTTTCCTGTTTGGATGCCTTTTATATCTTTCTCTTGCCTGAATGCATTTGCTAGGACCTCCAATGTTATATTGAATAACAGTGGTGACAGTGAACAGCCTTGTCTTGTTCCTGATCTTAGAGGAAAGGTTTTTGGTTTTTCACCATTAAGTATAACGTTGGCTGAGGGTTTGTCATATATGGCCTTTATTATGTTAAGGTACTTTTCCTTCTATACCGCTTTTGTTAAGTGTTTTGATCATAAATGGATGCTGTATCTTGTCGAATGCTTTTTCTGCATCTATTGATATGATCATATGATTCTTATTTTTTAATTTGTTTATGAGCAGTATCACATTAATCGATTTGTGTACATTGAACCATCCTTGTGCCTCTGGGATTAAGCCCACCTGATTGTGGTGTATAATAATCTTTTTAATATGTTGCTTTATTTGATTCGCTAGTATCTTATTTAGGATTTCTGCATCTGTGTTTTTGAGAGGTATTGGTCTGTAGTTTTCTTTTTTTGTGTGTTATTGTTACCAGGTTTTGGTATCAGAGTAATATTGGCCTCATAGAATGAGTTGGGAAGTATTGCCTCCTCTTCGATTTTTTGAAAGAGTTTGAGGAGATAATGTATTAAGTCTTCTCCAAATGTTTGGTAGAATTCACTGGTGAAGCCATCTGGTCCTGGACTTTTACTTTTTGGTAGGTTTTTGATTATTGTTTCAATTTTCTTACTGCTGACTGAGGACCTCCATTTTAATTTTGAGTAGAAATGATAAGAAACAATATTCTTGCCTTTGTTCCCAAATCTATGGGAAATCATTCAGTCTTTTTCTTTAAAATATTATGTGAACTTTATAGTTTTTGTTAATTCACTTAAGATGAGGGAATTCCTTTTTGTTGCTGGTTTTTCAGATTTCATCAACTTGCACATTTATAATTGCTGAGTTCAAGTGTATATAAATTATCCCTCAGCAACAGATTTAGAACAGGGAGATCATCTTAAGTATTTACTGGGACTATCCCTCAGGCAGTTAAATACTACAGAATATTGACCATTTTTGTTTATTTAATGTGTCTTCCAACTATGCCCATTATTATATGTGCACATATGTAAAATAGGAAAGCACACAAGTGTGGACTCCAGGTATCATTACAATTAAATGTTATAATGTTTAGGAAACTATTTTATAAACTATGAGAAACTATGAAATTATTCAGTTATTCTTTTACTCAGTAAATATTTAACATATATCATATTTTTTAGTATATTTAAGATTTTAGTATGATTGTTATTCTCAGTATGCAAGGTGATAACAATTTGGGAATAAGCAAAACTTCATTTTAGTCATCAAAAATAAGTTATACACCTTTACTAAAATCAATAGAAATAAATAGGCTTGAAATGGGAATAGATCAAGGGGAAAAAAACACAAAAGTCTGCTACATAGTATTCAATAGTAATATCTAAGCTTAGAAACAAAGTATTATTTTTTTCAGAAGCTTCAGCATGATATATTTTATCCTCTCTAAATTTTACCTGTCTCTACTACTTAGCAATTATTTTCTGGGCATTCATCCTAGACTGTTGCTAAGCAACAACTACAAGCTTGTTATCTTCTCAGTTTAACACTTGCTACACAGAATTTCTTGCATAATGCTTTGCCAAAATACTGATTTTTATTCTAGAAATTAGTAAAGTATGCCTGTCTTCTAGAATTTATTATAAAAATTTTTTGGTGTAATATAGTCTTTAGGGAGACAAAATTAAATTTTTCGGTCATTGACTCAGAATTTGTTGTTTATAGTCACTTTTTCAGAGCGCATGCGAGTACGCATACAGACACACAAACACACACACACACACACACACACACACACACACACACACACACACACAGAAAAGGATCTATCAAAAAAAGCAGACCATATCACCACTGTGACATATGGTTCACCTGATTTGATTCAGCTCATTTCCCTGTAAGAGACGCCTGCCCGGGAACTGGATCTTATCTATTTGTTTTGAATACACTAAAAGACCAATTATGAACACTGGTACAGCATTTTATAATCTTATTTGTAGTTTTATTTTCCATTTTATACGTTTGTTATAGTTTATTTTTCTGAGGATGAACTAAACCGTACTGACTTGCTGGAGTAGTGGTAATGATACTTACTTGCAGTCGTAGTACAAGGGTCCAAATCTTGGGTTGAGACTTACTGAGTCCTTAAGCATATAATTACATTTCTGCAAATCTCAACATGCTTTATTGGCAAAGTGGAGATAATAATTATGCCTTCATAAACTTAAGAAAATGTACAAATATTTGCGAGCCTCCAAAACAGTTTATTAATATATAACCAGCCAACAAATTATGATGATCAAGGTCTTCTTCCTAGAACAGAGAAACACCTTTTCTCCTCCAACCTTAATTAATTAATTAGTTTATTTTATTGAGGTAGCATTGGTTAATAACATAAATTTCAGTTGTAAAACAACTACAGTACTTTTACCCTACTTATTTCCAGTTTTATATAGTCCTAACTATTTCAGTTATAGGAAACTATTTTACTTCCCTCTGTATTTATTTAGGTTTCTTTATTAAGCAGAACCTGAAGCATATATTTTAAAAGACTGTCCTTCTGTAGATGCTCTCATGCTTTCTTCGTATCCCAGATCAAGTCACTCTATTTGTCTTTATCTTTATAATTTGCACAGTGAAATTTTCTAATATCCAGAATTAATTTAGAATTTGGGGAGTACAAAATTTATTTTGGTGTGTGCACATTGTTATCATTTTCTTTTCTGAACTGTTGCTCAAACATCTAAAATGTGATAATTATTTATCTTTTTAATTATTTTCATATCTTTAAGTGACTCAAAATATATATTTTTGTATCATATGTTAAGAATGGATAGTATTTTTCCCAACAGTCAGCTATTTGTTTTAACACTATTTAATAAATCATCTTTTTAACCCACTAAAACTGGAGGTTTTACATGTATATCTTAAAATTTTATATATACTGAAGTTTATTTCTGGGCTAACTCATTTTACTAATCTATTTATATACTATTACCATACTTTTGTTTGGATTAGATAATAATTTTAGTATACATTAGGTGAGGTTTCTTATGATCTCAGTTTCCAAAATTCTGTTATGCTTGCTTTCCTCTTTATTCCCATTCATTTTGTATTCATTTTAGTTAATGAGAAAGTAATCTTATTGGGAACAAAGTGCACACTTTTCAAAAGATATATTTGTAGAGCAAATTGGGCAGCAGGAGTAGGAAAGGAGAGTCAATAATCACTTTTTGGAAAAATATTCTGTTCCTCATTTATTTACTGGGCCTTCTTCCATTGGGAAAAAAAGTACAACTTAATAGAGGATTTTCCCCCCAAATACCTGAGTTACTAAAATATTGCACTTGCCAGGTTATAAAATAATAAGTATCTAAATATAATACTACCATTACTTAGATCAGTATAATTGTATTTCTTTAAATGTTCTTTTAGGAACAAGGACAAAGAATTAAACCTTGCTACTGTTTTGGCAATAAAATTGTAGCTCATAATGATTTAACTCTTCTGAGACTGATACATAAAGATTTCTGAACATATAAGAGTTACAGTTTTATATTCAGCAAATAAACACTGACACTTATTAAAATGAAAAGAAATAAAGATGTTTTTCTCTGAATGTTAACCATAAATATTACCTTTTCCTCTGTAAGCTAGACAGTTATTCACTCAATTATACTCAGGGGGAAGAAAAGGAAAAAGTGATAAGAGAGGGTTCTGCTTAAAGAATGCTTTACTCTCAATTGTAAGATATCTGCATAAGTATTTTCAGTGCATACTAGAATGTGGTAAATGCCAAAATGAAAGAGTCACTGAAGTGATGAAACTTTAGAGGAGGGCAAAATTGCTGTCACACAGCAATCTGGTATGACTTCATGGTTGATTTGACCTCTGAGCTACACGTTGACAGATGGTTTAGATTTGAGGTTGATGAGATGGCATCACTGGAAGAATTGAGACAAAGCCACTAGGTACAGAGACGCAGTCTGTGTTCAGGGACAACTAGGTAAATTTTTTGGCTAGAAAATAGTGTGTGTGAGAAAAAAAAAAACAGTAGGCAATAATTTTGGAAAGACAATTGGAGGCCAGATGGCAGAATATCTTGAATACTGGCTATTAAATTGTAGATTTTATTTTGTTGTTAATTTGGAGCCAGTGAAGTGTTATTTTAAAGGTGGTACTATGAGCAGTGCTATAATTCAGAAAGGTTACAAAACAGATTATCTTTCTAGATAAGCAGTTAGGCTGGGTATTCATAGTACCACTGTGATTCTAAGATTGTAAAATCTCAAATCACCAGTTTCAGAAAGGTTTAGATAATCTTATCTTAACCAGTGCTCAGAAAAGTTCATCTACTAAGTCATTTCTACTTTCATTCTATAATGTTTAATGTCAAATTGTTTTTTTTTCTTGTTTTTTTTCCTTTGTTTAAATAAAAATGTTAATATCTTTTGAGAAGAGTTACCATAAGTATATAATCCTTGCCCTCTAGATTATTAGAATAACAGATGTGATATGAAATACTAAAGATTTCTAGTATATTACAGTAATTATAAAATATTATTTGAACATAAATTTGTGTTGAATTTGCTTCATATATCACATATTTTTCTCAGGTATAGTTAAAAATCAGTACACCTTCAAGATACCTCTGATACACCAAGATAAAGAAATTTCACCACAGGCTAATTTAGTGTTTCATATGAGGTTATTCGCTTTATTTAATTTAAAAATAAAATTCATACTCATAAAAAACCTTTATTTTATTTATTACTTGTATTATTTATTGAATTATTGAGACGTGGTTGGTATTTATTTTGATAGATAATAAAAATGTAAATGAAATCAAGTCAGTAATTAACTAGAGTACTCATGCATTAAAAGAAATGACTAAAGAAGCAGCAAAATTTAGCTGTAACTACTGGTAGTCCATTAATGGAAACCAGATCAATTCAATTCTTAGTGATACATAATCTTGTTATATTGTAATAGCTAATGGGTAAGTTTTATTAAAAGCCAAATGTCTAAACACCTTAATAATGCATTTTATTTAGGAGTGACATAATTACTATATAAAAGTCTGTAACTTAGGAACTTTGGAAACTGACAGCAATCAGGCTTTGTAATTCTTAGGCAGTGAGGACATTTTCAAGTTTAATGTTTATTAATTTTGCATGTGTGAAGTTGCAGTTGCTATTGTGTACTTGACCATTGATGTCTTTTCAGTTGTGTTGCTAACATACAGAAATATATGGAAGTTATACCAGACTTGGTAATGGATTGGATACAATAGATAAAAGAGAAGTGTTAATATTAACCACTAGATTTTGGCTCGCATAAGAGAATGGGTTCATGGCTGCTTTCTTGTTCAGTTAGGCTACATAGATTAGGTTGTTTATAAAAGGCAGACATTTATTTCTCACAGTTCTGGAGCCTAGAAGTATGAGATCAGAGTGCCAATGTGGTCATCATTCAGGTTGAGAACTGTCTTCTCCTTCTATCATGTAGCAGAAAGAGGGTGAGAGAACTCTATGGGAATCAGGGTACTAATTCCATTCATGAGTCTCCACTCTCATGATCCAGTTACTTCCCAAAGGCCCATCTCTTGGGTACAGATGGCAAAAATACCATTGGATGTTGAAAGGTGGAATTCAGAAGTGAGGTCTGCGACAGGAAGGTGTATTTTGGGAATTATTAGTATATAAATTTCTAATTTTGAAAGCATGGAAGTAAACTAGACTGCTCAGAAAGGCTGTGAAAAGAGAAGTTGGTATCCTGGGATTGAGGTGTGAGGTATTTAATCACTGACTGGCCTTATAAAGAAGGTTAATCTTGAAAACAAGACCAAGGAAAGTCAGCCAGAAAGTGTAAAGACATTCAGAAGAGGGACGTCACAGCAACTAAGGGAGCAAAATAATTAAAAGGGCTACTGATATTAGGATGGGGAAAAATTAATGATAATAACATTTAACATGTATTGAATGATTACTGTCTTCCTAGTACTAAGTACTTTACCTGGAATGATTCATTAATCTTCAGTAGCACCATGAGGTGAATACTGTTATCTTGATTTGTAAACAAGGAAAACAAGGCTTAGTGAAAATAAAACATATACTCAAATTAACACAAGTAATAATTGGTGCATGTGGAATTGGAAACCAGTAAATATGAGTCCAGAGATTGTATGCTTAGCCTATATGCTCTATTCTATCCAAGTGGTCTGAAAATATACTATTTGAATTTTTCCCTATTTATGAAGAACAAAGAAAGTTAGTCTAAGCAGAAAGGACTGACGGCTGCCAAAGGTGTGTTCTCTTTTGTACACACACTCGAGGTTACATTAAATGATGGATGGAGATGATACTGACTTCCCTGGAGCCTCCAAACTTGAGTCATTTAAGGATCCTTGAGTGACAGGAGAACAACGTAAGTGATATTGTATATGGGATTTTTATTGGTTTTGATGCTGTGTTGAAAAATTACATTCCAGTTTTCCTTTAGGAAATTATGCATCCCAAGACCTCAGTTTAGGGGGTTTAAGTAAGATAATCCCATCCCCAATTCCACTAGGGTTGCATAGATCAAGCATATCAAAAAGGGTGTCATGTTTAATTGCCAGTTGGATTGATTGATATCAGCTTCCTTGATATATAAAAATCTATTTTAAAAAATTTGAAATTCTCTCTTTAAGATAGTGGAAAACTTTCTTCTAAATCTGCTGCCTCGCTTTCTTCCAGAAGGTTAATTCCTTGTAAATACCATGATCTATAGGAATTACACTGTTATTCTTTTAGAATGCTGTGGCACATTGAAGCAGGAGCATGGGCTCAAAATACCACAGCAAATTTAGTTGTGGATTCAAGGCTGCTGTCTGGAGAGTTTAATTGAGGACTGTGTCACACACATTAGTAATCCCCATTATATTTAAATTAGGTAAATTGGTTTATATTTGGACATTATTTCTTTGTGTGATAGAGATCTCTAAGAGCACCCAGGATAGATGATGTCTTAGAAGTCACATAAACCAGAAAAAATATTAAACTCACAATTGTTGTTTTGTTATAGTGAAAGGATCCAGATTAAAATCAGCAAAGGGAGAAGTTCAGGTGATATCAGGCACAAGCTTACAATTATTCTCTTCCTGTGTTTTTATACAGACAGTGCTTAATTCTTTCAACACTGAAGTGTGATGCCCCATGCAAAATGTTGACAACCTCAGTCATGTAAGCATGGAGCATCTGCATCACTGACCTGAGCTCAGTCTTCAGCCCCCACAGAAGTCAAATTGAGACAGCATGCCTCAAAGTCCTGGGCATTCAAAATCAAACCTTTACCATAAATTACGTTCTTAGCATTAATTATCGGTATGGCTGAAAGCATCAGATATACAAAGACACTCTTATCAGGAAGGATATTTCAGGGACTCACAGGTTACATCCCAGGAGGTAGACAAACACTAGTCCTAAAGACCTTAGGCACATATAGGCCTTTGGGTTAACCATTGACTACACAGTACATGCAAATGTTTTTGTTATTTTTATGTATAGAATTTTTGGCCTGTATAGTGTCTTTGTGGTTTTGGTTGTATATAAAAATTCTTTATATCCATTTAGTTTTTGTTTCCATTTTATAAAATACTTTGATTAATTATAGTAAATTTCAGATGTCCAACATTGCCTGCAATATATGCAATCATATGTATTTACACATCTAGAAGATAGTTATCTTTGAGTACTTTCTGATATCACTAGGCCTTATTTCTTTTTTTTGTCTAATTAAATTGATTTGAAATTCTGGGAAAACTATTAGATGATGGGGGTGATAACTTTCTCATTGCTAACATAAATGAGAAAATAGACAACTATTCAGCAAATGTAACAAATTTAACATAGAAAATAAAATATTTTTATGAGTTATTGTGACTAGGTACTGAAAATGTGACAACTTTACAGTTCTGTTTCAATAACTGATAAAACACAAAAAAGTGATATGTATCTAGAAAAAAAGTAGGAGATGCTTTAGAAATGAGAAGAAAAATGAATTCAACCATGATAAGTGCTGAAACAATAAACAAAAAACAAACAGTAGACAAACTAGAAAACACTAACAAAGGCATGGCAAAAAAAGTTAAATGCAAATAATTGATTGGATATCTGTTGTTTGCTCTTCCTACTGCCTAGTTCCAGATTTTTTGGTGGTTTTATAAGAAATGACCCCAAATTTCAGTCCAATTTAAAGCAAAGCTGACATTTCCCTACACTCCAGGGGAGAAAATCTCATTCCAATCAATCAGTCCTCCATCCACATGGCTAAAGTGCGTAGTCTAGAGGTAAGTCCATAATATACATTAGATCAGCATGAGGTATTTTCTTGACATTGATGGAAAGACAAGGGTTTTTTCCTGCTTCATTTGTTAAAATTGCACAAGAGAACAGTTGCTCTCAAACTGACTGCACAATAAATCCCGGGTTGAGGGGAATTTCTAAAACTCCTGGACCCAGGTCATGAACTACATCAAGTAAATCAAATTTCCTGATTTATAAAAATATGTACTACATTGTGTTAACAGACTCCCCAAGGAATTCCAATTGACAGGTGAAAACCCTTGGTATAAAGAGGATAGTGATTCTCAATTTGTGGTATACAATGAATCACTGGTAGGCTTAATAAAATTCAGCTTGTTTAGCCCAGCACCACCATACACACACACACACACACACACACACATATATATATGAGAAATATGAGATTCTATTTCATTAACTATAAGTGGGTAGGTCTGGAAATTTGTATCTCTGTTAGTTGGCCAGGTAATGCTGATTCTAGGACCATACTTTGAGAACCAACAGGCTCTGAATATGACAGTGAGAAAAATGGTTTGCTTTTGAAGAGAGGAAAATATTAAAAGTTAAAAAAAAGAGACAAATCAAGGCAGATGAAAGGGTTGCAAGTGAATATCAGTGAGGGACTCAGAGAAACTTGCATTTCTTGGAAGATCCAGTTTATGCCACTTTTACTGTTTACAGACCACAAATTAAAACTCAAATTTGTCAATATGACTAGTGGTGATATGTACTATGTTGTGTGCTTATCGTAAATCTCACTGAAGCTTGATATTTTTCATCTAATTTCAGCTTCAGTCCAAGGAAAAGGTATTTAAAGATCTCCCACTGGGCAAGAGACAAAATGAGGATCAAAGTAAATGATGTTCTCCCAGCCACAGTATAAATAGATGGCACAGCCAAATGCGTGGAGACCTTCAAAAGCAGAAGCCCAAATAATGCTTTTGAGGAAAAGGTGTCACACCAGATTGAGATACCTATCCTATAACCTTCTGGGCAAGTAAATGATATACAACAGTAATTCTGAGAGTAGAGTAATATGTAACCACAACCACTATGTGGATAGATTGGTGCAAGCCAACGACCTAGCTTACAGTTTGATGTCCTCTCCAGGATTAACCTGAGGCTACAGCCCTACACAGTCATGATGGCTTTGTGGAGATTTTTGGTCTCTCTGTGTACCTCTTGAGGAAGAGGTAAGCAAGCATGGAGGTTGGGAGCAAAGAGGTGGCGGGTCACAGATAGACGCGAACCTCTGCATTGCTCTGGATGTTGAAAGCAACCACCCCTCCCCCCTCCATCCTTCTCTAAGAAGAGAGTTTGACCCCAGACTTCAAAGGCTCAAGCAAGCCTAGCAGTTATTCTCCTCTTCTAAAGTGAAGTACTCCCTTATCCTGCTGGGGACCTGAATGAAAACTGGTTCTCCGGGCGTACTCTCCCCTCTCAAGCCAGAGAGGATCAAGGGAAGAGGTGGATGACATTGGGAAGCCTACACTGAGAGGCTTTTACCAAGCAGGCATTCTCCCCAGAGCCATAGAGAGGATGCTTCAGCTTTCCCCTGGTGTCAAGCCAAGTCCCATGGCCTTTAGAAAGTCAATTTGGTGAGGGCAGCCGGATAGTCACGGCAGAGACAGTGAGCGGCCTTTCACCTTTTCGAGTCAAGGAAGTCTTTCAGACACGTCCCGGGTCCCTAGACCCCTGCTCAAGGTTGGGATCCTCGTGAGTCCTGAAGACCATCCATTCCGACATTTTCCCGTGAGAACAGCCAGAAAGTGCTGACAGAAGTCAGCCATGTGGCAGTCGCTACGTGCACACCGACAGCCTCCAAGAAGTGACTTTGGCGGCTCCTGCATCTCAGGACCTCCAGGATTCAGACCAGTCCCTCTGGATTCCCGAACCACAGTAAGTGACATGCCATGTAGCCGATGGTTGGTCCTCAGCCACGTCTGGGCAACGTGCTCTTGGCAGGAGCATGGCAGGGGCCTCTTGTCTACTCTGAGATTTCACAACTATCGTCCTCGGGTTGCAGCTTGAGATCTGGGGGCTATCCACACATGCGTAGGATTGGTCAGAGCCTCTGGTTCGGATACTACAGTGGGACGATGACCAATGGAGCCCGTTAGGGTATCTTTAGAAGGGGTAAGTGTGATGATAACACCAAGGCAGGGATACTGGGAACCTACGGATTCCCAATCTAAAGATCCTGGGGTCAGTGTCAGGAGTGGAAGAATGCCACACAATTCAGTGGTTCTTCAAAGCAGAGTGAAAGAATGACCTCCCAACCTAAGGAAAAAAGGGCAATGGCATCTAATTCCGTTTCATTACTGTAAGTATACTGATGCTGGTTTGTGTCATGTATATGATACATCCCTAATTACACGAAGAGCTGACATACCCTCACATGCCATAGGCCGAAGGCCAGGACTGTATGCTTCCATCCTGTGGGCCTCAAGACAAGGGCTTGGCATCAGGAGGAGCAGAAACCCACGTTTGGGATACAAGAGGACTTTTCTGAGGTGTCCAGGTATAAAGGTCTTTTCACCTGGCGACGGGGACAAATGGGCATGGTGGATCATGAAAGGTGAATCCCTCCTCTAGTGCACCTTAGAAACCCCAGTCAACGTGGAACTCCCTTCACTTAGGCCTCACTGTATGTCAGCCAGCCAGCTGCTGCCAGGCAGGGAAGTGATGCTTCCTGAGTTTTTTCAGCAATGTCCAAAGAGTGGCTGTGTGCATATCATATTGAAAGGAGATAACCACAGTGATCATTTTCTCCACCTTTGGCACTCTCCTCCCTGGCATCCTGGGGGTGCGTGTCGAAGTTCACATTGTCATGTGGCTCAGTGTCCCCTCAAGTTCGAATGAGACAGGCCTTGGTGGGTAGGCTAAGACTAGACATGGCAAACAGCCTCCCAGGTGGTGCAGAGCAGGAGACCACACTTCAAGAAGCACTGCACTATGCTTGGCATTAAGGTCTGAACATGTGAGCACAAACACGGGTTTGCTTCTGGAGAGAGGGAGTAGCATCAAAGTCCTTTTGCTCTTTTTTTTTAAGACACAGACAAACAGTAAACAACCACAGAATTCTCTGTCTCCTGGGATCTCTTCTCAGAGTCATCTGTATCTGTGGGCCCTCTGGGCATTGCAGCTCCACGTGTTTCCTGTCTGTGCAACTTCTGATTCTGGCAGGTCCCATTTTGAGAACTGCCACTGTAGATCAGTCATTCTCCTTTGAAACTGGGAGATTGGGTCTGAAAGTTGAAGATCAACAAGGGGCAATGAGGACTACTATGCTGTGGATCAACAGTTTCTCTAAGGCTCTCCTTTCCCCTCTCATTTCAGCTTCAGACTCCGGGCAAGGAGTTGCAAAATCTCTGTTGGGGCAGGAAAGGAACTGAGGAGCTGACATAAATAATGTTCCTTGGGCCTCTGGGTCACAGCAGGGCAGAGCTTCGATGGATGGGAGCCTGGTGAAGCAGAAGCCTAAACCGAACCTTTGACTATGATGCACAGAGGAAGTCTTACACCAGATGGAGGTGTGAGGCACATGTCTTTTGGGGCACCTCAATGTCGTCTCCAGGGTGAACCCAAGGCCACAGCCGCACGCAGCCATGACGGCTTTGTGGAGATTTTGGGGCTCTCTGTGTACCTCTCGGGGAAGAGGTAAGCAGGACGGAGGTTGCCAGCAATCAGTGTTCGGAGCGGAGGGGTGGCGAGTCATAGATAGACAGAAACTTCTTCATTGCTCTGGATGGTGAAAGCAACCACCCTTCATCTCTCTTGAAGGAGGAGCATTTGAGACGTCAAAGGCCCAAGCAAGCCTTGCAGTTACCTTCCTCTTCTAAAGTGAAGTACTCTCTCATCCCACTGGAGACCTGAATGGAAACTGGTTCTGTGGGCATACTCTCCCTTCTCAAGCCAGAGAGGATCAAGGGAAGAGGTGGACGACATTGGGAAGCCTACACTGAGAAGCTTTTGCCAAGCGAGCATTCTCCCCAGAGTCATAGAGAGGACTCTTCATCTTTCCCCTGGCATCAGGCCAGGTCCCATGGCCTTTAGAAAATTGGCTGTGTGAAGGCAGCTTAGCTGTATAGTCATGGCAGGGACAGTGAGTGACCTTTCACCTTGTCGAGTCAAGAAAGTCTCCTGGACATGTCCCTAGTCCCTAGCCCCCTGCTCAAGGTTGGGATCCTCGTGAGTCCTGAAGACCATCCATTCTGACATTTTTCCGTGAGAACAGTCAGAAAGTGCTAACAGAAGTCAGCCATGTGGCAGTCGCTATGTGCACACTAACAGCCTCCAAGAAGTGACTTGGCGGCTCCTGCATCTCAGAACCTCCAGGATTCAGACCAGACCCTCTGGATTCCCAAAGGCACAGTAAGTAACATGTCATGAGACCAGCTCAGCTGGATAGGCACTACAGACAAATTGTGTGTCCTCTATTTTTATAAAGAATAGGTTCCTAAATTACTTGTTTTGTCTCAAGGTTTTTCCATATTTGCTCCATGGTAATACTTGAAATTGTTTATTACATTATCTCTGTGCATAACAGACTGTCTCAGACCCTGACACAACTCCGAGATATTATATGTTTTGTCGTTTTTTTGCATACTTGAGGGTTTGTGCTTGATGGGATGAAGTGGTATTGGCTGTTTCTGAGGCTGTTACTCTTCACTGATCAATGGAGAGTCTCTTTCATCACATCAGGATAGTTAATATTATCCATTATGCAGTTAAGGAGCATTTTAATTCTTAGCATGTTTTATCATAACTCTAGGCTTTTAAAATTCAAACTGCACCCCTCCTTTATTCTCATATATATATTTTTAAGTACATCTGAGGTCAGGTCTTGGATTTTGCATTTCTAACAAGTTCATAGTTGATGTGGGTTTACCTGCTTTGGGATCAACTGGTTTACATCAAGAGCTACCATATTTAGATAAGTTATCTGAGAATTAAAGCAACATTAATAAATTGGTACCAGATTTCTGGAGAAATGGTTGAGGTTCTAGTGTAGGGAATGTTATATATTGACATAAAATACGCAAAGACATCTGTAATTACTTGCAGCTATGTAGTCAATTAGGAAATGTAATAAGTTTGTTTTGTGATTAAAATGTTGGAAATATATTAATTTTGCAGCAGTTTACAGAAAGTTTCAAAGGTATGCCGAAGAGAAATAAACTTGTTGATTTCGATTTTTACTGATTCACATAATTAGTTCCTTAAAGCCAGTATTTACTAATTATATGTATGTGACTTTCTAGGACAGATTAAAAAGATATTAAAATAAAATGCTATATTTGAATGCTAAAGTGTTTTAAAACTTTTTAAAAAACAAAATATTTGAAAGAAAAAAGTTAAAGTGACATGTTTACATAATATGTTGCATTTGTTTCATGGTGAAATTTTTTTTGAATATATTGTATACTAAAAAATGTTTTTAGTTTTTAGACATTGAAAATGGATGTTAATATTGTTCTTATAACCATTTTTGGTATACTTTTATAATTGTTCATTGGTTTTTGGAAAGTTGATAAATTTGCAGTATAGGCTTTTACAAATTGGCCATGAGTTATTTACTTGGAACATTCATGTTCAGCAGATTGGTTTTCCATAAGTTGAGCTAAAGAAAGACTCTAGTGGATATCATTAGCTTTAATTGCTTAAAATCATTTCATTATTTTGGAGAACTGTATAACAGATTTTTGGGTGGGAATTGCCCTTCCTGCAATCTAAAATGATGAAATTTATATGAAACTAATCCTATCAGCATCTCCACTGGGTTTGCATAAACTAAGCAAACCCTGATCAAAGGATGCCGTAATCCTTTGGATGGATTTATAATGGCTTTGGTTGTAACTTAAGGTGTATTTAAAAAAAAACAAAACATTGGTAATCTTATTAATAGAGTTAATAGAGTATAAATATCTCTTTTTAATATGCTGCTTTACTTTATTCCGGAAGGTCAATTCATTGCTACTGGTCTGATTTGTGGACATTCTAAGGCTTCCGTTGCAGGATACTTGGACAGAGAGACTGGACTCCGAGGTTATAAGCAGGAAGTAGTGTTTTTGGTGCCAGCACTGCCTCAGTTGATTCACATCCAAAGGCCGAGTCCTGATCCTCAGCAGGGCTTTCCCTTTTATACACGTCTTATACTTCCTTATAGTTACAGACTTGTATGTCCTTTCTATATAAGGAAAGTATGTTTTGATTGGATGGTGTACCATAACGGAAGCGACCGACCAGGGCCGGTGGTCTCTGCCATGTCAGCTGTTACACTGAACAGTCCTTTACCTATTATGGGAAGGGAATTGAGCTCTGCCTCCACTACCAGTTTCCCCTTTTGATGCTCGGGCCCAAGATTGGATCAGAGAGCATCATCTTCATCCTGTTCTTGGTCTAAGGGATGATATTTTCATATTGTATGACCTGACTACCGATTCTGATTGCCTCTTTACATTTATAGTGTCGGGGGTCACAAACAGTCCTTACGGATATGTTGGCCATCTTGGTGGGGTGTCGCCATCCTCAGGTTTCTGCAGCAGGTGCATCGGTCATTTTCAAGTGGGGCCGATGTTTTTTTGATCTGCAAGTCTAGTCAGTGTCTTCTTTCAGAGAGTTAGTCTGAGGGGCTCTGTGTAGTCTAAAATGCACTCCTAGTCTGTGGCCTCTGGCTTAAGCTTTCTATGGTGAATCCAGGGCATTTTCTCAGCAACCTTTACTGCAGTGAGGGTAGACAATATAACAGTGAATGAACCCCTCCAAAGAGGTTTTAAGAGTTGGAGAGTCCCTTCCTTGACCCACACCGAATCTCCTGGCCTAAAGAAATGGGCCTCAGTAGTCAGACTAACAGGCATCCTTTCCCTAACCCAGTGATTGAGAGCCTGCAAAGTAGGACCCAGGGCTTATAACTGTCATCTCAGAGTCAATTTGCCTATTGCCTTTAGGTTTCCTTGCATTCCCTTGATGAGCAGGGCTGGTTGCACATACAGGATCTCAAAGAAGGAGAACCCAGTCTTCCTGGTTGGGGCTGACCTGATTCTTAATTGTGCCATGGGGAAGACTTTGTCCCAATGTAGATAGATGTATCTCCTGACATAGTTTTCTCAACTGAGTCATAAGCGTCCTGTTCAAGCTTTCTGCCTGTTCCGAACTCTGCGGTTGATAGGTGGTCAGTCAAAGACCTTTGGTCATGCTTGTTCCCACACTAGGCCCTCTCATTCACCCCACTTTGTGGCCTCCTAAAGGGGTCTCGCTAAAACAGAAGCTAACATGTCTTGACCCATTAAAGCCACTGGGCAGTCAGGGAGATATAAGAACTTGAAAATGACTTTGCAGCCTCCCAGGTTGCATTGTTGGGGCAGCAGGAAAGGACAATGAGTCTGGCTGCCTGTAGCCCCCACAGTGGTGTCCCATCTCTGTGAAAGGAGGCCTATGGGTTGAGTCACCACAGCATCTTCTGTCCCTGTATCTACCATAAAGTCAGTGGGTCATTCCACAGTCGTTTGGACCATAGGTTCCTGGGGGCCTAACAATGTAGCCCGGTCTGGACTACTCTTCTCTGTAGTCTCTCAGGGCAGCCAGGCCAACAAAATCATATTCTGGGGCCTCAGGTGGTTGCCGTGTACCATGCTTGGAACACTTGGCCTCTTCACCTTGAGCCTAGTGCAGGCTCGTAACTACCCAGCCATTGTGGGCACTTGTTTTTTTAATGATCCATTTGGTGGCAATGAGTGCACTGGTCCAGCCCCAAACTCATCTCTGAGTGGAGTGATTCTTCTGGTGGCCTTCTCCTCTGGCCCCAGCTCCGGCCCCGGCCCTTCAAGGCACCTGTCCGAGAGTGTCCTGATGGTTCTACCAGGATAACGGTGAGCACGTCTACTTTCCTTCTCATTTTTATGTCTGCCTCCCATCAAGCTTCTTGGTCTTGGTTAACGAACACTTTTGTTGGACCTCTAACAATTGACTAGCATTCATACAGCAAAGCCCTCCAAGTTTTGTAATTTCTGCCAGATGTCCCCCTGGGCCTGACCGACAAAAGCTGCATTAACCATCTTCTGGTTTTCAGCTGCCTCTGGGTCAAAGAGGATGTAAAGGAGAAACGCTTTACATAGCCTCTCATTTGAGTTGGCTTGGGCATCTCTTGGGTCCCTGGAGTATCTCCAAGGTCTTATGCATAGTCATGTCTTTCTTCCCTCCTTTTAGACCGCCTAGGAGGCTCCTGATAATGCTTGAGCATCTGGAGTCCCTTGTCTTCACTGGGGTTCCATTGGGGGTCCTCAGGGAATTGGTTTTGGGCATAGTCCTGAGTGTTTAAGGTCCCTGCCGAGGCAAGTTCCTCTAGCCACTTTAAAGCAGCCTAGGTGACTTGACGGCATTCTTCTGTACTGAAGTGGTTCAGGAGGAGCTAGCTGGTGACAATTGGCCCAGGTGCGCTTATGGGTCTGGATGATAGACTGCAGTAGATCGATCATGGCCTGAGGCTTCTCTGTGAAGGAGGGAGTATGATTTTTCCAGTTTAATAGGTCAGTGGTGGTGAAGGGCTGGTAAACAAAGGCGTGTCGGCCGCCCTATATGTGGCCATGCTGGTCATAGTATATTGGGCCCCGTTTTTCACATAGGGGTAATGGAAGGTCCTCTAGAGACTGTGACTTTTGGTAGGTTCCAGAGGTGGCAGAGCATTTGTCAAGAATGGTTTATTTTCTTTAGGTTAGGATTTAGAGGTTGCAGTGGCCCAGGCCAGTGTTAGTCTGCAGTTCTCTTTTAGACACGCTCTCAACCAATGGGGTTGGGTCAGGAACACCTACTGCCAGTTATCAATATAGAGGAACTGATCTGGATGACTGGAATCCCTTACAATAACCTGAGAGATCATGGCTATGACTGCCTTGTCCAGGAGTTTCTCTGACGGTCACCCCACATCAAATGAGAGCCGGTCTGTCTCACAAAAAAAATTCTGGGGGGCGAGCTTCACACCATAATTCCTGAAAAGCCCTTCTTAAAGGTTTTTATCATACATCCTAAAGGGGACGGTGACGCTCAGGGACTCACTTAGCCAATCTCTGGCCACTAAACCTTATGGAATCTTTCTGTATAAGGAAAGTGTATTTTGATTGGTCAGTGGGCCATGAAGGGTGTGACTGGCCAGGGCTGGTAGTCTCCCCGATCTCACCTGTGACAATGTAAAGTCCCTCACATATTATGGGAAGGGAAGTGAGCTTGCCGTCGATACCATGTTTAAAATGCAGTCATATTGACAGGAATTGATTTTCACACAATAATGTGTGAAAACGTGTGCATGTTTTACTGAATTTATTTTAATCACTAGCCCCACTATAGCCTCATCAACAAAAATGATCAAAAAGAGTATCTACTCTTACAAGTTTGTACATATATAACATTTTCAGGCATCCCTTATTTGCTTCGGCTTACCTTTCTTTACCTTCATTAAATGTGGGATTTTGAAAACTAATGTGAGACCCTACACTACAAAAAAGATTATAACTAATGTTATTGCAATCTTTGTATTATTGCAGTGGTCGAAAACTGACCAGCAGTGATTTCTTGTTTCGACTCTATTTTAAATGTTTGGGAACTTCGCTCATGTATTATTATTGAAATATCTCTCCTAAATTTACAGTCCCGCTCTCTGCTAGCAGGGCGATGCCCGGTGACTGCCCTCCTGGAGACATTTCTGATGCTGTCTTCATAAGCAGCGTGCCGAAACAGAAACATGAGATCGGGGTTCCCTGCTGTACGGTGTTTGGGAAGAGGGATCCCGAGAGGGAATTTTATGTGATGCCGCTAAGCGAGATTGCAGATGTCAGTATCGGCAGTAAGCTCCCGCCAAGTTAGAGTCGTTTCTTAGACGGTTGGTCTACTCCCGATGTCGTGGAAAGGTTTTCTGTGTTTTACGTTGCCTTCGGCAGTTTTCTAAGGCTTTTGGAGCGTACGCTACCATTGGCCCAACGTC